>JAAGEH010000293.1:22406929-22540998 GCA_011751065.1 Lasiurus cinereus | reverse complement strand
AAATTTGGCAATGAAATGGTGAATATGATAGCCTGATATCATTGGTTGAGAGAAAAATATTAAGTGATGGAGTGGAAACAGTGAGTCTAGAAATAAGATGAAGAGAGTTCCCTTATATTTGTAATTCACTGTTTCTTTAATCTTAAATATTTAAGTTTATTCCAACATAATTTTTTCTATCTGTTGAGAATGATTTTTGTCTTTTTTTTCTAACAGTGCTGGTAACATTAATATATTTTATGATGGAATATCCTTACTTGATGGGAAAACTCCTCTTAATTATGATGTCATTCATCTCCTTTATATAGATTGATATATAAGTGTATGTTGAATTTAATTTGTTCTTATTTTAGTTAGGATTTTTCTATCTGTGTTCATAAATGAGATACAATTATTCTATGATTATCTTTTTTTATGCTATCCCTTTCTAGTTTTAATTTCAAAGTTACACTATCTGCATAAAATGAATTAGGCAGCTTTTCTAATTTTTCAGCTATCTTAAAATAATTTATATAATACTAGAATTATCTGTTTAATTCCTATAAATCTGTCTGGGTCCAGGGTCTTTGGAATGAGGAAGTTAAGGAAGATACAGAGAATATTTGTAATTGTTACATGTTTATTGTTGTTAGGTGTTTCCCCCCCTCCTTCTTCTTCTTCTTCTCCTCCTCCTCCTCCTCCTCCTCCTCCTCCTCCTCCTCCTCCTCTTCTTCTTCTCCTTCTCCTTCTTCTTCAGTTTTAACGATGTCATTTCTTCCCTATCTGTTCTCAGATCATTTCTTCACCTTCCTACAGCAAACTACATTTCTGAGAATCCCTATCCAAGCGGCAAGCTTTGGGTAATGGTAAACACTAGCAGAAGACTAGTGGGTTGGAGGAAGGCCGACACTAGCCATGTCTCCTGTCCCCCCTCTGCCTACAGCAGTGGCTGTCTCTTCTGAAGTTCCAACTCCCACAAACCAGGGTCCAGGTCCCTCTCAGCCCTTGCCACAAATCCGGCTCCTACTGGTGACCTTGGTTCTTACACTCCATTAATGCCAACTCCCCAGTGGTCCCTCAGGCCCTAGAGGTGGTAATAGCTTCCTGATGGTATTAATCCCAGGGTTGCCTCACACCTGCTCTTTCACTTTGAAGTTCTCCTTTGTAGTGAATCTCCTGTATTAAATTCTTTTTATTGGACTACCTAGCGAGCTTTGTTGCTCTGTTTTCATGACTGGGCCAAGACTGATGCAGGTAGTTTATATTTTTCTGAAAATCATTTACTTCATTTGCATTTTTTAGTTTATTAGCATACATATGAAAAATTAGCATATTTAATTAGGATATTTAGAATTTTTACCATATTATAGTTATGTCCTCTTTTTCATTCCTAACATTATTTATATCTTCTCTGTCCCTCCTTCTTCTCTCTCTCCCTCCCTCCCTCCTTCCCTTTCTCCCTCCCTCCCTCTCTCCCTCTTCAATCTTTTTGAAGATCTGAAAAATATATCCAGTTTACCATTTGAGCTAAAAAATGGAGCTGGGGACACTATGCAATGTATACTGGCTTAATGAACAAATTTATTACTAGAAGGATGAGAAAGATTATAATGTTGGTTGTCTGAGGAAAAGAAATTGGATGGCCAGGTAAAAGAAATGGAAAGAAATCTTTTAGTTACCAGTTCATACATTTTGAATTTTGGACCATGTAAATGACTCACCAATTCAAAGGATAAATTTAAAATAGTGCACAAGAGTAGATTTTAAATTTACCTTGCTTTCTCTTGTATATTTCTTTTAAATACAGTGGTACCTCGAGATACGGGTGCCCTAACATACGAGATTTTTGAGATATGAGCCGTCCAGCGATTTTTGCTTTGAAATACGAGCAACATTTGAGATAGGAGTAATCGCGCGGATTGGCAGGCTGCACACGACCCACCAGTTTACCTCGACTCGAGCGTCTCATAGTTTCCCACGCCTCAAGGTTATAGAACGAATTGAACTCGTATCTCGAGGTACCACTGTATTATTAACTTCTGCTTTTAAAATTATTACTGCTCACTTTTCATTCTATCTGGGTTTACTCTGTTCTTCTACATCACTTATTTTCAGTTTATCTTTTTAATAAATGAATGGAAGACAATGGTTAATCTTTAAATACCATTTATCCTTCTCATTTTTTTACAGGTGGTAATTTCATGGTGTCTATTTCTAAATATTTTATTTGTATTTCCAACATAATTTTTTTCTTAATCATTGGATTATTTAAGTGTATCTTTAGTATTTCAAACATAGGTGCTTTTAAATTTTCCTTTTATTGTTGATTTCTAATGTAAATATACCGTGACAGGAGATTGTGGTCAAAACTTTACTTTGAAATTTGTAGCCTTATTTAAATGGACCATTTTATACAAATTCCACTAATGCCTAAAATCAAAGTGTATTTCCTATTAGTTGAATGTATGATGTGTGTTGAGTGTGTTTGTGTGTGTGTGTGTGTGTGTGTGTCCACACACATTAACTCAAACTCCATAACTTTACTTTGCAAAATTTTATTTTCTTATAATTTTTATAATTGATCAATTACTTTTAATATGTGTATTCAACTATCCCACCATATTTTGCAAAATTGTCTTTGTAATTGTCAGCTTTTGCTTTACTAATATCAAGAACATATTGTTAGTTGCATAGAAAGTTTATGATTGTATTCTTAGAGGATTAATACTTATATTATGTAGTGTCCTGTTTTTATTTTTATTAATACATATGTTTTCTGATATTAACAAGTCTCTACCATCTGTTGTGTATTGTGTATTAACCTGCTATGTCTTGCCCTATTCTTTGTTTTCAAATTTTTAAAATCTTTTTAGGTTATATATCTTCAAAGAAGTATAGAACTTAACTTTTTAAAAATATACTATGATGAATGAAATAAAAAAAATCATCTCTATTTTCAGGTAACATGATTGTATGTCTAGAAAATATGAAGGATTCTACCAAAAACAACAGTGACAACAAAAAAGCCTCTTTGAACTCATAAATTCAGCAAGGTGGCAGGATCTAAGATCAACATGCTCAAATCAGTTGCATTTCTGAGTACTAATAGCAAACAAGTAGAAATCTAAATTTAAACAATGCAGTAGTACCATTTACAATTTTTCCAAAGAATATTAAATATTCTCTAACAATGTATAGAACCTGTATGATGAAAATTACAATATGCTGATAAAAATTACAATATGCTAATGAAAGAAATCAATGATGATATGATTAAATAAAGAGACATACTGTGTTCATGGATTGGAAGACTCAACATAAAAAAGATGTAAATTTTTCCAAATTTATATACAAGCTTAATACATTCCTATGAAAAGACTAGCAAGGTTTTTTGTAGACTTAGCTAAAATTATTATCAAATTTATATGAAATATCTAAGAAATTAGAATAGGTAAAACAGTTTTTTTTTAAAAAAAGAATAAAATGCCCAGCTGGAGTGATTCAGAAACTGAGCACCAACCTATGAACCTGGAGGTCACAGTTCAAGTTCTGGTCAGGGCACATGCCCTGGTTGTGGGCTCAATTCCCAGTGGAGGATGTGCAGGAGGCAGCTGATCAATGATTCTGTCTTATCATTGACTAGAGGCCTGGTGCATGAAATTCATGCATGGGGGCAGGGGATGTCCCTCTGCCCAGCCTGCACCCTCTCCAATCTGGGACTCCTCGAGGGATGTCTGATTACCCATTTAGAACCAATCCCAATAAGACAGGGCCTAAGCAGGCAGTTGGACATCCCTCTCACAATCCAGGACTGCTGGCTCCCAACTGCTTGTCTGCCTGCCTTCCTGATTGCCCCTAACTGCTTCTGCCTGCCAGCCTGATCACTCCCTAACCACTCCCCTGCCAGCTTGATTAATGCCTAACTGCTCCCCTGCCAGCCTGATTGCCTCTAACTTCCCTCCCCTGCAGGCCTGGTCTCCCCCAACTTCCCTCCTCTGCCAGCCTGGTCACCCCTAACTGCTCTCCCCTGCAGGCCTGATCACCCTCAACTGCCCTCCCTTGCAGGTCTGGTCCCTCCCAACTGCCCTACTTGCTAACCTGATTGCCTACAACTGCCCTCCCTTGCAGGCCTGGTCCCTGCCAACTGCCCTCCCCTGCTGGCCATCTTGTGGTGGCCATCCTGTGTCCACATGGGTGCAGGATCTTTGACCATATGGGGGCAGCCATCTTGTGTGTTGGAGTGATGGTCAATCTTCATATTACTCTTTTATTAGATAGGATAGAAGTCTGGTGCATGGATGGGGGCCAGCTGGTTTTCCCTGAAAGGTGTCCTGGATCAGAGTGGAAGTTCCCTTGGGGCATGGGACATCCTAGGTGAGGTTATCTGTGGTGGTTTGCAGGCTGGCCATGCCCCTCAGCGACCCAAATTGAGACCCTGGTATCTGGGATTTATTTATCTTCTACAATTGAAACTTTGTAGCCTGGAGCGAAGTCAAGCCTCCTGCTTGTTCCCTGATGGCAGCCATTTCTGTTGGATTTATTTATCTTCTATAATTGAAACTTTGTATCCTTAAGTGGAGGCCAAGACTGGCCAGGGCTGTAGAAGCTTGGCTTCCTCCATCTCCGGGGACAACTCTAGCCTCCTGCTCTCTCCAGTTCCGTGGCTGCCACCACTTTTGTTGGGATTTATTTATCTTCTATAATTGAAACTTTGTAGTCTTTTGAGTGGAGGCCTGGGCCCACCAGGGTGTGTGGAAAGCTTGGCTTCCTCCATCTCCAGGGAGACCCAAGCTTCCCTCCTACTCTCTCTGTGGCCAGAGCCATCTTGGTTGGGTTAATTTGCATACTTGCTCCTGATTGACTGGTGGGTGTGGCTTGTGGCTGTAGCAGAGGTACAATTTACATATTACTTTTTTATTAGATAGGATGCTTCTATCTCTTTCTCCTTGTCCCTCTCTCTGCGATAAATAAAAACATATTTAAAAAAAGAAAAAGAAAAAGTAGGACGAATCAGTCTACTTGATTTCTTACATAGCTACAGTCATTAAGACTGAGCAGTGTTGGAGGGGGAATAGACACAGAGATCAATGGAGCAGAATAGAGAACCCAGACAGAAACCCACACTAATGTGCTCAACTTATTTTTGATGAAGGTGCAAAGGCCATTCAGTGAAGAGAGGACAGCCTTTCCAACAAATGGGCTGAACCAACTGGACAACAAATAAAAAGAAAAAATACCTGAACCTCAGACAAAAGTTAACTAAATTAGTTCAAAATAAATCACAACTTAAGTGTAAAACTAGAAAAGTTTAGAAAAAAAATCACTGGAGAAAATCTTGGGGACCTAGAACTAGGCAGAGTTCTTTTTTTTTTTTTAAATATATTTTATTGATTTTTCACAGAGAGGAAGGGAGAGGGATAGAAAGCTAGAAACATCGATGAGAGAGAGCCATCGACCAGCCGCCTTCTGCACGCCCCCTACTGGGGATGTGCCCGCAACCAATGTACATGCCCTTGACCAGAATGGAACCTGGGACCCTTCAGTCCGCAGGCTGACGCTCTATCCACTGAGCCAAACCGGTTTCGGCTAGGCAGAGTTCTTAAGCTTGATACCAAAAGCACAAATCTATAAAAGGAAAAATTGATAATTTGGGCTTCATCAAAATTTAAAATGTATCCTCACAGAAAAACTCTTGATGAAAAGACAAATTACAACTTGGGAGAAAATATTTGCAAAACATATATCTGACAAATGACTTTTATCTAGAGAATATAACGAATTCTAAAAGCTTAGTAGTAAATAAACAATCAAATCAGAAAATGGGCTAAAAGCATGAACAAACTCTTCATCAAAGAGAACACACACATGGCAAACAAGCCCATAAAATGATGTTCAACTTCCTTAGTCCTAAGGAAATGCAACTTAAAATGAGATATCACTACATACCTTTCAGAGTGGCTAAAATTAAAAATAATGGTGACACCAGATGCTGACAAGAATCAGAGAAACTGGATCACTCACACATTGCTAGTAGGATATTCAATGGAAAGTAGTTTCGTAGTTTCTTTTAAAAATTAAACATGAACTTATATGATTCAGCAACTGCACTCCTGGGAATTTACTACAGAGAAACAAAAATTTATGTTCATGCAGAAACTTGTACAGGATTATTCATAACAGCTTTATTCATAATAACCAAAAACTAGAAACTACCCAGTTTATCTTTAGTGGGTAAATAGATCAACCCATTGTGGTCTCTCCATGCCAAGGAAGAGTACTCAGCTATAAAATGAACAAAATATTGATAAATGCAACAACCTGGGTAAAATTCAAGGGAATAATGATGGATTTTTTTTAAGGTTACAGACTGAATGATTTCATTTATATAACCCTCTTGGAATAACAAAATTATAGAGATAGCGAAAAGGTTCAGGGTTGCCAGGGATTGAGGATGGATGATTGTGGTGGTAGTGACAAGAAGCTCTTCATGTGGAAGCAATTTGTTCAGGAATCTCTACACTTTTGCAATTAAAAAGAGCAAACTAAGGACAATCTGAAAACTCTTGAGAATGTTGTGACAACTGAAAAATACAGTTTTTACGGAAGATGCAGAAATTTGTGTTCTTGGAATTGAGCATGACATGGAAATATATTATTGATCAATGAGAATTACACTTAATTTCATATCCATACAGTACATGGACAATATAAATTAATCCTTCAGGTTCAGTATGTTAAATACTGGATAACATCTGTATTAATACATTAAAAAATCAACTCTTAAGTATGTAGACATTTGATTGTTCATCAACTAGAAGATTTCCTATAATATTGGTTAGAAAATCATTCTGAAAAGCAATCTATCTAAAATTTTAGAAGGCAAATGTTTAGATTGCTAAATATTTCCCTTTTGACATATTTGAGAGTACTATTCAAAACAAGCTCTATTCTAAATAATGGTTCTCCATCTAAGAAGGAGATGGAAAAGACTTCTCACTTCACGTACTTTCCTGAAATATCAGTTTTCATAAACATTCATGTGTTTGGGTTTTCATTTCCCTTATCATCAAGGTTATGCAAACACAAGTCTCAATTTTTAAATATGAGTTTTTAAATCCTAAGTGTAAGATTATATCTCTTGAATGTTCTTAATGTATCTTTGATTAAAATAATACTAGTTTGTAAGAGGCAGATATAAAATGTGGATAATAAAAATTTGGGGTTAATTTTTAAAGTTAAAAGAGATTAGTAAGTTCTTTTAAGAAGTAAATTCTATTTCACAATTATTTATTGTGATTAGAGATAATATTTGTATGTCTTTACTATTGTCTTTATTTTGTTTTCTTTTTATAATTTTCCTTTTCCTGTTCTCTGCTGAATTGATAAATGCCTTTATTCCATTTTTAACACTGATTTTGACACTGTAACTTATATTTCTCTTGAACACACTGAGGGTCTTACCATGATTTAGCCACTTATGGAAAATCTGTTATCATTATTATTATTGTTATTAGTATATAGAGTTTTAGCTTTTCCTCTTTTTTAATCCAAAAAGTTAATTATTTCAGCCAATGGTTAATTAAAATGTATTCACTTATTTTGTTAGCTTCTTTGCTTGTTATTTCTTTCATCCAATATCTTCCTATCCTGCCTAGTTTACATCCTAGTTCTTACTAGCTATGAGGTTTTAATCTTTCTGGACCTCAGTTTTCTCTCTGTAAAATGAGGTTAAAATTGGGTCTACTTCATACATTGTGAGGATTAAAAGTAGTTGATGCATCTAAAGTGTTAACTGTTGTTATAATTATCATCAGACTTTTTTTTCTTTGTAATCAAGTTAATTTTTTAATAGGCCTACGAGGGGGTAAACCTTCCATGGGCAAAATGTCTTTATTTTGTTGGTATTTGCAATGATAGTTTAGTCTCAGTGCAAGAATGCAGCTAGATCAAAACTTATTTTCCTTTGCCTGTGTGAATAGTTATTTCATCTATCCACGCTGATGCAAAGACTGCTGCTAGCCCAGTGCCATTCTTTTATAGGCAACTTGCCTTTCAGAATTGTTCTATTTGCCCTTGATGTTTTAGTTTCCCTACAATGTGATTTTTTTTTTTATGTTGCTTATAATTGATTGTGAACTTTTAGTTTGAGGATATGTCTTCCATTCTGGAAATTTCTCAGCCACATCAAAAGTTGTTCTTCTGTTTTTCTCCTTCGTCTGGTTTTCCCTGGACCCTCTATAGGTTTTATTGGAGCCCTCCATCTATTATTCATGACTCTTAACTTCTCTTTCATAGTTTTCCTTTCTTTGTGCTGAGTTCTGTGAGTCATTTTAGCACTACTTCCAATCCTCTCTGGCTGATTTCCATCTAGACTTTATCCCATCCATTGAGATTTTTAATGTCAAAGGATGCATGTTTCCAAAATTTCTAATCAGCTCTTTTTTTCATATCTACTTGTTCTTGAGAATGTTGAGTTTTAATTGGTTCCTATAAATAATTACTCCATCTTATAAATATCCACAGTCGTGCATTGAGGTAAGGCAGTTTCAGGACTCTGACTTGCTAAATTCTCAGGAGGTTAAATGCTTTAAATCCATTCTTATTTAGTTCTAATTTTTGTAAATCAAATCTATTTTATGTAAAAAAACTCAAATACAGTGACAAGGATTTTCAAAATGCCTTATCTTTTGTTAGCTCCTGTTTCATCAAGCTCAGGGCATCAGCTGTGTAAGTGCATCCAGCATTCTCACACTGCACACAGATTCTCAGGAAAATCATACTGAAAGGTAACAGGAAAAATGCAATCACTTCTTTTACTTATCTCTTAATGCTCCCCAGGCAGTGCAATAGGTGCAGGTTAATTTTCAGTAATTAGCAGCTCAGTGGATTCAGAATATTAGTGGCTGAGACACGATTCTGACAACCTGTCTCCAACCTTCCTTCAGAAAGCACCTCAGACTCCTTCTTCTAGGGGCCTAACTTAGAGTCAGAAAGAATGTGAAGAAACATTCCCCCCACCAACTAAATGTTAGCACCAAAGCATTTACTCAATGGCCCCTTTCAGTCTGCAAAATATAGCCAGCTCTCCTGCCTTGGCTCTTTGTTTCCTAGGGGTAAATGGTTTTAAGCTGAGACATTTTATTACTTCTGTTTCATTAGGAGCTCAGACTGAATGTGTCCCTTTTATCTCAAAGGATCCCAAAGTCCTCAACAAGTAATGTGCTGGATGACAACCCCTCATTTGAAGACCAGCCCCCTCTGAAGTGCTGGGCTGAGCTAAATGTTAAATCTACTATTGATTAACTAAACCTGCCATGGGGTTGGTTAGAGTCATGGAATAGGCAAGGAGGCCTCAGTTTTTAATGTGTTATACATGGTATTATTAGATATATATTGGCATTGGCATTTTCAATAGATTTTAATGCCAGATATAATTTTAAAAATTTCCAAGAAAATGAATGTAGCTATCATATATATACATATACATACATATGTGTGTATGTATGTATGTGTATATGGAGCTGTAACACAATGTTTGCTACTTGAAATAGGAGTGCCCTCTATGCATCCGTTCCCTAATAGGTTCCTGTATCCTCCCATTCAGTCCTGAGTACCAAGTGGGATAGATTTCTCCCTGACTAGATTTATTTATGGGAAACTGTAGAATTTTAGAGTTGGGAGATGATATGGACATTAACCTTCTGATATAGATAGATAAGCACCAAATCACCAGTAAAGTCTATTTTTAAAATAGATAGTATCAAGTCTGGGATTATGGTTTGTAACTTCTGATCATGTCCATAATGACAGAAGGGCCTATAAGTAAATATGAATATTTGGTCCATTCAGAAACCATCTGAGATAGTTCTTATACTTTATAAAGAGTCTATGAGTACGGAGAATCCAAGATGGCGGCATAGGTAAACATCTACACTGCTGCCTCGAACAACAATTTCAAAACTACAACTAAAAGACAGAACGGAATCATCTAGAACCACAGGAAAGCTGGCTGAGTGGAAATTCTACAACTAGAAGGAAAGAGAGGGACTCACAGAGACCCAGAGAAGCTGCAAAAAGCTGAGGTACGGAGACGCGAGCGTGGAGAGAGTGGGTGACGGAGTACCTGGCTGGCTTTCTCTGGCGGGAGGGAGACGGAGACTCTCAAAGGCATTGAACCCCTTATCCTACTACACTAAACCCCAGATCCAGCCAAAACTCATACGGGGGGAGTTTGGACTGTGACAAGGGAGAAGTGCACAGAAATTTAGGGGAGTCACAA
This sequence comes from Lasiurus cinereus, assembly GCA_011751065.1. Taxonomy (NCBI): domain Eukaryota; kingdom Metazoa; phylum Chordata; class Mammalia; order Chiroptera; family Vespertilionidae; genus Lasiurus; species Lasiurus cinereus. Next base: position 22,530,740 of record JAAGEH010000293.1, on the reverse strand, counting down.
AAGATCAGAAGTCTGGTGGCGTGCACGGCGCTGCACACAAAGGACTGACTGCTGATTGTGCTGCTGGCTTTCACAAGTGGGTGGGAGACAGACCCTCCCAACTGTGCCACTTCTAACTCCACTAAACCCCAGTTTCGGGCAAAAGCCTGGGGACCCAGACTCATATGGTCCCGGAGCACAGGGGAGCCTGAGGGGCAACAGCCTAGAGGCACTGCAAGAGAGCGAGCGTGTGCACAGGGACCGCTCCAGTGATTACTCAGTCACGTGAGACTCAGGGGCCATGGAGGGTGGGGCCGACTGGAAAGCAAGGCGGTCCATAAGCCCTGAGACTCCACCCATCCCAAGCTCAACAGAGAGGCTTCTGCTGTTTTGTATCATAAGGCTGAATCCAACACAGAAGTTATCCCAGCATAGTGAAAATGCTGAGACAAGGGAAGGGATCACAAACAAAAGAAATGGAGGAAAACAAACGACTGGATATAGAGTTCAAAACCACGCTTATAAGGTTTTTCAAGAATATCCTAGAAAAGTTAGCGAGAGCCAAAAGGAGATGAAAAAGAACCAACTAGAGATAGAAAAGATCCAACTAGAGATGGAAAAGGACCAACTAGAGATGGAAAAGGTTCAACTAGAGATAAAAAAGGACCAACTAGAAATTAAACATACACTGGCTGAAATAAAAAATATTATACAGAGTCCTAACAGCAGACTAGAGAAAGGCAAGAATCAAGTCAACAATTTGAAATATAAAGAAGCAGAAAACACTCAACTGGAAAAGCAAGAAAAGAAAAGAATCCAAAAATGTGAAGATAACGTAAGGAACCTCTGGGACAGCTTCAAGCATACCAACATCAGAATTGTGGGGGTGCCAGAGGAAGAGAGAGAGCAAGATACTGAAAACCTATTTAAAGAAATAATGACTGAAAACTTCCCACATCTGGTAAAAGAAATAGACTTACAAGTCCAGAAAGCTCACAGAACCCCATATAAAAGGAATCCAAAGAGGACTACACCAAGGCACATCATAATTAAAATACCAAGAGCAAAAGACAAAGAGAGAATATTAAAAGCAGCAAGAGGAAAACAGTTCATTACCTACAAGGGAGCACCCATACGACTGTCAGCTGATTTCTCAATAGAAACGATGCAGGCCAGACGGGAGTGGCAAGAAATATTCAACATGATGAATAGCAAGAACCTACAACCAAGAATAATCTATCCAGCAAAGCTATCATTCAGAATTGAAGAGCAGATAAAGAGCTTCACAGATAAGAAAAAGCTAAAGGAGTTCATCAACTCCAAACCAGTATTATATGAAATGCTAAAAGCTACTCTTTTAGAAGAGGAAGAAGAAAAAGGTAAAAGACTAAAAATTATGAACAACAAATACATATCTATCAACAAGTGAATCTAAAAATTAAGTGAATTAAAAATTTGATCAACAGAATAAACTGGTGAATATAATAGAATCAGGAGCACAGAAAGGGAGTTGACTGATAATTCTCAGGGGGAAAGGGGTGAGGGGTATACAGGGAGAGACTGGACAAAAATCATACACCTATGGATGAGATCAATGGGAGGGAGGTAAGGGTAGAGGGAAGCATGGGAGCTGGGTGGAGGGGAGCTATGGAGGGGAAAAAAGAGAAACAAATGTAATAATCTGAATAATAAAGATTTAATTAAAAAAGAGTCTATGAGTAGTATAAAAATTGTTACTTCTGACATGTTACAAACTAAATCAACAATCTCATTAATCTATTATGAGATACTTAAGAACTCTGTTTTAAGGAGAAAAAGGTAAAGATAAAATTATGAACAACAAATACATATCTATCAGCAAGTGTATCTAAAAATCAGGTGAATAAAAAAATCTGATGAACAGAATAAACTGATGAATATAATAGAATCAGGGGCATAGAAATGGAGTGGACTGACAATTACTGGGGGGAAAAGGGTGTGGGGGATGTGGGAAGATACCGGACAAAAATCGTACACCTATGGATGAGGATAGTGTCAGGGTTAAGGGTCGAGGGTGGTGTGGGAACTGGGGGTGGGGGAAAAGAGGAACAATTGTAATAATCAGAACAATAAAGATTTACTTTTTAAAAAGAGCTCTGTTTTGAAGGCTTTGAAAGACAAAGGAAGATGGCTAATGGAGCAATCTACAAATGGGCAGTTTTTCCAGAGAGCCCCGGAAGGAAAAATGAATGAACGAATTTATGAATCAGAGTTCTTTGAACTGTTCTAGCATGGTGTGTATTTGTGGGCAAAAGGCCCTTTGACTTCACTGTAAAGGTTGGTAAACTTGCACTCTTTCCAGATACTAAACTTGGAGCAAGCTCTTGTCGCTGAAAGGAAAAGAAACCTACCAAACCATATTCAAAATCACACAGATTGCACAGCCCGTCCTGTCCATCACAGGTAGCATATTTCAGAAAGCTTGGTGTGTATCAGGCAACCTCATTTAATAGCCTTAATAAACCAGTGTGGTTGATCTTATAATCGATACTGCCTCCATTGGATAAACAAAGAAACTGAGATTTAGATGAGTTATGTAACTTGCCCCAGTTCATGTAGCCAGTAACAGCAGGGCTGGGATTTGTACCCAGGTTGTCTGACGCAGAGTTTAGCTCCAAGTCACTATGCTCTATGAGTTCCATGCTGTTAGAGAGAGGGATGAGAGTTCATGAAAGATGATATTTCTATAACCCCAGTGCCTGGAACTGTGCCTGACACCTAATGGTAATTAGTAAATATTTGTTGGATACACAATGAGTAAATTAACAAGAGTTAATTAAGCTTCTACCACATTTATAAGGCATGCATTACCCAAGAAAGCTTTTCAAACAAGTCTTTGCTGTTACCTTGGTATCCACCAAATTGCTTCCAAGGTGTCATAATATGAACTTCATAGGAGTCACCTGAGTAAATGGTTAGCTCTCTGCTGTTCTCTGTAGTATAAACTGGTAGAGATACTTCATAGTGGGAATTATTTGTATCCCTGGGAAATAACTCACCGAATAAGTCTTTTTCAATCCTTGCTGTTCTTCAGTGCCTCTTAGTGAATTTACAAGATGTACATTCTGGATGGGAGAACTGGTGATTAAGCCTAGTGTCTGGAGTTAGCCTTTGTCAGCTGTGGGACATTATTACAGTGATCTCTGCCTCAGTTTCCTCATTCAGAAAATGCTGTGTGTCCCCTAGGGTTGTTGTAAGAGGTATGGTCAGTAAATGGTAACTAGTATTGTATCAAAAATATCATCCTCAGCAAATGGAATTAAGCTTCCTTCCATACAGCAAACAGGTATCAGGGGATTCTGTGCACCAGCAGGGAATAGACAAACTAGGTTATCTGCTTTCATAGCCTCATGTTCTAGAAGGAAACTTGAGAGATAAATAAAATAAGATGCACTATATGTTTGATGGTGAAATGTGACTCCAAGAAGGATAGGAGGATGGTGGGGGAGGATTATTTCGATTATTTCATACAGTTTGGCAGGAAGATCTTTGAGGGACCCACCTGAAAGGAAGTAGGCTGGTCCCTGCAGATACTGGGAGTCAATTCCTGGCCTATAAGAGAAAGAGAGAGAGAGAGAGAGAGAGAGAGAGAGAGAGAGAGAGAGAGAGAGAATGAGAGAAGGCTGCCAGGAAGCAGGTGAATTGAATGAGGAGTGATAAGAGAGAGATGAAGGCAGTGAGGTGGAGGGGAGCCACGTACTACAGGGACTGCTGGGCCATGGGGAGGACTTGGATTTTGCCCTGAGTGAGATGGGAATCATTGGTAACCTGTGGGCAGGGGTGGACATGACCTGGTGTATTTGAGGAGGAGCTCAGTGGCTACTGTGGACATAACCGACTGTAAAAGGGCAGGGGTGGAAGCAGGGAGACCAGTTAGAACACTATTGCACTGGTCCAGATGAGGGTTGATGGAGGTTTAGACCATGATGGTAGCAGGAGGCAAGGTAAATGATGGTTAGATTTGGATATATTTTAAAGGTAGAGCTGACATGATTTGCTTTGGGTTGAATTTTAAGTATGAGAGAAAGAGAAGAGGCAAGGATCACCTGAAGGTTTTTATACCAAGGTATTGGTAGACTCATTTTGCCATTTTTTATGTTATGGGGGCACTGGAAAGAAAGATTTGAGTCAGGGTTCTCCAAAGAAATAGAACCAATAAAATGTGTAGGTAGGTAGGGAGGGAGATAGATAGATAGATAGATAGATAGATAGATAGATAGATAGATAGATAGATAAGGCATGGCTCACATGATTATGGAGGCTGGTAAGTCCCAAGTCCTGCAGGGTCAGTTGGTAAGCTGCAGACCTGGGGCTATGGTATAGTTTCAGTCCCAAGGCTGCAGGCTGAAGACCTAATTAGAACCAATGTGTTTAAGTTTGAGGGTAAAGGCAGGAAAAATCTGTTGTCCCAGTTTGAAGGCAGGCAGACAGGAGGAATCTTCTCTCACTTGCAAGAAGGTCAGCCATCTTATTCTATTCAGGCCTTCAATTGATTAGATGAGGCCCACCCACGTTTGGGAGGACAATCTGCTTTATTGTCTATTAATTTAAATGTTAATCTCATCCAAAAACAACCTCAGGAAAACATCCAGAAGAACGTTTCACCGACTCTCTGAGCACCCCATGGTCCAATCAAGATAACACATAAAATTAGCCACCACAGAGGAGGAGCAGATTTGGAGAGGAAATCAAGGGTTTTGCTTCAGACATATTTGGTTGAAGATATTTATTAAAACTCAATGGAGAGATATGGTTAAGCCATTGGTGTAGAGCAGTGTCCTTGAGATAACTTTCCTTTGTACATGCTACATGCAATTCTGATATGAAATTCCTTGTGTTGACATTCACTTTATTGACTCTGGCCTAATTATTAAGATTAAATTGTTAATTTATTGATTTGTTTAGCTCTATCAGAAAATTTATTCCTAAGACATCATGATTTCTCATTTTTCTGAACTTTCTCCCTTCTGTTTCATTTTTCAGGATGCCCTCTCCTCGTCTGCCCACACGGAAAATACATTTTTAAGATTCATGAGATGGTATCACCTCCTCATTGAATCTTTCCCCAAATCATTTAACAAATTTCAGACTATGGTTACTCCTACTCTTCTGTCTCTTCAGATTCTCCTTCATTTCCTTTCTTTTTTCTCACTTTTTAGAAAATAGAAAGTTTTAAATTTATTTCTCTTTGGTATATATACATATACAATTAAAGCAATATGGAAAAGAATATATGATGGCAAAAAGCACCTAAAATTACCTACAGTAATGATATTTAACTAGCTGTCTAGAGTTTGCTAGATTTACATTACCAAATTACATAATTTTATGAGTGTTTTTAAAATGCTAGTTAATCTGATTTTAAATATCAACAATAGCCTTACCAGCATGGCTCAGTGCTTAAGTATCTACCTATGAATTGGGAGATCATTGGTTTGATTCCCAGTTATGGGATTGATCCCCAGTGGGGGTTGTGCAGGAGGCAGCCTTTCAATGATTCACATTAATCATTGATGTTTCTATCTCTCTCTCCTTCTCCCTTTCTCTCTGAAATCAATTAAAAATATTAAAGAAATAATAATAAAGAATAAAAATCAACAATATGTCATAAAACTCTTCTAATGTCAATCAACATAGCCAACTATGACTCGTTTTAACAGTTGCTCATTTGGGTGTATGGATATAATGTCCTTTATTTATCCCATCCCCTAAGAGTGGCTTCCTGGCTTTGATCCCAGTTTGGTCCAGGACAAAATGGGTGTCACAGGACTGGCCATTTTTCAGCTCTTTGTTTCTCTGGATTGTCTTTAGTTTCAAATAGTCTGTGTCCATGTTATATCAAAGCTGACCCCAGGAAGCTGCAAACTTGTAGTTCTTAACATCATGATTTCTGGTTGAGAATATTTCTTGTATGGTATTTCCAACAAAATTCCCAGAGAGAGATTTAATTGGACCTACCCAAGTCACACACCCATCTTTCAGCCAATCACTGTGGTCAAGTGGAAGGTGATCTGGATGACCAACATGCCTCTGGAGCCGGGCGAGGCTCAGTCTCCTCTCCCCTCAGTAAACCACTGGCTGAGAATGTTTAGCCTGGAGAATTTTGAAAAGACATAAAGGTATCCTGTGACCAGGTGACATGGGTGTGGTAACTGAAAAGCCAAAAACAATAATACTTAAGGTAGAATAACATAGTTTTTTATAAAAACAAAACACTAGTGCTTTTGTATTTAATGACTACAGATTAGTATAACATCAACCTATAAGATGTCTATGGTTTGAACTTCATTTTAACTATTTTAACTAATTATTAAGATTAAATTACTGACTTATTTAGCTCTACTGACTTATTTAGCTAATTTACTGACTTATTTAGCTCTATCAGATGCACTGTTTCTACTTCAGGGATGGCTGACTTCCATCCTTTTCCAATCAGCCTTGTCTTTTTGTCCTTTTTGCAACATCTGTCAGTTACTCATTTTCGGATTGAGCTGAATTGGATCAATGAACTTCTACTGTCCTGGACAGCCATTACCAGCCATTACTTCTTCCTTGTGCCAGGTCTGGTTCTTATGGAAGCTGAGGTATCACAGATTGTTTGTTTCTCCCATGTTGAAAATTTCCTTTAACAGAGAATTGGCAGGAGGAGATGCAGAAGAAATTAAGAGCATGGCAGCCAAAAGCCAAGACTTTTGGAGTCTTTTGGGCACTAATATACTGTTCCTAAAATTGTTGCATTTCAAATTAGATTTTCTGGCCTCACCAAAATTCTACGTATAACTAGAGGCATGACTGGACCAAGGTATGTGGATGACCTGGCTAAGTTTACATTTGATGGCCCTTGAAGTCACTTTGCTTGGGATTTACTCAAAGGAAAAACTGAGGGCAGTGGAAGAGCTGAGGTCTCCCCTCTGCAGTCCCAGACTTTGCAACCCCACTCAGTAAGACAAAGTCCTTGTGATACCAGGATGCACTCTTCTTAGTGGACAGATTGTCAACCATGGACCTCTGTGTAATTCTAGGTTCTCATAACTACCACCCCTTCCCACCTCTACATGGGCAGGAAATCTTAGGGTCCCTCCTGAAAGGCCTAGCACTCCACCGGGGTTCTAGAAAATACAGTGTTCTCCATCTCATCACACACTTGGCTGGACTATCCTTAAGCTGATCAATGTTGAGGAGTGAAGAAAAATTTGAGGAAGCTGACATTAAGCAAGTGGGTCATTAATCTTTGGAACCATTTCAGAGCCAATGCGAACCAGGGTTTGGTGCCATCAAGAAGAGAATGAAATGATAATATGTGTGTGATGCAGGGTGGCAAATGGGTAGAGGAGGGAGAGTTTGCCCGAAAAACCAAGGTGAAACATAGAACTATTTCCAAACTCTTTTTAGCTGTGAAATCCTTTATTCAAAGGTAACTGTACTCCACATTCAAAGAGAAGGTGGATGAGTTGAGGAGGGGCTAATACCCAACCAATTTCTTTCCCCTCCTACAATAGCCCCCAAGGTCCCTCCCAGGGAATTCTTAGGGCTCAATGTGGCTTAAAAACTGCTGATCTAGACTGTCTACTAGAATAACAGTGAAGAATGCAGTTTGCTCAGAGACAAAGTGGTGATGCCTAGGCTTGGTTCCAATGTTAAAAAGGCAGCAGGCAGCTGAGGAACAGATAATATCAAACCATTAAACAGGCACCTTTGGGTGATTTTTCATCAGACAATGCTGTGCTCTCTGGGGGTCAGACCTTCTGGGTTCAACTTTGGACTCTGCCACTTTTAATCTGTGCTTGGGGCAGAGTTCCTTCCGCTTCTTCACCAGTGAAGTGGGGCTAATAATAGAGCCTGGAAAAGAGCAAGTTTTCAGTGAATGTTGGCCATTAAAATGGTATCCGCTGCTATTAATGATCACCAGCAAATGTTTATAAGAAAAAGATAACAACTTAGTTCTTTGATTATTTGTTAAATAATTGTTCCTAAAGTTAACAGTTTACTGATATACATCCAATAAATAAAAGATTTCATAAATATTTACCCCAAATTCCAAAAGTCTTCCACATCTTAAACTTGGAAGCCAGGCCTTATTATATCAAATGATTTAGCACTGTAGAAGTATATGTAAAACAGAATTAAAGGATTTTAAAAAATGTGTCTGCCGTGGACTTCAGATAACCTTTCTCCTAGTAACCATAATACACACACACACACACACACACACACACACACACACACACACGAATAAGAAAATAAACTCCATTAATTCATATTTTTCTCAAATTTTATGATGTGGTCTAGAGCTTAGTAAACCTCTTCTTAATAAAGAGTGAAAAGTAATAATGTAAACAGGGTCTTGCTAGGAATATTGAAAATAGTTAAGGAAACAAACTTTTGAAACACCCTTAGTCCACAGGGGATGTCACCTACATACAGTTGGTTTACTAGGTAGAAAGAGCTCATTAAAATAGCTCCAAGAGGCCAGTAATTGTTAGACTAGACAGAGTATGTGCTTTAAAAGTAATGAAACTCTATATCCTTAAATATATCCCATAATTAAGATTTCCAGTTAAATATATCTGACCTTTCCCCCTAATAAAGAGATTTTACTATATAGAGATAGATATTAATACAACATACTCAGAGTACTGATGCTGAAAAGGCTACTCAAATTCAGCCTTCTGGGACTTTTGCCTTTGCTTTGCTCCTTACCCACCTCTTAAAGGTCACAATTCAACACACCCAATTAAGGTTGGAGAAGGGCCTTGAGCCCTAAGTGCTCGTGATTCCAGCCAGAGGACTGCATCTTTGTCACAAACTACCTGATAGGCAATTGTTGTGAACTTAAGTGAGTTTACAACTGCCTTGGATTCTTGCTCTCCTACCCCAAGCTCTCTATAGTGTTTCATTCCTTGGGACACAATAGGATTTGGGCAAAGCTAGGTTCAATAAAGATAAGCATGCTCTGCTGCAAGACCTCTTGTGGCCTTCAGTGTGGTAATGAATCTTTGAGAAAGAGGTGGTAAGGATCATCTCCTCAACTTCCTTGGCTCAGAAGCCTTTCTGGCGAAACAATTTATAGGATCAGGTTCTTCAGGGGCACTCTAGCAAACACCAGAATAATACATCTACTGGATCGGTAAAGTACGGCGTGCAAATAAGCATGAATCCTTTCAATGGCAGCATTGTCCCAAAGAGCTAGTCGAAACTTCTGGGGAACCTTTACGACCCAGCTCCTGCTTGTCTCCCAGCCCTGGCCTCATTTCTCCTCATACTCTGCCATGTGCACACTCCTCTGAGAGGAAACTGTTGGTGGATCTGCTGAAACCACAGACCTTAGGGCCTTGCCCTGGCTATTTCCCAGCTTCCACTGCATACCTGCCCTCAACCTTTGCTTGCCTTGCTTCTGCCCAGTTTTCAGAATGAGTTCTTCCTAGATCTCCAAGCACGCACCCCAAAGCCTCTTTTATGTGTTCCCATACCCGCTTTATCTCGGTCCCATCACTGCACCTCCTGCTCTGAGTCTGGTTGGCCATCATTCTATACCCTATTATGCTGTATTCCCAGTGCCTGCCACAGGTGCCTGGTACACAGAATGCCATAACTTTATTTGTGGAATTATTGAAGTGACAGCTCTTGCTAGACAGTTGAGGGAAAACCCTCTGCTGCTGGTAATACAGGACTGCCCAGGCCCACTCTGTGGGCATATATAAATATTTGCTTACTCACAGTGGATATCAGAGGGTTTCTACTCTACCTTAATCACTAAGTAGGTTCTTAAGGTGTAATTATGAAGCCAATTCTATTGATCCACTGTAATAGGGAAGTAGAAGTGGCACATATACTGAAGTTTCTACACAAAAACCTTTTTCTTATCACTAGGACACTGGGTCCTGTCAGATGGACATGGGAGGATAATGCAGAGTTGGCCTAAAGCAAAGGGAATCTAGTTCAACTCCTTAGAACTGTCAACTTTGGCTCAGAGCCAGAGCCTCAGGACAACCTGGTACAGGTACTTATTCATCAAGCCCTTCTTCTCTTTGGCATCCAGAGAGATATCATCAGAGTCTGGGGATGTAGCCATGTAATTGCTTTCGCATCACTGCTACAGCATCTCAGATTCCTTCGTCATTCTAGAGCACCATCACTGGTGACATGTCCACAGCTCTGAGCTGCAAGTGCTGCTCCGTAGCAGGCTCTCACAAAAGATAATGATGCTCATGCTATCAGAGTACCTGGTAGGGAGAAGAGACTAAAATTGCTTCCCCTGAATTTGGACTTCCTTTGCCTTCCAAGGAGTTCTTCAGGATGGTGATCAACAAAACCAGCAACCTTGCAGGGATAGATCATGAGAGTCTAGAAGAAGCCAGTATAAAGACCTCTGATTTTTCTAGGGCCACTGGAGTAGATTAACATCTCAAATTCAGGGTGACTTGTCTACATTACTCAAGACTCGTCTTGTTCACTTCCTGCTTCTTTCTTCTAATTATCCTGCACCATTAGGATGGGGTTTCTGATCTTAAATATGTCACAGTAGAGTACTACACAGATCAGCACCCCTCCCCAGACCCTCCCTATTGGCCACCACTCAATTTTACAGTCCTTTCTTTCCCCACATTTTGGTCTTGGAGCTTGTGGCTGCTATTCTTACACTCTTGATGAGATAAAAGATAGATGCCTGTGTGTGGTGTGGTGTGGTGTGTGTGTGTGTGTGTGTGTGTGTGTGTGTGTACACATACGCCCATGAGCAGTCAACCTTTCTTTTTTATAGAATCCACTCATGCACTAAACTTGGGCAGCAAACTATACTGTGGCTGTGCAAGAAGAATGGCTCCATTTGTCATTGGGCATTTCTGAGGTAAAAAAATGCCCAGTGACAAATGGAGCCATTCTTGCACAACCATAGTACTAGTATAGTTTGAGGACCAAATGTAGTCCTCTACCTGCTGGTCCCCCAAAGGGAAGGATGCAAATTTTTGTGTATTTTTGCTTTCCCTTCATGATAGGAGAGGCAAACAGCTTGATGGGAATGCATGTTGCTGTTAATGTTGTAGTATTTTTTTTTCAGAATAATGAACTTTCAATTAAAAATTAAATTTGGAGTCACAGGAAAAAGGTGGAATTAGAACTACCCTCAAACTTGTTGCCTTTGCAAATCGAATTGTAGTCACGTGTGGTTGTAGGTGTATGGTGTAGGAGGAGGGGTATGAACTAAACTACCCTGGAAAGAGATGAGAATGAATGCAGAGTCATGGCTTCCTCAGTACAGTGAAGCCGGGTGTTTCCTGAATTAATAAGAGATATTATTTACTGAATGTGTGAAAATAGAAAAAGGCCACTTTGTGAAGTCTTTTTCTTGCAACTTTTTATAATTTTCTCTATGTTTTTATGATCTGATGCCTTGCTATAGCATTAATTCAATGTAATTTTCTAACAGACTTGGAGGGGCAGTTATGATATAGCATGCTCATTAACTAGCCCTCTGAAAAAATATGGCAACTTTCATTGATACTCTCCCTCCTTGATTTCACTACTAGGAGGTAACTTCACACCACGTTAATCAATATTCTGGTGCCCATTTTACCATATAATCCAGTGATTATATAGTTCACCATATAAATTTGATATTTGAAGAAAAATATAGCTTCTTATTTCTGACTTTATGAGGTTAGAAATAGCACCCAATGCTAATCTGCAATGGCAAGAAATGAAGATGGCTTAAATCATATCTCATAACTAATGCATGATACCCAAAGTTCTTTTATTCCTGGCTATATTAGAAAACTGGGGTATATTTTTTTACCCTAAAAACGAATTCTATAAGATTTATTGAAATAACACAAAATGCCTTATTATTGATAGCATACAATCAAGATTTTATTCTGATGGTAACAGAAACGTTGTTTCTCTAGTTTAATTTTTTAAAAATTATGCAATGGGTTAAGTCCAGAGTCAAGAATATTATATTTGATCCTTAATTGTTGTTTTTTTAAAATAGTCAATATCTGGAAATACGATGGAAAGTTTAGATTGCTTTCTGTAGTCACTATTTCATTTGAATTGTACTTGTGAATTCATTTAAACAGAAATATATCTACTAATAAAATAATCCTGTTATTTTTGCTTGTTTTTGTTTTGGTCATGACAAACTGTGAAATGCTGTGTTTTTCCTAGAGTTCTAGTGCATGAAATCTGCAATCTTTCCACTTGATTTACGAAGGACCCTTAATTACTGCTGTCATTAGCACCTAGTGCTCAAAACAGTCTGTTAAAATGTACTGTTAGTCTCACCTTCAGGTCCCTGCTTCTTTAATTTTTTTTCCAACGGTAAGTAAAACAATAATTAATAACAACAATCATATACAGTAAATTCAATAATATTCCAAGTTTTTTGGTGCCTATTTCTTTTTGTTCAGAATTCAGCATGTGTGTGGTAGGACTGGCCTAAAATTTGAACATGTGTCCATTACGAGGGTAGACTTATTACCTGGGTTTTAAAAACAAGTCACTCATTTGCCTTTTTCTTTCTACTTGGATAGGGATGACAGACAACTGCTGTGAAGCTTCAACGTTTCTGCCTGGTCATGCACAGTTCTGCAATATAATGCATAAATGTATAACAGCAACTTGGGCTAGCTTGATACCTCCCTTGGAATAAGGAAATCCAGCGAGGCGTGTCCATGTGACCCGCCCCCGCCCCTCCCCCACGCGTGTGTGTGTGCGTGTACACGACAAACTGTGAAATGCTGTGCCCACTGCCCGCGCGCCCTCACCATGATCAGAGTGTGATCATAAACACACACACACACACACACACACAGGTTAAAAGTTAATTCATTCCCAAGATCCCCCGGAATCTTTCTTTTTCTCTTTTCTGGCAGCTCTGGTTCCTAGCCTGGGTTGTAGTGAGCTTGGGGGCGTGGGAGGGGCGGGAAGCGGGAGGCCAGGGAGGCGGGAGCCGGGAGCCCGGCGCCCGGTGCCGGTGTGTGTCTCGCCCGCTCCTGCCGAGCGAAAGTCCGGGCCGGGTTTTGCACCGTGCCCCCGGGCTTGTCTCACGGCCTCCAGCGGCCGCCGCTGCCGTGTTTACTGAGCTCGCGCGTCCTGATATCACTCCGCTGGCATGGAGGAGGAGGAGGAGGTGGAGGAGCGAGAGGAGGAGGAGGAGGCGGCGGCGGCGGTGGCGGCGGCGAGCAGTTGATCATTGTGATGGTGGCAGGAGCAGCGGCGGCAGCGGCAGCCCGGCCGAGCGTTAGGGGCTGCTCTCCGCGCGGCGTTTTGCAAAGGACTTCACCGATCTACTTTTGCAGTCGCCTCGGACTGTCCATGTGTTTACTTCCCCCAGCCCGAGGATTCGCTATCTAGGATCCTGTGAAATGCAACTGAGCAGCCAAAGTACTTTGAGAACACGGGGCGGCATAAACACCAAAACTTTTTTGTGGAAGGAAAATGCAATAAGCAAGCTTGCCGTTTTCCGATGCGGTGTGGAGTGAGTGTGTGTCGCGCGTGTCCGCACTGGAGGCATATGCTTGTGTGTGTACATGGGGTGTGTTTTTCGGTACGTAGGGAGAAAAATGCTTGCCAACCACCGGAAATCTCCTGGAATTTATTAGAAAATAATGGATTATAAAAAGAAGGCAGGAGAGGAGCGGATCTCCCCTTGAGTTGCAACCCGATTTGCTGCTGGCTCAGTTTTGTTGTGATTCTTTTTGTTGATAGGTGTCTGATGGCATTCTGATCCCCCCCTTTTTTTCTCCTTGAGCTTTACAGTTTTTACAAAAAAGGGAAACAAAAAACCACCCCCAAATCTCTCCCCCCTCTTTTTTTTTTTTTTTTTTTGCCCCGTCGGGATTGCTGTTTCCATCCATGTGCTTGCGTCTCCCCCGCGTTCCACTTAAACTATTTTAATCCTTGGACCCAAGGAGGAGGCTGATAGGGGGGTGGATAAAAAAAGTTCTTCCAAAATAGTGTGCCCGGGGAGCAGGATGGGGGATTTCGCAGTCCCCGCTGCTGCCGCGAATGGCAGTAGTATTTGCATCAACAGTAGCCTGAACAGCAGCCTCGCTGGGGCCGGGATCGGTGTGAATAATACTCCCAATAGTACTCCAGCTGCTCCGAGTAGCAATCACCCCGCTGCCGGCTGTGGCGGCGGCGGCGGCGGCTCCGGGGGCCACGGCGGCGGCTCGGCGGCCGTTCCCAAGCACAGCACCGTGGTGGAGCGGCTCCGCCAGCGCATCGAAGGCTGCCGGAGGCACCACGTCAACTGCGAGAACAGGTACCAGCAGGCTCAGGTGGAGCAGCTGGAGCTGGAGCGTCGGGACACGGTGAGCCTCTACCAGCGCACTCTGGAGCAGAGGGCCAAGAAATCGGGCGCCGGCAAGCAGCAGCACCAGAGTAAACCCCAGCAAGATGCGGAGGCTGCCTCGGCTGAGCAGAGGAATCACACGCTGATCATGGTGAGGGCGCGCGGGCAGTGGGCACGGGGCGCGCGCGCGCGCCTGGGGGGGTGGTGGTGCTGGAGCTTCCTACCCTGGGGGACGGGGGTCTGATGTGCACGGCGGGCGACGTGGGCCGAAGGGTTAATGGCAACTTTTTCTGAGAGGGAAAAGCTGCGGTCGCCGCTACCTGTTAATCTGTCAGGGTTGTCAGATTTGGGGAAGAGGGGGCGAGAGGGGAGAAGCCAGTCACGACTGCGAGGGGCGGAGGGAGCCTGGAGGAGCCGCGGAGGGAGGCACTGGAAAAGTTTTTTTCTCCTCTCCTTTTCTTAGATACGGATTGAAAGAGTGTGAACCCAGAGTTGAAACCTCGCTCCTCCTCTTCATCGCTCCCACCCCACTCCACCCCTCCCCCCGAAAAGCCGCCTCGTCTCCTTAGACCCGTCCCCCTTCGCCCACCCCTCTCCGCACACATCCTCCGGCTTCGGGGAGAAATTGATGCTGTCGCAGATTCTGGGCGGGCACCAGGCTCTCAACCCCTGGGGGGGGGGAGGAGGGGGCGGTGGGGGAAGCGAGAGGCTCTCGCCTTTTCTCCCCAGCTCACCCTCTTTGGGCTGAGAAAGTCTGAGAGTTTTGTGAATGAACTTTGAAGTGGGTGAGAAGCGAGCGAGGATGGCTGCAGCGCGCCTCCGCGGGAGCGCGCGCGGATGCGGGGCGCGGGTGCGCTCCTCGGCGGCTGGAGACCGGGGTCTGGCCCGGCAGGTGGAGCTGCGGGTTGGGTCGAGCCGAGAGCAGCTTGGCGGGGGTGGGAGGGGAGGACCGAGTCTTTGGTACCAGGAGTCCCCCCCCGCCACGCAACTTCACTGGGGATTGTGTCCCCCTCCTTCTCTCAAACTCGCGTGCACTCAGCCTCTCCGCTTCGACCGCCGCCAACTTCCCGGGCCCGGCATAGAAGCCCGGAGGAGTGGAGGGTGGCAGGGAGGTGAAAGAGGCTTAAATGGCTGGGTGGGTGGGTTCGAGGTAGGCTGAGCAGCCAATGGCTTAACTTCTCCCGGAGGAAGGGGCAGTTCCCACTCCCTAATCCAGAGGGTAGAATCCTTTCTCTTATCTCCGCGCTCAGGTTCTTTGGCTTTCCTTTCAGGGTGGGGGAGGCCGGAAGCTGGGGAAGGTGTCTGCAAGCCCTTCCCCCCACCGCGCCACCCGGGTTCGTGAGGCGCGGGTGTGCGCTGCGGGCCGGGCGGCGGGGGTCGGAGAGCGCGGAGCGCCTTTGCCCGTGCCCCTGGCACACCGCACCTCCCTCGGCGGTCCTCGCCGTAAGCGGTGGATAAATCGCACACGTCCTGGGTGTTGGAGTCCTCGGCGCCGGGGGCGGTGCGGTGCAGCCGCAGGCTAGCGCCGGGCGCTCGGGCCGGCGCTCGGTGACAAAGAGCCGGCTTGGGGGAGGGGAAGAGGCTGGGCGGCCAGGCTCGCTCCCCACCCTCCCCACCCTCTCCACCTCCCCCGCCCCGCACGTGAAGAGGAACAATTTGTTTATCTTGGCCTTCAAGAATCCTGCCCTCCTCCCCGTTCTCCGAGGCCGCCCGGCCCCTCCTCCCTTTCCTCCCTCCCGGGCGCGATCCTGCCCAGTCCCGCCGGCAGCACCTTCCTCCTCCCCTTCCTCCTCTCCCAGATCGTCCTCCGGCAGCCCGCTTTCCCCCACCCTTCTGGGACGCGGCCGTGGGGGAGGGAGCGAGAAACGCTTTGTCCGCCTCGCGGCCCGGCTCCGTCCCGGAGACCGCGGGCTGGGAGGGGCGCGGCGCCCCGTCGCCCTGCCCCCGCCCCGCGGCCGCTCCCACCCCGCTCCCGCCTCCGCCCTCCTCCTCCTCCTCCTCCGGCGACCGAGCCAGCCCCGCGCGCGAAGAAGAGGCGGACTTGGGTTTGAGGAAGAACGAGTGTCAGGGAGTCAGGGAGGGCGGTTCTCGCTTTACAAACAGGAAGCCTAAAACCGCTGGCACACACACACTGTAGCTTGTCTGATTGTACCCGGAGGCGGGGCAGGCCCTGCCTCTGGACTGTATCTCCCGCGTCCTCCGCGCACCTATTTCCCCCAGTCCGCCGGGGCTCGTCCTCCCGCCCCCTCTGGGGCCCTTCCGCAGCTCGGGAGACTCACTTGGTGAATCTTAAGGATTTGCTAGGCACTCAGGATATCATCCTTGCCTACTCCACGCCCCCTTTTCTGCGTTTGTTCGCGCGGATGGCGTAGAAGTGGGCTGTTTCCGCAAAGCCCCCAAATCTCAGCACCACGGAGTCTCCCCCGACCTTTGGGGTGGGGAACTGCTGTGGATCTGACCTCGTCTGCTGGGCACCACTGGAACAAAAGCCAGCCTCTTCCCCCGCGTTCAGTCGCTTTGCCTCGCGGAGCGACAGCAGTAGAGTTTACGGCCACAAAGTTTTTGTGTTCAGGTGGTGTTCTCTGGAGGGTGCCACAGGGGCCCTCGGGGAGGGGCCGAGGGAGGTCTTGGGGTGTGCGCGCCTGTGTTCCAGTACCCCCGCAGGTGGAAGCCAGCCCAGGATGTTGAGTTCACCTGGAAGGAGGTAGCAAGCCCAAGCCAGGGCTTACTTTTGAAAATGAAAAGATCCTGCTTGGATGGTGTGCAGAATAGGAGTATATTCTAGCATCCACTGTATTTCACATATGCATCTCTCGCTGATACCAGTAGCTAGTATAGTATGTGTGCTGAGTGTGATGAAAATAAACAGCCTTAAACCTTAAGCAAAGGATTCCATGTAAATTCCATGTACCACAAAAAGGAAACAACAACAACAAAATCAACACCATCTTCTACCATTTACTTTCCTTTAAAAATAATTAGGAATTCACATTGGCTCTTGAAATGAAAGGGTATTTTAACTTAGCCTGTGTATGCGATAAACTCTTGAAAAAGGAGTTGCAAAGAAAAATTGGTCTTGTTTTTCTTGAATTGGCTGCTGGCTTATAATTGTGCTCAGGTAGGGCACAGAGCAATTATATTTAGTTCACACACTGGGCCCTTTATTTGGGAAGCCCTAAAGCAAAGCAGTAGTCAGAGCCAAATAATAATAATAGTGATGATAAAAATAAAGATGACTAGGATTCTTTTCTGTTTTATTGCTATTGTTTACCTTCATAGAGCCAATATGTTCAAAGTACTAAATATCGATCACTCTCTTTCTGCCTGGCTTGGGTTAAGAAGGCTGTCTAATCAGGCCTTTACCTCTTGATTTGTTTCCTTATCTTACACATTTACACGCATATGCATGAAAAACAAACAAGCAAACAAAAAGCCGAGGAATGAGGTGAATCCTTCCTTGGCTCCAGACTGCTGGGAGGGGCCTGGGTTTTACTGGGTCTCTTAACAGTCCTGTTAGGAAGCCTGGTGCACAGGCCTGCATTGGAAGGGGCATTACTTGGACATGTAGACAAATGCTTTTCCCTGACACACATTTTATTTATACAGAAGTGTTCCCCTCCCAGATTTATGGGTGAGACCTATTGATTTCACTTATTAGAGAGTCTCAGTTGAAAATGTGCCTTTTCCTAAAATAGTTTTAATTATTTGTGGTAATAGAAGGAGACATTGTTCATTCTCTGTCCTTGGAACTACACTCCTGCTTAAAATATTAAGGTATATTCCAACTGGCAAATTCATTTTCAAGCCAAAGATACATGGACTTGACAAAGGTATAATCACTCAGGCACACCAAAAAGCATGACAATGCAGTCTTCAGAATTGTAAAATGGTGGTAGTAGGCCTTGACCTGGCTAAGTTCCCCAGTTTTCACGACCTTTGCACTACATTAGCACCGTCGTAATTTTCAGAGCATGCTTAATTTATACACAGCTTACAGACTGCAGGGATCTAGGCGATTCCTGCTCTGAAGCGTTTCATCCCATAAAATTCATTTGGTAATAAACATATTAATTATTGAATGTTAGAGAACACTGTAGCCTATCCAGAACGTTCTCATCTATTCCTGGAATAGATCCTGGAAATGTCATCCTATCAGTCCATCGCTAAAGCTCCTTATAAATGAATCTGGTTTCCTGTTTCTTATCCTGTTGAAGGCAAATCACTGGCTCCATATCCAGTTGTTTTTGCAAGCTTGTAATGTCAAACCATCTGTAAAGCTTTCCTCTGAACCTTTCATTGGCTTCTCTTCTGCTGTCCTGGGTTATGAGATTGATAAGCATCTCTTGAAGAGCCTTCGATAGCCCAAGAGCCCACATAGGTGTACCTTACGTTTGTGAAAAACTTTTTTGAAATTTCATTTCTCTGTGCTTTGTAAGTGCTCATCTTTTCTTTTAAATCTCAAGAATCATTCCCCCTCAGAAGCTGTAGTGCATATTAATTGTTATTTATGTCTTTTGATATGGTGCATTTTATTTAGTGCTGGGCAGCCAGTGATCGGAAAAGTAGAAGCAGAGTTAGTTAATCATTAATCATAATCTATAAAATGCTCTCAGGCTGAGTTGGTTCCCAGGGAAAGCTGAGTTTTCAGGCAGGTAATATATGTGACACTTTCCATCCTGTCTCATTAGAATTATAAGCAAGCTTTAGAACCTCACTGGGAAAAGAAACAGTCCAGGTACATGGTTTACTGATACTTCTGTAAGAAGAAAGATGAGCGTTTTAAACCTTAAAATAATTAGAGTTATTTTCTAAATACTTCTCTGAGACAAAGAGCCAATGTTGTTAACGAGGTTTCCTGACAGGTTCTTCCATTTGGCTTAGATAATAATGGGAGACATCTCTCCTAGCCTCTCCCACCCTTCCCTCTCTCCCACTCTTCCCTGGCTCCCATCTCTCCTTCCCCCTCCTCCTTCTTTCCCCTTAGTGTGCTACATACATGGAAGGAGTCTAGTATAAGAAACCATGTTGCACATTACATAGTAGTTGTTGGACACATTATAAGTACCTGTGTTTCATTTAATGTCATTGATGGAATATTATTTGTGATGGGTGCTCTATGTTTGTTATTTAACAGTCCTGCATTCTTGAACTTAGGATGGCCAAATTCTGCCATCTTTTCCACGTTACCCATCACAGAGAACTGTGAAATCAATCAGTCAGACATCAAAATCTTATAATGAGGGACATATTTAAAACCTGAGGCTTCATAATATATGCCTTTTAATTTTCCCAACTAGCTTTGCATTTTTTGAAACTCTGTTATTCAGAGCTGGTTTTCAGTTTTCAGATCCTGTGGATGCTTGCTTTGTTTTTCCTTCCCCCTCCTACTGCCAGCCTTTTGGTCTTCTCTCTGATCTTTATCACCTTTACCAAAGAGTGGGAAGAAGCACTAAGAAGAGAAATTTAATTTTGGTGCTTCCTACTCTCATAATAAAATCACTGAGTGAGATTCCAATTATTTTAGATCAATTATGGATTTGGTTTTGTATACCATATACTCTTTATTAGCACAAAAATAGAGAATAGACTGAATTTTACAATTTCATTCATCTCTTCAACAACATTGGTACATAATCCCTAATGTGCTTCCTATATTTAAGTTAAAGTACTAAGTCAGATTTTTGCATCCAAGACGTTTGCAATCTTTATTCTTTGATGACTTTCAGTGTTATTCTAGCTAAGGTTAAGGGGACAACAGGTTTTTTGGTTGGTTTGTTTTTCATCAGCATTAGGCTTGATGTCAGTGACTTCTCATCAGCTTCAGGCTGAGTTATATCCCCTCCTCATGACAATTCTAAGTAAAGTACTATGCTTTACTTCCCTGTTCTTTCAAACTAATTTCTCCTTGGTTTCTGCCCGCCAAAAAACTGATGTACAGGTGACTGTTCCACAGTTATAGGATACCCCAAATTATATTTCCATTAAAAAATACAGCATGCTTTTCAGGCAGATGCACTCCAAAAATTCATTATTCATGTTTGTTACTTGGAAATGCAGTTTTTGCAAATCAGCTATCACCAAGAACTGATTAATTATCCTTCACTTGAAGTTGTTGTGTGTGTTCAAATCTAAGAAAGTTTAAAGAGCTAAAGAAATACTCAGAAGATGGAGTTAAGAGGCTTCTATATAATAAATGCTTCAAGATCCCAAGGTTCCATTCAGAGAAGGAGCACACTTGTGTTTTTTTTGTTTTGTTTTGTTTTGTTTTTGTTTTTTAAGTCTACCTGGCTATTGCATCTGTTAAACAGTTTGCGATGTGGGGAAGCAGCTGCATTTAGGAAAGAAGCACAGCATTCCCTGAGGGCCAAATACAAACAGGCATGGAAAAAAGAAATGACTGCCAGTGGCTTGGTTTTTTTTAAGGCAAGCTATGCATACTATCCTTGGGGGATTTAATGAAAATCTCAAAAGGCTCGAGGTATTTCCTCTGACATAAGGAAAGTGATTCCCGGAGAATCATTTAGACACTTCTTTTTAATTATTTTGGACCTCCCATTGGTTGGAATGACCTTTATGCTGAAGTAGAGTCTTTGAAAATATGAATAACTTATAGTCAATCCTCCTTAGCAATGGCTCAATAGCTGTAGAAAACTTAAGTGAAATGTTTAATTTTTAACTCACCACCTCTAGCATTTCGTTTCTGACTCCTTCACTCTCCATGCTGTTGGGGAGAATCAGGTACGTCATGTTTCCTGGTGTGAACTCTCCAGCATTTCCTTGTACACCTGAAGAGTTGCTAAGGACACGTTCTCTATCTCCCCTTCATCTCAGGATGTCTTTCTCCACCTCCAGAAGACTCGTGTCTGGGCAGGCACTTCCCTCCCTGCAAAGGAGAAGGTGGAAGAGCCCCTAGTCTGCAGTTTGTAAGGCTTGCAGGGCTATCAAAGACAAGTTCCGTAGTGCCTGCCCTTTATCCCCACAGTGGTTGGTTGGTTCTTTCTTTGATTGTTTGGTAGACGTTGAAAGTAATCAGTGAATCTGATTACTCTGACAGTGAATCTAAATGAACGGGTACCCGCTGATGGGCTTTAAGGAAGTGTGGTCCATCAGGGAGGAGAGGCCAGAGGGGTTGAGGGTTTCGCATCACCTGGAATGGATGGCCAGGGAGAGACACATAAGAGAAGTGCTGGGTGTTGCTTATTTGTGGAAAACATACTGTACCTGGTACCTGGGGAGTTTGCAGAGGTAAAGTGTGCTTTCTGTAATCTGTTCTGAGCCTGTAGACCCCACTGAAATGCAAATATGTATTTTCCAGAGCTAATGGCAATAATGTCTATAAATGGAAAGAAATCCATTTCCTAAAATATTCAATGCTCTCTTAAATGATCACTGTTGCCATTTGAATGGTTTCCTTTAAATCAATGATTTTTCATTCCATGGGGATTATGCCCTCTCACCCCCCAACATCTGGCAACATTGGGAGCCATTTGAGTTGTCACAACTGGAAGGGTGCTACACTGTGTAGCGAGGAGAAGCCAAGGATGCTGCTAGACATCCTTCAGTGCACGCCCCACAAAGCATTTACAGGGTCCAAATACCAGGATTGCTGCTGTTGAGAAACCCTGCTTTTAATAAGAGGCTCCCCTCAATGGTTGGCAATACACAGGGCGGATGTACTCACAACTTTCCCAACACTCTCATTGCTCTCGGGGTGGAGCCAGGAGGTGCGGCCACGTGGTAGAGAGGGGCTGGGAAGAAGTACAAGGACTGCTGCCTTGGATTTCGGCTCCAGCCCTATGACAGGCCAGCTTTTCATTTCCTTGCCTGCCTCTGTCTCCTTGCCTGTCAGGAATTTGAACAGTACTCACTCTCTGTACCTTACAGTGTAGTCATTAGGCTCAAGTGAATTGAGGTATACCAATGCTAGGCCTGTTTTTATGAATTACATTTATTTTGCTTCCTGGTTTGCCTCCTGCCCACATGCAGATGTAAAGTTGAGGGATTTGAGGCTTGTTTCACTCATGCACAGGCCAAGGTCTAATGACGAGGCAGTGAGCAACAGCTTCCCATTGGACAGCATTCCCAGGCCCTGGGGTTCGGCGGCATCCTTGCTCTCTCTCGGCTCACACAGCAGGGCACCGTTTCATGTTTCAGATGAGGTGCATGAAACAGTCTTTGTGGTTTTAGGAGAATGTGCTAATGGAGGTCATTAATAAACTAACATTTAGGAAAATCCTAAGGGTGCTAAATGCTTTGTATCTTCTTACAACCTTTCTGTAGCTGTAGCTTTCTTGCATTGTTTCCTATAATAGCAATTCTTTCTTTCTTCCTTTTTTAATAAAATCACTTTGTCAATGGAGAGGATCAGCTGGCCTGAGAGAATAAGGTGAAAGTATGATTGTTAAAAATGAGGTAGATGATCGTCTTTGCTTCCCTTGTTCTGACCAGGTGCCTTGTAAGTACCATGGCTTGACATCAAGATTTTAGAGGAAATTAGACAAAGAGGAGAGCATTTAGAAGAAGCAAGCAAAGCAAGGTGGTGCAAGACTTGCAACCATGTCACAAGAAGGACAGGTGGAAGACCTGGAGGTGTTTAGTCTGACTTAGGAGATGATATGGTTGCTTAACATATTTGTAGGGCTGTCATGTAAGAAAGGACTAGATGGGCTCAAGGGGATAGATGTAGGATCAGTGGTGGGCAGTTATTAGGAGCCAGGTTTGTTTTAATATTAAAAACACAATTGCATGAAAATTAAAGCTGTGCAAAGATGAAATAGACTGTCTTGATGAGTGAAAATGTTCCAGCAAAAGTTGTTCAATTGGCTGAAATGTTGCAGAAGGGATTTCAACATGTTCTCTTTTAAATTATAACACTTTAAAACGATATAGAAATAAAATAGCAGTTAGATAAGGACAAGGACTTTGTCTCTCCATCTTTCTATCCTCAAGACTAGAAGAAGACCTACCTGTTCATGGGAGGAATGCTAACTATGTGTGGAATAAATTAGTTGCAAGTAAGTAGATTAAGAAGTGACTTAATTCCTCTCTCTCAATGTTATCCCCTTCATAGAAGTTATCATGGTTTAGAATATCTCTCTCCAGACCTTCTTCTGTTTGCTTACATGTATACTAATAAATATTGTATATCATTGCATGTTAGTTTTTTTTTTCCTACATCAATGAAATTATATTACACGTAAGGTTTTGAGATCCACCTTTTCCACATACTGTATTTTGGAGATCTATCCTAGTCAACACATGTAGATTAGATCCTCAATTCATTCTTTTTAACTCTTAGATAGTATTTCATAATGTGAATGTTCCATAGTTCCCCTATTATAAGACACATTGGTAGTTTCTCTTTTTCTCCCACCGCCCATTGCCAATTTAACATTACTACAATGAACACTCTTATCTATATTTCCCCTGTACATATGTGAGTATTTCTGTAGCACAGATTAGGATTTCTTTCCATATATGTAATTTGTATAAACAGAAAAAAGTTGGCTAAAAAAAAAGTGATGTGTAAGGACCAGGGAAGAGCTATAGGAGGGGCAAGGCTTTGAGCTACCAGCGGCGTGGGCTGGATGACCCACTGAGGCACCGGCAGCAAGCTACTCGTGCAGGGATTTGTATGCAGGGCTACTCGTATAATATAATATACCCTGTTTCCCCAAAAATAAGACAGTGTCTTATGTTAATCTCCCAAAGGTGTGCTAAGTCTTATTTTTCAGGGGATGTCTTATTTTTCCATGGAGAAGAATACGGTACACATTTATTGTTGAAAAACAACAACAAAAAAGATTTATTACCTGTATACGGTATGGTAGTAGTTGTCATCACAAACCAGCTCATTGATGGGCCGCAGCGCAGCCAGAGCTGTTCAGGCAGTGCGAGGTCTCTTTAAGTCAGGAGTCAGACGCCTTACAGTAGCTTCAGGGGCCTTATATTCCGGGGAGGCCTTATGTTCGGGAGAGGTCTTATGACCAGGGAGATCTTATTTTCTGGGGGATGCCTTATATTACAGCGAGAGGCAAAACTGGAAGTAGGCCTTATTTTCGGGGGATGTCTTACTTTTGGGAAACCAGGAAAGCACCTGAATTATATTACTATCCATTTTAGGACAAATGATAATTGTGGCTCCTTTAAAACATGGCTTTAAAAAGTATCAACTCTAGTAACTGGTATTGGTCCTTGCAGTCTAGGGGAAACATGATTAGTCTTCCTAGTCTATATATCTGGCAACACATTTTATAGGCCTTACTTTCCTTCTATTTCCTCTGGCCTAAAGGAGAAGCTAGGAGGATGCTGCTTACCCCTCCTGCTCAGACCCTGAGAGTGGGAAAGTCACTTCCTCGAACAAATTTGTAGTTTCTTCCCCTTTCCCGGGCTTTGTTTTACAGGCCCATGTGGCTGTGTTTCTAAAACGTAGCTCAGGTGACACTGCCTGGGGCAGTCGTGGGTGCAGGTTTGCCTGGTCATACAAATCTCAGGTCTGTGAGTTGCCACCTCCTACAGGTTAAATGGCCCTGACTAATCCAGTCGTCTGCGTAATGTGGTAATAACAACCTGCTGACTTGGCCAACTGTGGAAATGCATCAAAATGGACTCACCTTGACAGCTACTGGGCAGCATCTGTTTAGACAGTGAGAGGTCCTCTCGGTTTTCATTATACTCACGCTGCAGGGGTCTGAAGGCTGCCCTTCACCGGAGTCCTTGGGCATCCTGGTTACCTCTAGCTGGGCATTCTGGTTTACCTCTGGCTGGGCATCCTGGTTACCTCTGGCATAGCAGCTTCCCTCTCTATTTTTATGGAGCCAGAGCACTTTGGCTCCAGAATCCAGGCTCTTGGCTGCGACATTATTCTGCCTTCACCTGGCGGAGGTATTCCTTTCGGAAAAGGCTGTGTGAGCACCTGCATTTCCTAAACAACTGTGCTCTCCCCAGGAGGAGTCTTCACCTTCCTGACTTGCCTTCAGGTTTTAAGATCAGTTTGAACAAGAGCCAAAAGGAAGATGTGTGGCAGTGCCGGGCCTTCCCTGTTTAATCGCGAGGAGCCCCCCTTTGCCATCTCCTGGCCTCACTCCCTCCTGCCCCGTGTGCCTCCCTTTCCCCTGTCCTTCACCGCTGCCTCAGTTCACCATTGTCACGGTGACGGGGCATCTGCAGAGTTGTACAAGATGTAGGTGGCAGTTATTTGAACCACAGAAATAGGCCAACGGTGGGATGGAAGTGCTTGGTGGACTCGACTCCACAGGCCATTCTCTACTAAGTGACTGCAGTGAATGAGGCATCCTGCTTCCATGTGTGACAGTGACTTTCAGTGCCACCGAAATTAAAAAAAAAAAAAAAAAGCAGTGCCTGACTGTGTAGTCGGGGCACTGACTTCTTTTCCCTTAGATTGTCCAATAAAAAAAAAAATGAGCCTGGCCGGTGTGACTGAATGTTTGAGCATTGACCTGTGAACCAGGAGGTGATGGTTCAGTTCCTGGTCAGGGCACGGGCCTGGGTTGTGAGCTCCATCCCCGGTGAGGGCCGTACAGGAGGCAACCTGTCAGTGATTCTCATCCTTTTTCTTTCTCTCCTTCCCTCTCTCTTTCTCTCTGAAATTAAGAAAAAATATAATAAAAAATTAGAAAATGACAACAGCCAGCAAACACAATATCTGTTCAGTGTGAATGAATTAAATTACACTTATTTTTTTGTCAGATTGGCAAAAAAATGTATCTTTTGGTGTGCTGCAGAATTTTAGTAATTTATCTGTGCCATGAGATGAAGAAGGTTGGTGACCTACCTGCTGCTTTGTGGCGGCCATTTTCTGCCAGGGACATAGCCTCTCAGTGAGAAAAATCCCTTTGGCCAGCTAATGTAATGGGCTAGGTGCTCAGTGCGGACGTCAGGGTGGGGGTTCAGACTGCAGACAGCGAGGTCTCTTCTGCTTCCATAGCTTGAATAGCAACAGTTGGCTGTGTACATGAAGGAGCCTTGCTCCTGATCTCGCACCCGGGCCATCCACTGTGGTAACTCAGAGACTGTTAAAGTTGCTGCTCGGGTCAGGCAATTTGATTTCACCCTTTGACTTTTGCTGTCAAGTCAAGTTTAAAGAGTCAAGCTTCGTTTTGCTACTCTGTCTCTCTGAGGAGCGTCATCTCTCTTTTCTTACATTTGCTTCTGATTTTCCCTGGATCTGTTTCTTTCATTTCTAGTGGGAAAATGTTTTGAAGATGACTTTCATCTCTGTACAAGGTGAGGTATTGCCTTGCATTTTGTATAAATGTATAACATTTTACCTTTCTATTGGTTATAAACAGATACATGGTTATCAGATTATAATTACTAAACAACAACAATTTTCTAAAAGCTATTGAGATTGCAGCTATGTTGCTGTAAACTTCTAATTTCTGATTCCTTCGGAAAGCATTTTCTTATCTTCTTTGAAAAAGTTTAGAGATAATTTGTAATAGCTAATAAGTGGTGCCTTATTATGGTGTTTCCAACTGTCCAACCTCGAGGAGAAGGCAGGGGAAGAGGAGGCTTAGAGAGCAACCAAAGGACTTGTATGCATGCATATTAGCATGACCAGTGGACACAGACACTGGGGTGGTGGGGGCTTGCCCTCAGGGATGGGAGTGGTGGGGCCGTGAATCGGGAGGGAAAAAAGGAGACATGTAATATTTTAAACAATCGAAGTTGTTGGATTTTGTTTAAAAAATATAGTAATAGATTATTCTGAATAGTAAATGTAAAAACACTTAGCAAAGTTTGCAAAGTGCTTATATGTAAGAATTTAAGACATGTTAATTCTTTATTATTAGCATTGAATAAACCTATAATATTTCAGAAAAGAAAAACATGTTACAAAAAGGGTTTCAGACCCATTGGTTTTTCTTAAGGGAGTTTAATAATTATGGTTATACACTTTTAATCGGAGTACCTGAGTGTTAAAGTTAATGTTTTTGCAACGAAATCTGACGTGTCAGGACCCAAGAAAATTTTTTGGACACTTAGTAAAAGGAATGAGCGATAACCTTGTTTTGATAGTTTATTTTTGAGTTTTGGCTTCAGGAGGTCTGAGTGATGATAATGCCAGTTCCCAGCGGGAGTAAAACATCCATTCCCTGTGGTTGCTCCCATCTTCTGTCCTGGGCTCCTTTGTCCCCACTCCTAATCCACTGTGGAATTCAGCCCTTTCTCCTGTCTCAGTGAGCAGAGTGTGTGGCTAGCACACGGGCCGCCTTTTCGCAGCGTGCAGGTGGTGTTTATCTTGAACCACCCCAGGTATTTTCTCACAGTGCCGTGTCCATATCCACACCTCAGGATGGTAACATTCTGTGACTATTCACATCCTGCCCTCGCCCTTGACCAGGTGTTTGGTAAACAGAGGTGGCCTGTGTCAAGAAGCAACTTTTTCTCGGTGTAGAAGTTGGTGTGGCTCCATGGTGGGAAACGTGTTTTGCAGTTTAACCAGACATTCCTAAATGCGTTGCAGTGGCTATAGGGTTTTTAAAAACATTTTCTTCAGTGAGGCCTGGGAACAATGATTTTAGGTTGGGATTTCACATTGCTTAATTCCCAGAACCTGGAGAAGGAAGACGGGGAAAAAGTTGTTAATCATCACAGTCAATAACCACATGCAAAAACTATGCTGGGCAGGTTGTGTCTGTTAGAATGGAGCAGTCCGGAGGCCACAGCCGACAGGAACACGCGGCGGTTTCTGAGGGTGACCAAGTACGATCGACTGGGACTTGGCCGATCAAGGAGAGCTGGCAGCGGGCTATTGAAATTCAAATGGGCTGTTGGCTTTTTTCAGTGTTTGATCCTTTTCTTAGATTGAAAGGACTGATATGAATTGTTCAGGGCCTTTTATTACCTTTGAGTCTGTGGTCCAAGATTGGAATGAGAACACTGAGAAATAGGTAACAACAGCGAGGGAGCTTAATGATAGTGGGAGCTTGTGGGAGTCATGCTTTGTTCCCTAGGCCAGGCACAGGTTGTCTGTGTGACTGGTTTGGTAGGCTTGGTGTTTACCTGTGGTCTGGAATGTCAAAGGATGGCAGACCTAAGAAATTTGCTTCCCTCTTTACCCTAAAGTGGTGTAGTCGTTTCTGATACTGGCTCCTGGGGGTGGGGACAACCATAGATGGAAAGGGATGGGAGGAGTGGGAGCAGACGCCGCTGGCTTTGGTGTTCTCATCCACTCTTTCTAATGCTATTTTCACTCCTCTATTAACAAAGAGTGGATACTTTAGATAATTATTTATGCCTGTCTTTTCCTTCACAGTATAATGCACACTTCACTTGTTTTCTTCAACTTTTCATAATATATGTGTTTATGATACACTGAAGAGCAATAAATTTGTGAAGGGAGATAATTAGCTTTGACAGTCTTACAGAAAATGAGCCTATAAGAGGAAGAAGCAAGAGGGTTGCTTAAGAAAAGGATTCCATTACCGGGTTTGAGGGAAAGTATCCAGATAATAAATTCTTTAGTGTTTCAAAATTCACAACCCTGTGGGTGGCACAGGTTATAGGAAGAAAACTTCAATATTTTTCACCATTTAAAAAAAATCTCTACTTTTAATTCTCAAAATAGAATTTTTAAATGGAGAAATTGAAGATACTGAGCATTAAAATGGGAGGCAGAAACAGGAAGTCAGCCCCTGGCATCGAAAATTCCTCCTGTTGTCTGCGGCCTGGTCTAACGGTAATCTGTCCTGGAAGAAGTGCGCATCGCTTTGAGGAACTGCTGGTTAATAGCTCACTATCTTCCCTTAAAGAATCGTTTTCCTTTCACTTTGGTGGCTCTGCACTTGTGGAAGGGGCCTGGGAGAAACAGGGCTCGCTCAGCATTAAGTGACTCAGTGGTCCACTCCGTTTCCCCCTCCCCCTCGGGACCCTTCTCCAAGGAGGCAGTGAAAGCGTCTCCGTTTCTGTAGAGAAAGAGAAAAACCATAGGTTGCATTTATTAGTCTTACTATTATTGTATATTATTTTCTACTTCCTGGGTTAAAAGAAAACTTGTGGAACAGAGTGTTGAGTGATTATGGCAGAGAAGGTGGGGGAAGGAGCAAAATTCACGTCGTCTGAGGTAAGCAAGGCTCCAGTATCGCTGTCATTTCTATGGCGCATCCTGCCTGGGCCGGATCATGCCTCATCCACAGTGGAGGCCCTGATGATAGAGGGGAATAGAACATTCGTGGATATAGTGGCTTAATGCTCACCAGAGAAAAGAAGAGGCATTCTGAGGGAATTCCACCGAGAAAGAGAAAGAAACCGCCTAGGAGCCAGGTCACAGTCAAGTACAGGACGAGCTACATTGGGTTCCTGCCCGATCTCAGGGTCTCTAAGCATCGACTAGGCCCTGGTCACTAGGGACTTGCATGGAGGGGTGCCGGGGGGTTGGGGTGGGGAGATTATGAGGAGCTACATTTCCCCATAAACTGGAGATCCGAGTGTGGAGCTCTTTGACAATGTCCAGCTTTTCCTTTCTCCACACCCAGGAGCTGCTTCTGCCCCCGCCCATCCCTATGTCTTTTGTTCCATGAATAAATATTATGTGGTTTGGTGCTCATTACTCTTTGATATGAAAAAAGGCAATTCATTAGGTTGGAGGAGGAGAGGGAGGGAGACACCATTTTTCACCCCGTGCATCAAGCGCGGTTACACTGATTTGAATTCCCAGAAAAGTAATAAAATGGTGAAAATAATGACAAAACAGCTCCTGGTCTGACAGCTGTGCGGCACATGGGTGTGCTGGGGCCCGGCCGCAGGACAATATTGCGGAGCATATGGGGCCCTCGCAGGCCAGTTGTTGAACTCAGTGGCCGGCTTTTGTGTGGGGGACTCTCCCCGCATCGGGTCCGTGGTAGCTCTTCAGAAACTTCCAGTCCCTTCGGCAGGCGGGCCCATGGCACCGGGCCAGGCTTGCTGTCCCCAGGCTGACTCAGGCGGGAAAAGCTCCTGCTTGGAGAGCATTCACACCTCACGCTGGTCACTAATCAAATCATTTGTTCAGTGACTCTAAATGGGGACCCTTTTCCTTAGCAGCTCAGTGGCTCCATCACAAAAGAGACATGTTCCGCGGGAGCACCGGTCAATGGTGAGATGCCCGCTTCACCGGCGCTCACCTGTCCTCCTGATAGTGAACGCTGTTCCGTGTCAGTGCTTTTCAGAAGCGCTTGGCACGTTACCTCTTCATGCTTCAGGCTCCAATAGCGAATATCAGAAGCCAGTGTTGCTAGAAAGGAAAGAGAAAACCCTTCTATTTGTTTTTCACAAGACAGTGCTAAAATAGGCCCTGTGCTTCACTTGGGCCTATATTTTAAATGTGTGAAGCTGGCATGTGTGTGTGTGTGTGTGTGTGTGTGTGTGTGTGCATAAAATGACTCATTAGCTCCACTTTCCGCTGGAGGGGTCTCCCAGGCTGGCCCTGTGAACATGCGCATGTAGGCCAGAGTGGCACCATCATCATGAATGCCTCTCTGGCATGACCCATTCTGCTTCTTTTGCTCTTGACTCTGGAGACACAGAAGGGCTCCGGGCCCTGGGAGAGCGGTTCTGCAGGCCTAGCAGAAGGCGTGTGTCTCCCAAGAATCACACTCCCGAGGAAGGGCAGTAGCCGGAGCTGCTGTGCTCGTGCGTGAGAATAGTTTTATTTCGGGAGCGAAGAGAAAGCCGACAGAGTTGATATTCTGATTGAAAAGCACCAGGTGTTACCACTTTCTTGGTCTCTGCGGGACTTGCTTTTGCAGAACATCCTTCCAGGTTGTGTTCTGGTGTTAAGAGGAGTGGATTTCTCTTTCTCATGAACAAAGGTCATCGCAAGGCCAAACCCACTGGGAAAAATATACATATGCATGTATATGTATATTCATTTATGTCTGTGATGTTCTGCTAATCACTAATCAGAGATTATATTTTAACACTGGGATGATGTGGTGGGGAACTGATTTTTTTTTTTTCAGGCCTTAGTTTTACATTGTTGATCACTGGCCTTGCAAACCAATGTTTTTAAGGGAGGAAAGGAGACCTTGCAAACCTGCTGTGAGTGGATAGGGACGTGCTGGGAGAGCTCATGCCTGGCCCCTGGATGGGGTGCAGAGCATCGGGAGGGATGACGAGGCCCTGTTTTCTGTTTACTCTCGAGGCTAGTCACAGCAGCTCCTTTCCCCCGTGTGAGCATCCTTCCAGCTTTTTCCTGACAGTGTGTTTACACAAGTCAGAATTAGGGGAGAAGTATCTCTGGTTTTACTTTCCTGAGCTGCCTGAGTTAGAGGAACAATCCTTACCTCCTCTCCCTTTATGAAATGCAAGCTGGAAGATAATGACTGGAAAAGACTTACAGTGGACTCTTCCTTATCCTTGCCCCAGGCACTGCAGAGCCAACCATAGCCATTCCTGGAGGTTTTAGTACAGTGATCACAACCTCCCCTGAGGGAGTGTGAGTAGGGGAGGCAGACTGAAGGACTGGGAATGAGAACGAGCTAGGAGGGAAAGCTGGAGAAAGGGGGAAAAGGCGACGGTAAGAAATGAGGAGACATTTCTGGGTGTTAAGAATAGGTGAAACTTGCGGTAGATGAAGTATCCTTGTTTTCATTAATTTAAGTCTGTGAATGTCTATAAACCCATTTATATTTGCAGGGTCGTAGTAGGCCTTCTTACGGTGCAGCACAATGTAAGTGGAGCTACAGGGAGACTCAGCTTCCTTACTAGCTCACCAGGTAAGTAGCTGACAGAGCCAAAGGGCAGACTATCGAAGGGTCTCCGTTTGGTACAGCTCTTGCAGTTGGATGAAGAACTATGAATCCAGCCCTGGCTGGCTGGTGTAACTCGATTGGCTGAGCTCATCTTGTGCACCAGAAGGCGGCAGGTTCAATTCCAGGTCAGGACATGTGCTGGGGCTTGCAGGCTTGATCCCTGGTAGGGGGTGTACAGAAGGCAGCTGATCAATGAGTCACTCTTACATCAATGTTTCTCTCTCCCCCTCTCCTTTCCTCTCTCACTCTATAAATTAATAAAAAAAATTTTTTTAAAGAAATATAAATCTGAACATCCAGCAGGGGTTTGTTTGTTATTTTGTGGGGTTTTGTTTGTTTGTTTATTTGTTTTACAAACTATCAGGAAATAGAATTTTCAGGGGTTATGGAGACAGTTCAACTTTAAAAAAAAAGCTTGCCCAGTGTGATTTTTATTGTAATTATTTAATACCTAAAGGACTCTTATAATTGAATTTTAGGGTATTTCATTTATACTCCAGCTGGCGAGATTTAGAAATACTATCACTTTGTGGTCCTCTAATCGCTGTCCCAAACATGCACAAAATGCTCTGTGATACAATTATAAGTATCTTCTGGGGACCTTGTAATTATGTACTATCTAGTTATCATTATAAAGCACCAGGGGGCCGTGAGCCAATCAGGTGGCATTAGTGGCTGGTTGGCCATAACCCTGTAATTGATAGCACAAAGTGCTCTGGGTAATACTACACATTTTATAAGTGGGGGTGGGGAGGGGGCAATCTGGATTTAGGGACAGGAAAGGGTTACATACTAATTTTTAAGTTACACGAACAGGATGTTTGTAGTCAGTGCTTATTGATAGGATACTCTGAAACAATTAACTGACACATTTGTTTAGAATAAATGAAAGATGAAGTGTAAAGATGTAGCCCCCAAACCCTGTAGTTTATGATGAAAGAAAGGGGGAGGGTATTGTTGGGTATGTAAAGCTGTGTCTTTGTGAAACTAAAATTAAAGAACAATAAGAGAACATATGCCACGTGTAGGAAATAACTGCTTGATAGGGGCGCATAGTAATCTTTGAATAAAAGAGCAGAGAGTGAATGTTTTCAAAGATGCTTGTGCAAAATCAGAAGTCTTTAGCCTTCTCCTCCCAGAGCCCCACCGAGGCCTTTACGCGCAGACTTTGCCTCCTTCCAGAGCTCTTTAAAGTGGTCGCCACCTCTCAACAGCAGGTGCTTCTGAGTAGTGTTCAAACAACCCTGACATGGTCCCTTGGTGTATCATTATCTAGGCTCATATTTAACCTTTTTCTAATAGCCTCCCCAAAGTCGAGAGTTTTCTGTTAGTGCCGGAGGAAGCTATAAAAGGTGTTTTTCCCCCTCTGGACTGCACGGCTGTGAGAAGTAGAGTTATATGAAAGATGTCTCTGTTTTTTTCTTTTTTGTCCTCTGAGAGATCAGGTAGACATGAAAGTGACTTACTGTGGAGATGGGCCCAGTTTTGTGGCAAGTGTCGATGCATTAATAGGTTCTCTTTTTTGCAGTTTTTATGGAGCCTTTCACTTGCTTAACTCGGTGTTAGTCTAGGAGAGAAGGGCAAGGGAGTAAGTACATACATTCAGAGAGTATGTGCCTCTCCTCCTCTTTCCTAAGCTTATGAGGGATGCACACAGCCAGGAAGAGGTCAGACACAAGTGGCAGAGCTGCACACAGACCTGAGAATAGCAGCGATGCTTGTTTGGTGTAGCCCTTCCCCCTCCCGACACCTCCTTATGGTAAACAAACCCTATTTGTCCAATTGAACCACAATCTCAGGACCATTGTGCCTTTAGAGCAGTGGTTCTCAACCTTTCTAATGCCGAAACCCTTGAATACAGTTCCTCATGTTATGGTGATCCCCAACCATAAAATTATTTTCATTGCTACTTCATAACTGTAATTTTGCTACTGTTAATGAATCATAATGTAAATATCTGTGTTTTCTGATGGTCTTAGGCTCTACAGCAGCAGTTCTCAACCTGCGGGTCACGATCCACAGGTTGAGAACTGCTAGCAGGGTCACCTAAGACCATCAGAAAACACAGATATTTACGTTACAATTCATAACAGTAGCAAAATTACAGTTAAGTAGCAACAAAAATAATTTTATGGTTGGAGGTCATCACAACATGAGAAACTATATTCAAGGGTTGCAGTATTAGAAAGCTTGAGAACCACTGCTTT
The DNA here is from genome assembly GCA_011751065.1 of Lasiurus cinereus. Lineage (NCBI taxonomy): Eukaryota > Metazoa > Chordata > Mammalia > Chiroptera > Vespertilionidae > Lasiurus > Lasiurus cinereus. The sequence goes on along the minus strand of JAAGEH010000293.1, from coordinate 22,496,469 downwards.
AGAAAGATGGTGTTACTTTCTTATTACAAGAAGCATATGGAAATGATGACTTCTCCGATACCTTTACGTAGACATTGGAGAGAGTACTCCTGAGTCCAGGAGGGTGTGGAACATCCAGACTATCTTGGGTAAGAGTTGGAAAAACCTTCGTCTTCACTCTTCACAGCGTCTGACCTGGTGGCAGGGCCATTAGACTGACTACAGATGTTCAGGCCTCACTGTCATCACCATGGAGATGGAGGAGATGGGCCATGTACGGGAAAGCTGGGTGGAAGAAGAAGGGGAGGTGGAACCAGTAAGGGCAAGGGCTGCCAGGAGATGTCTGGATGAAGACTCTTCATGACCTAGAATGGACTTTTGCAGTAGAGGGAACATTTCTCCATTTTCTTGGAGGTCACTTGTGCATATTCCATTCTGACTTCCCTTCCTGACTTATTACCTGCTCAGGCATCTTTGTGGCTCCGCCTCTGCGCTGAGTGCATAAGCAGCAGCAGTTTGTGGTTCATTGGGAGAAGTGAGGCACCCCTTGAGTGGCTCTCCTCCCTCCGGTCCCTTACTCAGGGTGTCCCAGCCTTCCCCGATGGTGGCTTCGCCCTGGCTCTCTATGGGTGCTGTGTGCCCATAACAACTCCAGCTTTTGGTCTTGGTGGTGGTCTGCTGCTTTAGAAAGCCATTGGCCTGTGCTGGTGGGCATGGTTGCAGGGAAATCTTAAAGGTCTGAACCCAGATGCTATTTTTTACTCTTCAGCCCCTGAAGGCTGTCTCCACTCTGCTCTGACCTTGTAGGACAGGTGACACTTCTGGGTTGCTGGGGGTCAGCTCTCAGTTGTTGGTTGCCTGGTTCAGACATATGGCACGATACTCATGTGTGTTTTCAGATTGTACCATCTACTACTATCAGTTTGTTCTTCTCCCAGCTTGCCAAAGTCAAAATCTTATTTGGGCTTGAGCACACATCTAGAAGACTAGCCCAGTTACCCTTGGAGCTGTATGTGGTGAGAGGCTGTGTGTGTGTGTGTGTGTGTGTGTGTGTGTGTGTGTGTGTGAGAGAGAGAGAGAGAGAGAGAGAGAGAGAGAGGGGAGGGGGGAGAGGGAGAATATAGGGTTTTCTGGGTCCTCCAGGTTGGGAGGAAGCCTCTGAACCACAGACCCCATTGTCTAGCATGAGCAGATGTTCCCTAATGGGAACCAACCAGTGGTCAGAGCTTGAAGCTCTGTGACAGCCGGGATTTTTGTCTCTTTGGTTCCCTGGCCTAGGAATAGTCCTTTGGACATAGTCGGTGTTCAACACACATCTGTGGACTTAATTAATTTTATAGCCAAGCATGGTTGTCCCTTGGTACAAGGTTTCTACTCTAAGTTCCATACTTCCCTCCCCAGCTTTCCCTTTTAATAAACCAATAGACTTCTCTTGTCTATGAATTTATCTAAATCCTTCTTGAGCCTCTGGATAGTTTTGGCTTTTGTAGCTGCTGAATTGATGAGCTTACTGTTTTAATAGAAGAGATCCCAAGATCCTGTATGTGTTCTGAAGCACCCTTCCTGTATGTGTTCTGAAGCACCCTTCATAGTCAAGGCAAAGCGGTGGTGGTGGTGGGAGAGGGGCCCTTGGAGGAAAATGGACAGATGAGGGGGCAAAAGAGAGTTAGGGCACAGGAGTAGGGGCCTCACGGGTAAAGAGGAGCTGTCTGTCATATCACTTCGGTCTTGCTGTGCAGGTGATGCTTTCTATGAGGCACTGCATGAAGGCAGTGGTGCTGTAATTTAGTGAAGTGACTTTATTTGGTGGGAGCAGTAGCTCAAAGGTTTAATGACAATAGATTCTTTTGATCTTCCATTCATAGTCAGTTCTTACCACCCACATACAATTTTGGGGATGAAGTAAGATAGGCAAGAGACTTGACTTGTATTCTGGCAAATAGTTTCCTTAATATTAAATCTCTGTGCCTTTTGTAAAGTTACTTAATAAGTGGGCCTCAGTTTCCCTACCTGTAAAGCAAGGGTAACAGTTCTGTCCTCACGGTGCTGATATGAAAACTGAGAGATAGTATTCATGTTGAATTTTTAGTCAAGTTCTGGATACATAATAAGCATTCTATAAATATCAGCTGTTATTATTAGCACGTCACCCAGATGCCTACTGTTGTGCCTCGTGATGGCAGGCTCAGTGGGTAGCCAACATGTTTTCTCCACACGCACAAAAATTGAGCGTGACTCTGTGTGGTGGGTATTGCAGGGGAGAGTTGAGTTTCTGATGCTGGCTCCCTTGTCTCCCTGGTGTGGAAAGTATTTAGCCTGTGTAGGCTCCATTGCAGTGACTTTCAACATGAGTTCAAATTCCTTCAGCACTGTTATTGTTATTCAATTTGAATTTGATATGCATATGCTGCCTTCCATTATTTACCATTGACCATTCACATAGCACCTCTAATGAGCAAGAAGCTGGGCAAAGCCTTGACAGAAAAATCACAATTGGGCTACCACCCCTGCCCTAGAGGAGCTAGAAGAGGATTTGAGTGGAGGAAAGAAGGAGGTGTGAACCATGGGGCATGAGCAGGGAATCAGAAGTGGTTTGCTGGTGTTGAAGCAGAGGTTCAGGGCTATTAGTGATGGGAGAAGAGGCTGGTAAAGTAGGCAGGTGTTAGCATTCAGAGGGCCTTATAAGTCATGCTCAACAGCTTAGACCCTATGATATATGTGAGGAGAAACCATCAAAGGGAGTGACATGGTCAGTAGATTTTAGATAAAATATTTGGTCGACCATATGAAGGATGGGTTTGAGATCAGGACTAAGTCAGGGAGGTCAGTTAGGAGATTGTTGAATACTCCAGCAGGAGATAGCTAAGAGCTTGAAAGAGGTGAGTGGTAGGTAGAGATGGAGATGTGAGACCATTTTCAAAAACAAATTAAGGAAGTAATTATTGAGTAGATAAAGATGCTTGGAAGGGATCGGCAGTGACTTCAGGATTTCTGGTTTGGGTGATGTCATCATTATCCACTACAGGAAATGCCTTGGGTTTGGGAGGGAAGATGGTCAGTTCATTTGTGGATATGCAAAGTTTAATGAGCTTATCCCTGAGGGATGTCCAGTAGCCATTTGGATGTGCAGACCTAGAATATAGCCCAGAGGTCTGAGTTGCAGGTGTAGACATTGAAGATGGCTAAAACTTCAGAGAGGGTGGGATTGGTACAGGTACGCAGTATGCAAAGAGAAGAACTTGGCGGGAACCTTGGAAAACAGCATTCGGTGGGGTTTTTTTGAAGGAGATCCTCAGAAGGAGATGAAGAAGGAATAGTCCTATCCATTGATGAGAGGAACCAGGAGGACATGGGTAGAGTGAAAACTAAGAAGTGGGTAGCCAAGAGTCCATAGGCAGCAAGACAAGGATCAAACGATGCCCTGGCATTTGGCACCTGGAAATCCTGGTGATCTGTCAGGGTCATGGCAGTGGAAGGGTGTACCCAGAGGTAGTGGAGTGGGGAGGAAAATACTGCGTACCTAAGAGGTAGGGAGGGGACTAGGAGGAGATCTCACATTCAAGAGAGGGGACCCCTTTCAAGGTGTTGGTAAGCCTTTTGGAGATAAGGATATCTTGAATATTTGTGGTTTGGTGGTAGTTGTTGTTCCTACAATGTCCATTATAGCCTATTATTATTATTTTAAAAGAGAATCCATTAACTTGAATTATGGTTTTGCCTCTTTAAAACATGTACAGTCTCTACTAGATAGGAGAGAGATGGTCAGTTGATTTGCCTGTTTATGAGTAAGCATATGTATGTAATATAATTTGGATTATTGCAAAGGACAAATTATAATGCCATGTGATTATCAATAAATTTTTTCATGGTGAGTACTTTATTGTTTCTAAATATGCACAGTTTAATAGCTTTTATTTTGTGAAAACAAAACAAAAAACAAACCCATGCATTATATTGAGTATTTATCAGCTTACATATTAATATTAATTTCTGTTCTGATATGAGTTGGAGTATCTTTTAATAGAATCTATACAAATTGAATGTCAAAACTTCAGGATATTGAAAAATAAGCTAAAGTTGGGCTTAATTAAAAAACCAAAGTCATTGCCCAGTTTCTTTAATTAAAGAACATTAGAAAACAATTAATTTCTATGTATCATTTCTTTTGAAAGAATTCGCCTCCGTGCATTATAGAATCTGGGTAGGACTGGATTGGATGGGATATAGGGCGTTTGTAGAGTGGGTGTCAACCTGGCAAGACTTGCTTTCATGGTAGTCACTGATGGGGACAAGTTACTCTAGTCACAATCCTAATCATGGAGTGTAGGCTGTCCCAGTATCTGCTGCCTGTACTGCAGACTTTCTTGTATTAAGGACAAGGCAGAACCCATTATTTCTAGGAGTTCACTAGCTCAACGGCTGTGGTGAAGGGTCAACTCAAGACTAATTAGAGTTGGAAATAGGCCTAGTAGCCTTGAAAATCCACGTACTAAGCCCACCTTCCCTGGTGGTGCTGCTTTTTAAAGCAGTGCCCAGGCTTCTATGCTGTGTTGGCTTTTGGCTTCTGTTCTTTCATCCAGATTTTATTGTGCTTCTCAGGGATGACTGTGCAGTGTCCCCAAGCTCTTGAGTGAGCATGTGCTAGTGGTTATTATTTCTTTCCAAATTAAGAGAGACTGGAAATGTCTGAGTATTTTTCCTTCCTGGACACTTTCCCACCAGACCTAGTCAGTGCATTTTAAGGAAGTTGCATCACTGGAGTAGGGTCACAGAGCACTGTACTAGGCACCTGCTAGGAACTACAAAAACAAGTCAACACAAGTTCATTCTGGGATGCATTTAGGGGCAGATCAAGAAGGTAGTACCTTGGGCATCATTTCAGAGTAGCCATCATTTTTTAGCTTCCCATCCCCAGGGGTGCTGACATGTACATGGCAGGCCACACAGTGCAATGGTGGGTGAAAACTGGATGTATAGTAAGTCACAAGGAAACTCTGGAGAGAAAATGCAGGATAGATGATTGTTAAAATCCTCAGAGACAAGGGTAAAGCTAGACCTGTTGGAAGGAAAAGCATTTTGACTGCTCAAGTTGGAAGTTTGAGAAGAGAGGAAACTAGGAAGTGATTTTGGGTAAATATTTAGAAATTTTTGAGGGAAATCTGACAGGGTTATTCCTAAAACTGGTGTAAAACTTGGGGATTTATATTTCAAACTTTAATTTTGGGGTTTGTAGCGAAAAGTGACACAAAAAGAGTCTCACTTGTCTTGAGGTTGAATAAAAACTACCTCCCCTTGCTTTACCCCAGAAATCGCATAAATATTTCTTTTTATGAGTGACTTCCCATCGTCATTCAAAGGGTCTACAGAGTCTGATCCCATGCAAAGAAATCAACCATCTTTTAAAGATGTTGCCCCGTAAAATTAAATTTAAAAAATTTTTCCTCTTTAAATGCATCATCTCATTTGAGTCAAAATAGTAAGAAGTAATAATGGACTTCAAACATGGTGGGTAGACTGTGTTGTACTTTCTTGCGGGGCTGAGAAGGGGATTTACCTGAACCTATCAGACTTAGGATTCAGAAAACAGAAAGATACATTTGAGAATTTCAGAAAGAGAGGTGGAGAGAGAGAGAGAGAGAGAGGAAAATGAACATGTGTCAATTTCTCATCTACTTAAAAAAATGTCTTTGTAAAAAAATTGCTCATAACTCCACTCTTCCAAGGTGCCATGCAGTAAAATTAGGGAATAGTGTTTCAGACTTATAAAAAATTATGTGCATGTAGACATATATGTATTTTCCCCTTTTTCCAAAAATTTTGATCTCTTATAATAAATATTATAGTTTTTTTTGTTGTATTTTTGTAAGTCACCTTAAACCTTTTCTTGGAATAAGATGGAACTAAATAAATAGGAGTCACAGTATCATTTAAAGGTGAATGTAATCCATATTGGGCCAGCTCTTTCTTGATTGTAGCTATCTCTTTACAAAGCTATAGAGCTTTACCTGGAATGATTTTAAGGTGCTCAAAATATCTATTTTGTCTTATTTATATCTAGAGGCCTGGTGCACAAAATTTGTGCACTGGGGGATGGGGGTCCCTCAGCCCAGCCTGCACCCTCTCACAGTTGGGGAACCCTTGGGGGATGTCTGACTGCTGCAGAGGCAGGAGAAGCTCCTGCCACCACTGCTGCGCTCACCAGCTGTGAGCCTGTGTTGAGCTTCTGCCCCCTGGTGGTCAGTGTGCATCATAGTGACTGGTCATTCTGCCATTTGGTTGATTTGCATATTAGCCTTTTATTATATAGGATATCATAAACATATTGGTTTAGTAGAGAATGAGAGAGGCTGGAGGATAAAATAGTAAGAATAGTATTTCAGGAAAGCTCAAACCTTGTCTGTAGGATCAAAGGTACTTACAGATATTTACTTAAAATTTAGTTAAATATTGGTGTGCTTTATTTTAAAAAATGATGATACACTCAGATTTACAATATGGATTCACTGTTGATGATCATACCTGTCATCAAAAGTATTTTTCCTTAGATAAATCATTTGCCACACTACCCTTCAACTACACATACTTGTAGTATCTTTTCCAAATTTTGTTTTGCTTCTAAAACTCGACCGATATGCCACTTTGAGGGAACAGTCAATTAAATAAAGTCTATCTGTAAAACTGCATTTTTTGCTCTGCTGTATTGAGTCTTTAACAACACAAGTAAATCAATGGCTAACATATGAAAATAGAGGCTTTTCCCTCAGCTCTGGAGTCAACATAGTCTGACAACCTTTTTTTTTTTTTCCTGTTTGGAGTGGTGATGTAGGTGTGACTGCCAGCCAAAGAAGATTTCTGGGTGCTTTTAGAAGGACATTGGGACTTATAACTATTAGAATCCAGGGAAGGGTTGTAAAGACGCTAAGCTGATTTTCTAAGGCCATAAAGATGAAATTTTATGTGAAAATTAGGTGCCTTGAACATTTAAAATTTTACCTGGACTGTGGTCAGTCTCAGTGAAACATTATTTGAACCTCTTTTCTACAACTAGAGACAGACAGATCTCTTTGCTTCAGAGACTATCATGTAAAAATAAAATAAAAGCTCTAAGTAGCCAAGAAATTGAGTCCGAGTTCATCATAGTTTATGTGCCCAAACGGAAATGACTCTGCCCTGGCCAGGTTGCTCAGTGGGTTGGATTGTTATCCCTAATATGCCAAGGTTGTGGTTCAATCTCCAATCAGGGCATGTACAAGAAGTAACCAATGCATGCATGGATAAGTGGACACCTTTTTCCTGTTGGTAATTTCAAAATGAAAACTGAGAGAAAAATAATAGTTAATAACATAATCCTTACGTTTCTCCATGAAGAAAAAAAAAAGATTAAGAAGAAACTATTAGATCTTAGCCGTGACCACTCTTTATATGGGAAAAGGTAAATTTTAATGGGCTGTATTCAAAATTAGAACTGTGGGAAAGAATTATATGCAACAAAATGCAAAAGATTAATGTGGAAGCACGATGCCTAAGAATTGGATACCCTTAACATGTTAATCTCTATCAGGCACATTTGCACATTTCCATGCTATCAATAAGGAATTAGAGAAACAAGGATGATGTCAATTTAACCAAAGGTTTCATTAATTTGCTTTGGTTAATAATACTTTTCTAAGACACCATCTAGCTTAGATGCATAGCTTTTTGTATAAGGTATCAGTTGTAACCTGTAATTTAATACTGCTTGTTACACATTAGGAGAGGCACTTAGATTCACAGGGTAGGCGTCACACTTTGGTTAGCTTTTAACCTCAGGAGACAAACGTGATTGTGATTGGAAGTCTCTTTTCAAGCCCACAGTAATTATTAATTTGCTTCTTTGGAATAGCTAATAGCAGTTGATAAAGTGGAGAGATTTAGAGATGTTTGGCCGCAGAGGAGTGCCTATCTTCAAATGCATCAATAGTGTGTATCCCAATGTGTCTCCTTAGATGTTCTATTGAAGAAATCTGTAATGACCGCATTTAGGGAAACTAAATGCACCACCCACCAATTCATATCCATAAATGAATTATGAGGTGGGGGAAAAATTTTTAAAAATGTATCTAGGCAGGTATCAAATTATTTGAATTAGATTCCTATCTAACATAAGACTCTAATGGCTAAATCTAACTTCCTTTCAGAAATGAGTAGACAATGGTCACAATTTCATCTCAAACATATCTGTTAAAAGTTATTGATTACAGTAACATCCTTTAAAATGGTCTCTAGAAAGGGTTATGTAATGAAAAACTGAATAGGTTTTTCTATTAGGTGAGGTTGGCACTGCGGACAAGGTTTTGAGGTTGACTTCATCATGACTTTTACCTTGAATTCTGTGGAAATGCTGTCATAGAGATTGACTTTTAGAATATGTGTTGAAGTTTTGTTTAATTGAAATTGCTGTTAACACTACCATCCCTCTAGCTAACAAACCTACATTAGTTTCCAAATCCCTTGTATAAAAATAATTTGGTTGATTTAGATGACTACAGTTAGAGTATAAGGCCCCGTGTCCTTACTATGTGTGCCATCAGAGGCCTTGGCAGGAGGGACAGAATTGAATCCACTTGGATCTCTTAATCTTGTAGATGTTACTTTTGCATTTGGAAAACATGATGCCTTCTGCTATAGCTCATTCAATTCCAGTGGGCTGTAATATAAACACTGACCAGATGAATGAATCAGGGCTGTCTAAAATATTTTCAATTGTATATACTTTTGTCTTGTTAGGAACTAATTTTTTTCCCCCACAGTAGAATATAGATGCCCTACAAAGATAGTCCAGGTCATGATTCTACTACCAGATCCTCATATATAATACATTTTTTTCTTCTTTTGCTTGTTTTCATTCTCCTTCTTTCTTTCTCCTCCTCTCTCTTCTTTCTCCTCCTCTTATTTTTAGCTAATATTTATATGGTACTTACTATATATCAGACACTGTACTCAGCCCCTTACTCTTACTAACTTATTTAATCTTCAAAGCAGACAATGAATAGGAGTATTTGCAGATGAAGAAACAGAGTCACAAAGAGGCTAAGTGTCCCAGCCCAGGACATACAACTAGTCAGTGGTTTAAACTTAGTCTAGTTCCAAGTCTGTGCTCATGACTATTATTTTTTAAAAGACTGAACTCTGTGTTTAATTTTCTCCACAAGAAAATCCCGTAAATATTTTGACTTATAGCTGGTATCAGAGAGAAAATCTTTGTGTAGCTGTAGACCCTGAAGAAATGCCTGTGTGGCTATCCTGATTCTCATTTTAGAACATTAAAAAAATCAATTTAGTGTGTTCTTTTAGGGTTTGATTTCTTTCGCATCTTTGCATATATGACTGGGTATGGTTATCTGTGAGAAGCCCTAAAAATATGTGCACAGAAACTGAGAATTACTACATAAAATTATTTTTAATCTGCACTCCTGGTCTCTGATACTGACTGAAAACCTGTTTGGCTCCTTGATAATCTCAGGCTTTTCTAACTTAATTTTAAGGCTATATCTGTAATTTAGAAACCTTAAAATTTGTATTTTCATGAAACCCACAAAGGTGTTTACACCAGACCGGTTTATACCAGTCTCTCTGTTGTCTACTAATGATTTAGTGTGTTTAGTGAATTAAAACAAACAAACCAACAACACTTATAATTTACAAAGAATTTCTGATTTGGAATACCTGGCTTTGTCACTGTTGGATCATTTAAATATTTTCTTAAGGATTGCATTTGGAATATGCTTAAAAACAAAACATTGCACTCAAATTTTACTTTATTTTTGGAGACTAGATTTTTATGTAGTCCAAAATCTTACCTGAGAGAGAACAAAGAGTATTAAAGAAAACATAAAGGAAGTTCTTGGATCAGTATAATTAGGAACCCCAAATATGTCCTTGTAGATTACAGTACCTTGTAGATTACCGTATGATAATGTCCTTCCCTATAATTAGTATTTTACTTGCATTAAGGCCCTAAATCACCACAGATCACAATAAGCATAAAAGAAGAAACAAAGAAACTTGTATTTTGAGAACAAACACCAGAACTTTTAGGAAAGAAAATTATTTTTCTATTATAGTTGACATTTGCATGTGTACACATAGTGGTTAGACAATTATTTAATTTATAAAGTGACCCCTCCCCCCATGAGTCTAGAACCTACCTGGCACAATACACAGTAAATACAGAACTTTTTTATTCTACTGGGGAAGAGGAAAGACAGTCCGAGTCTGGAACTAGGCGTGCTCTAGAGATTCTAACGGAAGTTGAGGTGTGGTTATTAATGAGAGTGTGCTGAGAGCTCACACTGAAGAAGATGACCCACGGAGCTGTACAGTGTGCGTAGGTAACATGCCATATGCTTTTTTTTTATAAGTCTCACCTGGGAGGAGAGATGTCCGTTGATAACAATCCAATGGCAATTCTTTACAAGCCAAGTGTTACTGATCCAGTTTGGTTGGCTGTGCTTAGCTTCTTTAAACCTGCACAGTTTCAGTTGAGTAAAGCATGATTCACTCCCTGCCCTGTGGGGTATAAACCAGCTCCAGTGGTTTGGTCTGGAAGTGGCCCTAGCCACCATGAATGGAGGGCAGTGGGATTGGCACCTGGGATTAGAATGGCAGTTTCTGATGTGATTTTCAGAAGGAATTGAATCTTTACAGGCATCCAAAAGTCACTTGGTTACACGTGACTTGTGTTGTATTTTGCATTTTTGGGCTCCCCGTCCTTGTACTGAAGTAAAATAGATATCCTCTTGATTTCTTGACTGGCAGTGCCCCTGACCATGAAGGACAGTGTTCTATATGTAGGTATCTTTCCCAGGAGACCACGTGGCAACACTTGAGGGCTGATGATGAGTTAGGGCTTCCTGAGTCTTAAAGTACAAAAGGGCTGGTTGTCTGGGGGCCCTGCATATAGGATGGAGTTGTTTTTGGAACACACATAGTGTAGGAATGCAACGTGACTAGATTCATTTGAACCCAGATGTTCAGAACTTGTGTTCATTGTAATATGGCTTTTACCTTATATCTACGAATATCAGCAAACAAATTAATGGGGTAAATAAAACAGGAGTAAGGGAAGATGTTTAACCCATTAAATAAAATAACCCGCTTTTATTTAGAATCACCTATTTTTTAAGCAATAAAATAACTGCAAATAAATCACCAAAATGAGGATCTTAAAGGACATGTATTTAGCAAATATTTATAATCTGTACAGTTATACCTGTTTCTAAGTAATTCCTACTTTTTATTAGTCCATGTCACGTTACCATCAATTAATATGAATTAGTAAATATTTTCTCTATTTTAATTGATATCTGCATGTCCAGTGATTTTGTGTATTTGGGGCAACTTTCTATATTAAAACTTAAAAAGACAATTTTTAAAAATCCTTAATAATAATAATAATTATTATTAATTTGAGAGAGAGAGAGAAACATCGATTGAGAGAGAAACATTGACCTGGGAATGAACTTGCAACCTGGGAATGTGCCCTGACTGGGAATCAAATCCACAACCTTTTGGTGTACAGGAGGATGCTCCAACCAGGGCTTAAAAGGGTGATTTTTGCATTATAGGAAAGAAACTTATGTTAGTATTTATTTAATAGCAAGATTTCCCATATAAATGTTTGGTTATTTGTATTCAGCTTTTTCAGAAGCATTTCAGTTGCATAAATTGAGTACACTTTGTGTTCTTTATGCATCCGTTCCCAGTTCCAAGTCAGGGATTATATAGTGTGTGTCCAAGGTCATCAAGAAATGAATTCATGCAACTATTCTTCAATCTTAAACCTGCTTCTGAATAGCTCTGTGGTCCTGGGGTCTGTCTGCCTGAGGAGACCGATTACTTTCTAGATTTATCCTGGCGTTAGTCTTTTTTTGCACTCAGTGATTTGTGTGAGTGTGGATGTAAATGTTTATGTATTAATGTGTATGCCCAAGTAAAAATTATATGGAGAGCTTTGCATACCACACTTGTTTATGAATTGTTTATTTATTTTTCTAGCCATAGTTTTATTTTAAAAGTGAAAATTTAAAGCGAAAGTGTTTGTGTTAATGAGGAATGAGTGCTTGGGTTTCAAGAAGAGGAAAAGCTTATATTTTAAGACTTAAAATAAAACGTATTGTTATGGGCTATGAATAACTTGGAAGTAGTGCTAACTCATGTGGAAATTTTGGTCGAATGAAATCCTTGGGCAGAAAGGTAATGAACGGAAAACAAATTATTTTACACATCCATATAGGGCAAATGTTTAACAAATTGTCAGCAGCATAATTAGTACATTGCATTGAAAGGAGACTTCATGAGTCTTAGCCTGTGGAATGTTATGGTGCTATAGGAGACAAGTTGGGGCTTTTTATTTCAATAAGACAATTTGCATTGTATGAAGTGACAGTATATTTTCACTGTTAAAAATCTATTTAAGAATTGAGACAATTGGGAATTTTAACACTACTCAATGTTTGATATTAAGGGATTATTAGTACATACTTTTCAGATGTGAAAATGGCATTATAGTTATATTTTTTGAAAAAGGGAATAACATTTAAAGGTACATTCTGAAATTTTTACAGCTCTGATACGGTGACTGGGATTTTCTTTAACATAATATGGAAGGGGGAAGTGGGTGTCCTAGTCCGTTCGGGCTGTGGTAACAAATGAGCATAGAGGCTTATAAGCAGCAAAAATGTACTGCTTATAGCTCTGGAGCCTGAAAGTCTGAGGTCAGGTTGCCGGCATGGTCAGGTGAGGGCCCTCTTCCTGGCTGCAGACTTGCACCCTCACATGGCAGAAAAGGTTGCACATCCCTCTGGAGCCTCTTTGATTTAAGGGCACCAATCCCACTCCTGAGAGTTCTTCCCGCATGCCTGAAGCATCTCCCAAAGGCCCATCGTCTCATACTGCCATCCTTGGGGTTAGGATTTCAACATGAATTGGGAGGCAGACACAAATATTCAATCCATAGAATTGGGGTTGAGGTGTAGATGAAACCCATGGGTTGAAGCTGAGTAGTTTCAGTTTATATGTTTGACCTTTTCAAAAATAAAAGGTTTAAAAAGGGAAAAGGCACACAGAGACACAAAACTTATACAAGTGAAAATACATCAGTATTTTGATAAAGATAATTAAGGAGGGTTTCAAGGCAAGGAGGTACCTAAAAATATCAGTGGTTTGATTGCATTGCAATTATATATAGCTATATACAGCTACATGATTTTAAAACCCAATAATATTATAGTTTTATTTTAATTGAGATAAGCTTGTACTTAAGTGAAAGAAAAAAAAAAAGAATACAGCAGTTTTAGCAACAGATTTTAATTCAGCAAACATTTTTTTAAAGCCCCTCTGTGTCAGGTACTGTAGAGATTGTTGGAAATTCAAAGAACACAGATACGGGCCTCTTGCTAAGGTAGCTGGTGAGACTTTTACACGTTGTTTCCAGGATCATGTGATAAAAGCCCTAGTAGAGTCACACAAGAACATGGAGGTTAGAATGATTTGATTCTACTTTTGGGGTGGGGACGCAGTAAAGAGCATGTTAGAGAAGATTGTGCAGGAGGCTGGTGTCTGATCTGGGCCTCAAGGGATGAGTAGGGTTTTTCTAGGCTGAGAAGATGGGAAAGCCATTGCAGACACTGAAAGCAGCAGGGTCAATAGCACGAAGGTGTGAAAATGCGTTCAGCCAATGGTGATAGTTTCAGTGAGTGTGAAGTGCCAGTAAAAGAACATGAAAGTAAATCCAAAATCTGCATTCTGCCCCCTGCATGGGGAGCAGCATCACTGAGACCTGTTAGCCTGGATCTCAGGACCACAGCAAGAAGCTTCTGAGCAGAAGTGGACTTGTACCAAGAAGTAAATGAAATCTGAATTCCAGGTTCTCTCCCCTTTTCAGCTATTTACAAAGTTCTGGGAACGGCCCTGGACATTTTTAGATAGTTACACTTTATTTTCTAGTCATTTCATTCTTAACAGATTAAATAGTCCAGGCTTCTGAATAGCCCACGCTTCTGAGCATCTTCAAGGAGGGTCTCTGCTTATTTTTTTTTCTTCCTGAGAAGAACATACTATTGTTCTTATAGATCAGTCACAGATTACTAAGCAGAAGTTTTTCCCGAGCAAATGAAATGTGATAAACAATTTGGTAGCAACACAGGAGGGTAAGGAACCCACACCTCCTCCTTGGAGGTTCCCTGGGTAGATCCTACTGGTCCTGCTGAGAATCTTTGCTAAGTTTGGCCCTGTCCAAAGCTGACTGGCTGGCATGCTGTCCTTTGTGTCCTCCATCTTGCACTATTGCTTTGGAATTCTGATCTCTGTTCTCACTTTTCTGACCTGAAGCTGCCTCCTGCTAGGCCAGCTGTGTGTGGCTGGATGCAAAGCCAGTACCAATGTCACTGCGAGGGAGCGCATGAATTGGGTGCATGCATTTCTTGGCTACTTTCTCCAGATGGCCAGTGATATTTCTGTTTATATTGAACAGACAGTCACTTAGTTTTACATTGCTTCCTTTAATGTATTTGCATCATAGTCCTGGAAATATCAGGTCAACATATTTCATTAAAAATATGGAGTATGACTTGGGGAAAAGGCTGGTGTGGGAAAAGTATAACATAGGCTCGGAACATCTTATTGAGCCAGAAAGTAAGGGGGATGGTCAAAGAATAAAAGGACTGCAGAGCCTGCTTGATGGGCTCCCACTGGCCAAACTGGGAGGCTTTGGACATCAAAACGAATGCAGTAATGTATTATAATCATTTTAGTAAAATAAGAATCCATAAATCTATATGAATATAATAAATAAGTGGGAGGAGCAGAAGCTCATATTTAGAAGGGCAACTCATGAATGTATACTAAGACTGATGGGGAAAATTTGGTGAAGAACAGATTTATATAATTTCAAAGTAACTCCCCAACTTTGGCGCTATGGTTGAAATATTCTGGTCATGGGTTGACCATTTTGACTAGAGATTATTCAACATCTATATTTTTACCAGCATCTATGTCCTGTGAAAAATGATACAAACTATAAATTAGAAAGGCAAACATAATAAATTTATAGTAGAGAAATTGGGATTATATCACTTTAACCAAATGATCCAAGTTAATATTGCCAGTACAGAGACAAACCAACATCACATGCCTTAAGATGCACTGAAAATACAAAATGATCTCTGTGTTCTAAAAAAAGAATTACCAAATCTAAAGATAAAAAATGGAGGGCCATTCTATATAAGAATTGGCCATAATCTTCAAAACGGTCAAGATTAAGACGACAACTGCCGAGGAAGGCCAGATGAGGGCTGGGTCTATAGGAATGGAAAAGTTGTGAGAACTAGCTTCCTCCAGAGGTTTCCAAATCAGTTTTCTGAATTTATTTTCAAATGAAGTGGTGTCGTAGAGAAGATCCTTTTAATTGACTTTACAGAGAATTGTTACAAGTTAGATCTCTTCCCATAGTATGTGTGTGTGTGGGGAATAGCAGATAGGAAATTCTGTTGTGAATGGTAGCCTGAGTTTTCTATCTCTATTCTGTCAAGACCCATATTTATTGAGCTCTTATTATCTAAATCGTTTTTCAAATTCCACCATAATAGAGCAGAGACAAAGCTAGGATGACTAAGATCCACAAATGATTATATGGAAACAGTCCATCCAAATGTTAAAAGTTGTCAGAATTGGTTGGAATGTTCTGGTCATGGGTTGCCATTTTGACTAGAATTTACTCAACATCCATGAGTTTGGCAGCATCTATAGAAAATGATGCAAACTCTTGAATTTTTCCATTAGGAAGCTCAGCCTCCATTTCATCTCATACCACCTTTTGCTGACCTCCTCTGAGGGCTGCTGAACAGTGATGATCTAGAGAAAGGTAAAAAAAGTCTGTCCACCAACCACCGAATAAAGTCTCTGTCACAGAGGGAGGCCTTTGACGAATCAGGCTTTCCATATTTGATGCACAATATGTAGTGCCATGTTAAATACCAGCATAGGTAATGTTAGCGCACAGCTATACTGTTTTGACAGCTGGTTAGATGGTTTATGGCTGTGGTTTTTAGGATTTAATCTAAATAAAACATTTTAGGCTCATTCTGACAAATGTACAAATACTAGTCTAAGAATATCTGTATACTTAGAATTGGATTGCTTTTGTACCTTTGTGGATTCGTGTATATTTGATCATATGGAATTGCTTTATTTCTCTTAATAGAGGTATTTTATGTTAACCACAAAACTAGGAACCACTTCAGTTGACTTTTTTGGTAGTTACGGCATAGATGATGAGTATGACTTTATTTCTGCAAAAATGAGTGAAGTTAAAGAAGGGTTCGGCGGTCTTACCAAGAGTTGAGCCACCTGCCCCTGAAGGATTATCTTTCTATGCCCTTTTGTCCTTTTCTTTTCTTTCTTTTTTTTTTTTCTCTTTGTAGTTTGCTTTTCAAGTCCACATGACTTTTGACTTTGCCTTTACATTTAATTCCTCTTTCCTGTAAGTACTTGTCTCCACAAGGTTTTTCCATAAAAGTGTTTGCTGGTCAAAGTTCACTTTTTAACACTGTATGAATGAAACTTTTCTAAGACCATGTTGTACCCACCACTAAGAATGTGAGGTACCAAATCCAAACATCAGTCAGTTGCCCTTTTTTATTATTGAGTGCAAAGTACTGGGGGAAAAAGACTGTCCATATTGAAGACCTCTGCTTACTCACCCTTGTGAGCTGTCGTACATTCAGGGTCGCTGGCACTGCCGCATACTATGTAGAAGGGGGATTGTGATACTTGTGCAAAGCTTGCGATGGTAATAATGAAATGCTTTTAGAATAAGCAGAAATAGGGACATTTTCTTACTCAAATTTAACAAAATCTTTAGATAGTAATCGATGAACTGAAGGTGTTTGTTGTTGGCTAGTTCCTTCTTCGGCTGCAAAGGGACATTTCACACGCAGGCAGCTAACATGACCGGCCACAGCCTCTTCTTTCTCCCACCCACCCCCGCTTCCCACTTAAGGTTTCTTTTGGTTTTTGCAAAGCAGCCATATGAGAGGAATAAAATAATTTTGAAGAGCATTATATGGTGGGAATTTTGACAATGAGTGGAAGATGGTAATTACTCTCTTCCATTAGACTCGGTGGCTTTGGACAGATAAGCTGTATTGAAACGTGTGACCAGGGCATGGGATCATGGATTGTCTTTCACTGTTGTCATGGCGACAGTGATGCAGGTGGCCTATAACTGCCGGGCTGTCAGATCTTATACATCAAACTGGTGCTAAGTGAAAATATGTTAGAGGCATTGAGGAAGAAATTGCCAGCAGTGTTTATAGGATCAGCTGGAGAAAAGCTAGCCTTGTTGAAGACAAGATTTCCATTAAAAGTGCTGGGTGATACTGCAGAAGCCAGAGTTTTAACTTTTTATTAATAAGATGAAAATGGATTATTAAAAGAAAACATGTTTTCTGGATGTTGCACTGCCGTCTGCATACAGATAATTAACATGAGGCCTTTCTGCTTCCCTCTTGAGCTAATGTGATGATGTAGTGCTTCAGAAGAGGCAAGAAGACACTGCTTTGCTTGGGGGCCAGGGAACCAGTTCTGCAGGAGGTCTGAGTCCTTTTCCAAGAGAGCCTCAGTGAATTTTAGTAAGAAGTGCTGAGAAATCATTGTAGAAATCCAGGACACTGCTTTAAGTAGTACATGGAGTACAGAGTCATACTCTGTTATGCAGATTGGACTAAATCTACTGAAATGTAGGAGAATGCATTCAAACCTGGAGAGGCTCCTCTCTGTCAAGCATAGTTACCACACTTTTCCTTTTTTTTTCTCCCTTCTTTTCTCAGTGTCTTCTGTCTCTCCTTAAAAGTGTATAAATGCTTTGATTGAAAACCCTTAAATGCAAAGTAGCAATGGGTATAACCCGTGTGTGTGTGTGTGTGTGTGTGTGTGTGTGTGTGAATTAGGTTAGGGTTAGTTGAGGGGTGGGAGAGGGGAAAGGTATATGGAGTGTTTCTCCAGAATTAGCATAGCCCAGAATAGCATTTGTACTATATGTGATTTGGGGTTCAAAGATAAGATACTGGCTGTTGCCTTTTAAGTTCTTATAAGCTAGGATCATTGACTTGCAATGGTAGTTCCCACTAGATTTTGTTTTGTTTAATTTCTATTTTCTCTCTGAGACTTCTCTGTTTTCAGAATATGTAGTTTTTTGCTCACCCTGTCATTTTTTTTCTTTTATCATTCTGATTGAAGGCTTTCTTCTTTACCTATAGAAGAAGTATTTTTCAATCCATAGTCTGAGACTCTAAATAAAAGGAGTTATTAGGCAGAATAGGTAGAGTCTGGTCACTTGTCAGTCTCAGAAAAATAATTTAAACAATTAAGATGAGGAAGATTTATACATTCAAAGGACTCAAAGGTGATGGTTCTTCAGTGTTAAGCCAGGTTGCCAACTGAAAACTAGACTCAGCTTTAGTCTTCATATTAATGCCAATATGTCTTCATCATGTAGTTTATGTGCTGAATGGAGATTTTAATCCTCCATTCAATAATCATAAAATTCTCCACTTTTTTTTTATTTTCATAAAGACACTACCTCTTTTAAACCTAACTCCTTGATGAATAGTTTTCATTCTAGAAATCATTCTCAGGATTTTGCTAAGCCTTGTCCATTTTAGGTCCAAAAAGAAAAATAATGGGTTTTTAAGCTGTGATTGCTGATCAGTAAATCTTAAATGGCCCCAGTGATTACGGTACTGATGATTAGGAAAAGGGTGAACATCGAGATGAAATGTTAGTGTGATCAGTCTCCATGTCCCACTAAACTAGTTTGTTAACATAAGATTTCTAATCCAGGTACTCTGCAGCTGCTTGGAAGTACCAGTTCTTTGCTTTGTTCTGTTTTGGACAAAGAAACCAGAGTCTAAAGTACCAGTTGCATAAAGAAGATTTTTCTCCACTCACAGCTCACTCATATGTGGATGAGCCCATGCACATAGGAGTGTAGACTTCTGTTGGGTGATATGACTAAGACTAGTGCATATAGCAATTGCTACGTGTATTAGGTAAGGAAATTTACCCTGGAGAGCCATAAATGCATTGACCAGAACTAGGAACGACTTATGACAGTCAGGAGATGTTAGAAGGAAAAGAATATATCTGGACTATCCAGGGCTGAATAGATTTATCCAACCTATCTTTGCCTGTAAGCAGGAAATGTCTAATCAAGAGAATGATTTTTAGAAACATCAGGAAATGGAAAATTAATTTGAGCTTCCTCTTCCCCAATTTTCTACATGTCTCAGGAGGGTTTCTTTTTAAGAAAAATCAGTTTTTACAAAGAAATATTCTGAAAGAAAGATGACAAGTGATTCACTCATTTTAGGATAATTGTCCCTAGTGGAATAGCATAAAGCAGAGTAATGGGATTATTAGGAAGGAGTCCTAAAAGTAGGATTAGGAGCACTGACGTGAAATAAACATGCTAGCTCATTTAAAACCTTTTTTGCATTTGTAAAACGATAGCTGCCTGATATTCAGTTATACTTTTTTCAAGGACAGAAATGTCTTCCTAATTTTTTGTTGGGTGTTTTCCCACCAGGATGGCAGGATTTCAGCATCAGCCGGACAGCATGCCCGTCACTTTGATGTGTCATGGATGTATTGACCAGACTGTAGAACAGGGTATCATTTCCCCCTCCATATTTCCCATAAGTACCTTCTTGGAGTTATATGCTCATTAGTAATTTGTCAATTAAGCTATTTAAGTAGGCAGCTGTTGGTTGCACAGTATCAATACTAGGCTTTGTAAACAAGAAAAGTAGGTGAGATCTAACTTGAAAATGCCCTGTAGAGAGTAGCCCTGTGTTCTCAGACAGAGGAGGACTGACCTGTTCAGCCTTCTCATGGTTAATTCCTATCAGTCATCCCACAAGGTACTGAGAAGTTCAATAGGGACCCTTGACACCTTGTCTGCACTTAGCTTAGCTCTGAAAAAGTAGAGCAGGTGATGTGGACTGGAGGAGAATTTGAAATGGAGTGTCAGGCTTAGACCATGATCACGTAATGTCACTGGTTAAATCTAGTATCATGATTATTTTGATCACTATTTCAAATGGCTTTTCCTCAAGTTAAAAATAAAATGTCTTATCCAAAAATGTGAATGAGCAGAAAAGGATTTTATTTCATGCAGCATCTTTTTCATGATAGGCTGCAAATAAGGCCTAGATGAGGAAGTGGTTTGCTGGTGGTGGTGGCTTGGAAGGGCCCTCAGGACGAAGATCCTGGAATCTATCCTCTGAGCAGGGAATCCCAGTGAAAATACCAGGGCTATGTCTTATTCTCAGATAGGTACTCTGCATCCTCTGCACCCATTCAGAAAGTTTAGAGAGAAAAGGTGAAAAGGGTTTACATTAACATTCCAGATGAATCAGTCAACAAAACAACAAGAAAGCCCACTGCATGGCAAAACATATTTGCCAATTTTATCTCTGATAAGGGCCTAATCTCCAGAGTTTATAGGGAATTCAGGTATCTTAACAAAAGGGAGATAAACAATCCAACTAAAAAATGGGCAAAGGATTTAAATAGATACTTTGCAAAGTGGAGATACAGAAGGCCAAGAGACATATGAAAAAATGCTCAAAGTCACTAATCATCCGAGAAATGCAAATCAAAAGGACAATGAGATATCATCTCATACCTGTCAGAATGACTATCATCAACAGATCAACAAACGACAAATGCTGACGAGGATGTGGAGAAAAAGGAACCCTCATGCACTGCTGGTAGGAATGCAGACTGGTGCAGCCACTGTGGAGAATAGTATGGAGCTTCCTAAAAAAAGAAAAATGGAAACTCCCATTTGACCCAGTAATCCCACTTCTAGGAATATATTCCAAGAAATAAAAAATACCAATCAGAAAGGATATATGCATCCCTATGTTCATAGCAGCACAATTCATCATAGTTAAGATTTGGAAACAGCCTAAGTGCCCATTAGCAGATGAGTGGATTAAAAGACAGTGGTACTTTTGCTAAAAGTCACAATGGAATACTATGCTGTCGTAAAAAAGGGGAATTCTTACCATTTGCAACAACATGGATGGACATGGAGAGCATTATGCTAAGTGAAATAAGCCAGTCAGAAAAAGATACATATCATATAATCTCACTCATTGTGGAATATAAATAACATAAATTGATGAATATAAATAGACCCAGAGACAGAGAAGCATCCAACACAGTCAAATTTGAGAGAGAAGGTGGAGGTGGGGAGTAAGAGATCAACCCAAAGGACTTGTATGCATGCTTATAAATAGAACCAATGGACACAGACACTAGGGTGGGTGAAGGCATATGCTTCGGGGCAGGGGGGGGTGGGAATAAGGGTGGAGGTGTGGCCAGGGAGAAGTCAATGGGGGGAAAAGGAGACATGTAATACTATATGTAATACTTTAAACAATAAAGAATTTTTAAAAATCCCAGATGAAGGATAGTGTCACTAAGAGACTATTAAAATATAGGGTGTCCAAAAAATCCCGCTGTGATGATGGATTCCAAAACCATTCGTAGTTTCCTCCAGAAGTCTTGTGTTGGCCAATTCCTTCCTTGGATGTCTGAGTGGGCCAGTCTTCCCTAATTGAAGTTATACTTGGAAATAGCATAGAAAATTGGTAATTTTCTAGCAAAACAAACAACAAAACAACAACACTTTGAATGATTATAAAGGCAATGCTTATTAAAATTCATTTTATTTTCAAAATTGAGTTATCAGTTGTTAAAGTATGCATACATTTTTGGGGTCACCCTGTATATATGTTAAAATATATGTGCAATTTTAAATTCTTTTAACTGGTAAAAAAAGGTTTTAGAACGTTGCCTTAATTCTCTTACTTAAAGGATTGTATTATTGGTTTTTAGTACTTTGAGAACAGAGGTTACTAATATTTGTACAGCAGTGTATACTGTACCTTTACTGGGGGAAAAAGAGTGGAGACTGGCTTGTTGAGTCATTGTTTGTGTCATTTCCTGACCGATAGTATGGGCTGGCTTGTAAACCGAAGTTTGATCGGTGCTGTGGTGAGGTTAAGACTCCCTTCCTGATGTTCATGTGGTTGTAGCCAACACATTGAAGATTCAGCGAAAGGAACAGTGTCCAGGATCAGCTTTGAAGCCTGACTGTTCTGCAAAATCCAGGAGAGCCATGTTCTGAAGAGAACACAGATTTCATCTCGTTCTGCTGTGTCTTGGATTTGTTGTGGCACGATTCACATAGGAAAACCATTTTCATATACTTTTAAAACAGTACTTCAGCCTGTTTTAAATCTTTCTATAAATTTGCATCTCCAATATGCTGGTTTAATCTCATACGAAACTGGAATTTCGGTTGCACAGAAGTTCAGCCCTCCCTCAGAATCAAAACAAACATAGACACAAACAGCAATAAAAGAGTTCCAATTAATATCTTCAGAACATAAATACCCATTTACATGCACCTAACAATTCTCTGCTGGTTGGCCACTTTAAATTATTCTTTTTATTTTTAAAAAATATTTTTTAATATATTTTTATTGATTTCAGAGAGGAAGGGAGAGAGAGAGAGAGAGAGACAGAGAGAGAGAGAGAGAGAGAGAGAGAGAAACAACAACAATAATGAGTGAGAATCATTGATTGGCTGCCTTCTGCACGCTCCCCACTGGAGATCCAGCCCTCAACCCAGGCATGTGCCCTTGACCGGAATCGAACCTGGACTTTGCAGTTGGCAGGCCAAGGTTCTATTCACCAAGCCAAACTGGCTGGGGCTATTGTTCTTTTTAAAAGAAAAATACAATATAGTTGAAAGCTGTGCCTTATAAACATATGGTGCTTCCTTGCATTATCTGAGATAAAGGGAAAAGCATGTCTTGCATTTTTAGATTAAACAGGTTTTAGCTAATCAAAAAATCTTTACTATTTGCATTTATGAGCTATATATAGCATTGCGAGAGGGTCTTTGAAAATTTTGGGGGGATTATAAAATGTGATGAAAAATGTAAGTTGTATATTATCTTGCAGTTTTGCAAAAAGCATGTCATTGGGTTGTGCCCTGCCAATGGCTTCTGGTAGGGGAGCAAGCACTGGCCCCAAGGCCTTCCTGACCAGTTGAGAAACTGTGGACTTCCTGCAGTTACAACAAAGCTGGCAGAGGACCCCTGGCCAGAGGATTAGGTTTGGTTGTAAGCCACATTTCCTGTTTTGCTAAAGGTCACTTTTTCTGGATTTTACACTTGTCTTTCTGCATTTCAGCTTCTTCTTTCTCCCTTCCATCCTTTCTCTGGTCTTCATCCCCTATACTTTGTGTAATGGGTGGTATCATAAGGCCATCATCTGTGGACACAGAATGAGGGGGTAGGGGGACTGTGACGCACCAGGACAACAGTTGGGTGGGTAATAAGAAGCAGCAGGAACTGAGGATGCACACTCCAGCTCCACCACTGACTAGCTTTATGATCTTGGAAGATGTTACTGACTTACCAGCACCTCGCCCCCTTCCCTTCCACCCGCAATTCATAGTTTAAAGCCCCAACTCCCAATGTGATTATATTTGGAGATTGTACCTTTATGAAGACAATGAAAGTTAAATGAGGTCAAAGGGGTGGGGCCCTAATCCAGTATGACTGGTGTTGTAACAAGAGGAAGGGCACCAGGAGTGCCTGCCTGAGCAGAGACAAGGCCATGTGAGGACACAGAGAGGACATGCCATCAGCAAGCCAAGGAGAGAAGCCTCTGGAGAAACCACACCTGCTAGCACCTTGAACTTGGATTTCCAGCCTCCAGAACTGGGAGAAATAAATTTCTGTTGTTAAGCCTGTTCAGTCTGTGCTATTTTGTTATGGCAGCAACAGTGAACTAATACAGGAGAATTACAAAATATCTCTAGGCCTCAAGTTCCTCATCTATATTTAAGATGGAGTCAGAAGTCTGTCCTGTGTTTTAGGGTTGTAGTGTGAATAATGCTGTGATTCAGTCTGCATAGTACCTCAGTGCATGCCATTGCATATATGAAGGAATTCAGGACCACAAGAGCAAGCTAGTCTTCATTTTCTATTAGCCCAGGTCTTTGCCGACTACTTAGCATTATAACAAACCAACACAAATCATTATGCATATATAAGGTGGGACAAAAGTAGGTTCGCAGTTGTTCATATGGAAAAATAATGCAATAATTAAAATAACACAACAAACTGTTTCACACCTCACAGCTGTAAACCTTCGTTCACCTCATCCTTGATGTTTCAAGCTTCCCAACACATTTTGCTTGGCTGATGTTTTGTGGAAGACTCAGACTTAACAGATGATTTTTTCCCCTAGTTCCAACACAGGTTATACTTCCTTCAAAAGTTGGTTGAGCTCTACACATTTTTGTGTTATTTTATTTGCAGTTGCTGGGCAATGGAGTAAGAGATCTGGTAAATGCCAAACAAATGATCAGCTGACCCAGTACATGGATTTGCATCTACTAATGCAGACTTTATTGTATACTAGAATCACATATATCTGCAAAATAATGTGGTAATTTGAGTTTACCTAGCATCACTCGGGCCAAGGAACTGAAGATACTTTCAGTCTCTAGCCTCTACTTCTGCTGGTCTCAGGTTATCAGATATGATTCTCCCCAGCTGATAGCCAGGCAAGTTGAAGCACAAAGATTTCTTCCTCACATGCCCAGGAGGTGTGGGTGGGAAAAGACTGGCCTGGAGAGTCTCCTGGCTTCCTGTTCAGTGTTCCAGTGGGTTGCTCCCAATGTTATCTATGCAGTACATCTGTCCACATATTAGTAATGAGTCTGTCTTTTCCCTTCTCAAAGAATAGAGCCTAGGGTTCTCTACCTCCAGGTTGTATAGCACAATGCTCGTTATTAAGCTGACAGTCAATAAATCAAATACTCTAACAAATAGTATTGAACACTTGCTGTGTGCCACATCTTGGCGGAGTGGGGGGGGCGGTGCGGGGGTAAAGCTGTAGTAAGATGTGGGGCCCTCGGGTTGCTGATTGCCTAGTTGAGGAAAAGAGAGATGGGCAGCTGAGGTTGTAATACACATGTGTATGTCTAATGCACATTTCTTTAAGGTAAGTTTAGTTTCCCCCAAATGTTCTGACAAGTAAGATAAGTATTCCCTTTGGAGGAAAGGTATGCTATAAGGTCAGCTAAGAAGCTGAGCCAGAAGTGATTAAGAAGGTGTTCCAGTTACCTATTGCTGCTAGCAAACCGCATTAAAACTTGGTGGCTGGTCAGCCAGTGTGTCTCAGTGGTTGAGCCAGGAGGTCATGGTTTGATTCCCGATCAGGGCACATGGCCAGGGTTGTGGGCTCAATCCCGTTTGGCAGTAGCTGATCAATGATTCTCTCTCATCATTGATGTTTCTATCTCTCCCTCCCTCTCTGAAATCAATAAAAATATATTAAAACAAAAAGACTTGGTGGTTTACACCAACCACCATTCAGTTATATATGCAATTTTATTGATCATGAATTTGGACAGGACTCAGCTAGGTGATTCTTCTAGTTCATGCAGCATTGACTCTGGTCACATAGTGGTATTCAGTCAATGATGGTCTTGTCTGGCTTTCCTCACCTGGCTGGTATCTTGGCAAGGATGCTTGGAAGGTTTATCTCCCCTGGCTCTGCCTCTTCATAGAGACTGAGGGCCTCTCCCTGAGATTTCTCTAATAGGGTAATCAGATTTCTTACAGGGAGGCTTAGGGTTCCAAGAGAGCAAGGCCAAAGCTAGGCTTGAAAATGGCATAATGTTACACTATTGGTCATAAATGGTTACAGGCTGCATGTTCAAGGGCAAGGAAATAGGTTCACCTGTCAATGGAAGAAGAATCAAAGAATTTATAGCCATTTTTAATCTGCCACAGATGGCATCTACCTCTGTTTTGCTGGGGATTTTAAGATATATTTTTAATGCACCCAAGACTTAATTTCCAGTGCATTTTTTTGACAGAATTGAAGCATCATGGGAACGTCTTGCCCCATTTTCATCTTTTTGTTCTACCTTCTTCATGTAAGGAATGATAAAATGTGGGAGAAAAAAAATGAATAAAATTTGGTCTCTGTCATGGAGGAACTAACAGTTCAGTGGAGGACCATATGGATGTGAACAACTGTGGAACACAAAGCTTAACTAAAAAAAATCGAGGAAGGTACCACTAAAGGGTGAGTGGAGCTCTGAGTCAGCCAGGGAAATCACGGAGGGTTCCAAAGTGGAAGTGACCTTTGAGCTGAACCTTGAGGAGGACGGTGGGCTCTACAGATGGGAGGGGTGGGGTGGGGATGGTGCCCAGGAGGAGGGGCAGAGAGAGTGAAGGGACAGAGCAGATGGTGTGCTCTGCAAACAATGGCTGGGAGCCTGGAATGTGGGGGCTGCGGTCATCCAGGGGGCAGAGATGTGGTGGTCATGGGAGGCGAGGCTGAGCAGATGGGTTGGGGACACGTGGACTTGATTCTGAATGCAGATTTGTTCTGAACCTAATCGCCATAGGAGGATTTGTGGCAGGGGAGTGCCAGGATCCAATTTCTGACTCTGAAGGCTATTTCTCATAGCAGGTTTGGGATGGATTGGAGGGTTAGCAGACAAGAGCCGAGAAACCAGTTAGAGTTCAGGAGAGCAGTAGCTGGGAAATGGAATGGGAGAGAGAGGTTTTGAGTGTGATGTGTTGGAAGAGGGGGTCGAGGGACAACTTTTTCTGAATGCCTAACCGATGTCCAAACACTCTGCTTATATCCTTTACCTAAATTATTTCTCTCAAAAATTCATTTTCAGATGAGGTCATTGAGGCTTGGAGACATTTAAGAGCCTCTAGATATTGGATAGCTAGAAGTGAGCAATCTTGAGATTCAAAGCCAAGCGTGTTTGGCTACAAAGCACCTTTGACTTTCCAGAAAACTTCATTGTCTCACCAGCTGAAAATAACTTATGAGACTAAGTGGATGGTTAAGCCAATAACAAAAGTAGAAAACACAGAATTTCACGTAAGGCTTTTAAAAATGCCCCAGAGTTGTGTCATGTATGTGTGTGTGTGTGTGTGGGGGGGGGTGTATGTATCAAGTACATATTTTCAACTTGAATATAGTTTTAAAACACAAAGTTTTTAGCTAGTTTCTTCAATTGACCAATTCTATAGACTGGTTAGAGATAAGAAAGTAGAATATACAATTCATGTTAGTTTACCTGATGCTGTTTCTTTTTTGTGTATAATTATGCTTGGCCTAAAACCGATTTTGTTGCACATTAGAATCTTGTAAACAAAGGGTCTGTTGTGCCATGTGGAGCACACCAAGACACCAGGAAGGTCTGGGAAGGAAAAGAGAAAATGAGTCAGAGCGAGAGAAACAGGGTAGCAGTTTCATTTGGGAACTTCCTCTGGATAATGCCTCCCTCCCACCCATATTAAGTCACCTTTCTCATTTTAAGAGCAAAGGTAAGAGGGACAACAATCTATGTCTCTTAAATTCTACTTCTGCCTAAACATGGAAGGCCAGGGTATGGGTTGTTCCTTCTGCCACTGGGTTCCCAGGTGTACAACCTAATGCAAACCAGGAGCTGCAGGACCTCTGTGGCCAGGGGCACAGGACTCATGGCTGCAGGTCTCACTTGAGGTGCAATTCTTGATGCAGATCACAATGGGATTTGGAAACAGTGGTGTTTGAAGGATTGGTACCACTTCCACTGTTTCATTTTCACAGGTTTCCAGAGCCCTCGAGAAGTCCTGGTGATGGGTGATGCAGTGAAGAGGGATTTTGCTTCTCTTTTCTGTTGTTCAGGCTCCATGGCTAGAACAGAGCTTGCATGTAGTAGATGCACACTGTTTACCATACTACACTTGATCTTAGCCAAAAGGCCGAGAAGCGATGATGCGCACTGTTTACTGAATGAATGATTGCTTACAAGCGATGGGCCATGTTCTCCTCAGTGCTTGACATCTGATGTCTCAATCTTCACATATCGATGAAACTAGCCCTCCGCTAATCAGATGCAGAAATCAGTGCTGGAGAAGCTCAGTAACTTGGCCTGTGCAGCTGGAATTCAAACCTGGACTGGTGTAGCTCTTAAGCCCTTTCCCTTTTGAGTGTCCTATACTATTACATCTGGATCAGAATGTTGTTTGGGTGTAAATCAACACGCTTCACACATGCAAAAGAGAATTTACTTGAATTTGAACATGTGGGACCTCGTAAAAAAATCCTGGACCGAGCATATATTGGTACTCAATAAATGTTGAATCAATGAATGACTAGTGCTTATTTTTCTCAAGTCTGCTATTAACTATCATGGAGAAAAATATATGGGTGACTTGAAGGTTTTTAGCTTTTAAAATGTTATTTTCAAGACAAGCTTCTTAATAGAAGGGTATTGACAAAATGCTACACGAATAGATGATAGCTGGTTAATGCTCTCTATCCTATGCCAGTTTGGAAACATTTGATAGAAACACAGTATTGGGAATATTGTAGTAATTTCTCTCACCTTGCTAAAAGCATTCACTTCCCTCCTGTCACTAGGAAGGGAAACAGCGATGAGCTAAGAGGTGCAGAGGTAAAATTTCTGTTTTTTTCAGGACTGGTCAGATAAGTGGCCAAACTTTAGCTTCTTTCCTATCATTCTCTTTATTTAAGTCTTTTGTATTATTCATAAGATTAACCAATTTTTTTTCCTGCCCCTTCTCTATTCTAGCTTTCCCTTCTGTACATTCCTTCTTGCAATATTCTGTTTCTAAGCGAATTCCTGCTTTACTACTTTCTAATCTAACATCCTTTTTTCTTAACCCCCCTTCAAACTCCTATCTTTTGTGAAAAAATAACCAGGTCATCTCTCATCCTCCCCTTCTTTGGATTTCCTTGGGTTCTATTTGCTGAACCACTAAGGAAATGCTGGCCACATGACTGGCATGAAGTAAATAAAATCTTGCCTTTTCCCTCATCTAAGGTGCTCCTGTACATTTAAGGGTCTCAGACAAGGTGGTGAAAGACAGTAGTTGGAGAAAGGGAAAGAGAGACAGTGGAGAGAGCGTCATCAAGACCAAAAGAAGTCATGTTGGAAGTACAACCTGCCTTGAAATAGATTCATCTGTTGTGCTCTTGACCTGAATTTAAATCTTAGTCCATCAGTGTTTTGTAGGGTTGGCGAGGTCTGGGACGTGCTATATTTGGTAGTTTTTTGGCAGATAGGGTTTCCTGTTTCACTGTGTTTTAAAATAAAACTGCATCTAGAGATGAATTCTCTATTAGAGTGTTGATTTCTTGTAGGTCGGACACTCTTGGTGGGCAAGGCCTGTGCCGTGGTTCCACATTGGATGAAGCCAGGCAATGACTCATTTATCAGTTATCTGGACAATAAAATTTCCAGATAAATACCATCTACCCCAGGAAGAGCTAAAACCTAAAACAAAACAAAACATGTTGATAGAAATTCTTAAAATGTTTTACATTCCCTTTCCAAGTAGAGAATTTTGGGGTGGAATCTGGCCCTCTCTCTCACCTCAGTCATCACTATGGACAAATATTGCACCTCTATTGTGAGATGGTGTCATTAGGTTCTGTTAATGGGCTTGGACTCGTTATCCGTAAACATGAACTGTCCTCAGATTGCTGTGTACTTTGTGTGCTTTTCAAGTTTGTCTCCTCTTCTGCCTGCCGCCCCTGTGCTGGTCCTAGGATCCTCTCTGCCTCACTTTGCCCCCTCTTCTACATCCAACTGCCGTGTCCGGGAAATGAGATTACACAAAAAAGCAAGAACAAATGGGCTCTGGAGACAGAGCAGATGACCCCTAACAGGTGCTTTTTCAGCTCCGGTGCGTGCACTTGCTGATGCTTTGGCTTCTTAGAAGTGTGTTTGACTGGGTTCCAGGCTGTGTTCTGGTTTGTGAAGATTTCAAGACAAGTGAGCTGTCATTTTGTGACTCATCCTGTACTGTTTTAAGCAACTACACAGCCTCAGAATAAAGGATGGATAGGCACCTTCAATTTCCTGTCATGATTCACATTATTGCCATCATCATAATCATCCTTAGCTCCATCACATTATATTAGGGACCCAAAGAACAAAATATGGTATGTAGACATGATCCTTAGTATCTAGGGGTCTACCTTCTTTAAACAGGTAACACTGATATGGATCTAATTCAGACTAATAGATGACATTAGCCAGGAACTCAAAGTGCAAATGCAGGATGGCAATTGCAGAGAGCTTACCAGCTGCTGAGACTACAGGCAAATATCACACAGTCCCCCTGAGCTGACCTTAAGGAACTGGATACAATGATAGAAATATGTGTCGGCATATGGGGCCCCAAGGAGCGGCAGACAGCTTAGCTTGCATGTGGAGAAAAGCAAGGAAAGGTGCTGCCTGGGCACAGTCACAGGTATTATTGAGGTGAAGGGATGGGAGTGACCTTTGTGGGGAGGGCGGAGCCTGAGCACAAGCAGGAGGCAGGAAGCAGGTGCTCACTGCAGGCCCATGCTGCTGCGAGTGACTGTGGGAGGAACACAGGTCCCCAAATGTCATGCTAATGGACTAGATCTTCACAGCCCAGTCTCACATTCCTAACGTAGACCCGGTGCCTTCCAGAGGATGTCGGGGGCAGGACAGAGGGACACTGGATGGTGGAGTTAGATGTATGTAAAGGTCCCTTCTGGCTAGGGATTAATGAGGAAGATGATTGTGGGCTTAAACTAAGATCATGTCCTTTTCTCTGGATTCTGGGAAATGAGTTTGAGAAATGTGTGTGAAGTAAAGTTCAGAAACTGTAGGGGATGAGGACAGGAAGCAGGAATGTCTGACCCCCAGCCCAACCCAAGCGCAGGGGTTGTCACAGATGGAAGGGTCACCTGGAAGAAGAAGATAATAGATGCTACTTTGGACACATGGGTTTGGCCCATCGACCGAGATGTCCGGGGAAGCACTGGGGGTCCAGGCTGGACTGTCAGTGTGATCTCAGAGCATCTGGAGTTAGAGGTTCCACTGATGTGCGCTGTGAACACTGGGGAGACCCACTGAGGTTGCTGGGAATAGCAAAGGTCCTTCCCATTCAGTTAACAATCTGACCAAAGAGATAGAAGAAAGGCATGTTGTCCCCCAACTACAGGGATTGTGACATTGTTGGAGACAGGTGGGGCTCTTATCTGCAGCAGTCGGGCAGCCCTGGAGTAGTTGGTGGCAGCAACCCAGGCTGTGAGAGGCAGCTCCTCTGTGGATGTGGGCTCAGATCGCCTCTGTTGATTGGCCTGGATTTTCTGTTCTTGGCCGTGAGTGGCGGCTTTCCAAACTTCCATGGGGCTGCCACTCACCGGGGATGGCCTAAGAATAGGAACTTTTTCTGCATAAAGTAACTTTTGCCTTTGAGACAAAAGAAAAAGAACCATTTATTGCACACTTCAGGATCCAGACTAATCAGCTGAGAAACAGAGAGGGAGAGAGGGTGGGGAAGATATTCAAATAGTTCCTTCAGCTTGAAACAGCATTTTAAAAAACACAAAGAGCCAAAAGGAATAGAAAGTTACTTTTGTGTGGGCCCTTAATTAGGAAGTTCACCCTCTGGCCGCCAGCTATCTTAGCAGCTACTCTCCATCTTTTGAAGTGCTCTCTCTTCTTCGGAGCTAGGTCAGGGCGATGACTGAAGGGAGCAAGAAAGGAGCAAATTGGTTCCAAGTTTAAGGTTTTCTTAATTAGAAGGCCTGAGAGAAGATGCGTGCAGGCCCTGCGTGTCTCCTGGCTCGTGGCTGCTCGGTACTGGTGGCCTCTGGTGAGCTTTATTTGACTTATGATTTTTTTTTTTAATTTTGTTATGCACTGAACAGATTTCCTTCTCTGGTATTCGGTGGGGAGCATGTAGCCTGAGGTTGGCAATTAGCTATAGGTTGGCCAGCTCTCCTTTGCGCAGGCCAATATGAGATGCACAATGACTTTGGAACCTCACCAGAGCCCTCTCTGTGCACAATGGGAGAACAGGCCCATCCTCAGAGAGCCCCTTGTTCTTTCCCCTTCCCAGTGCCTCCTTATCTGGATGAAATCCTGGGGTACAGGGGCCTTGCCTACAAATGGAACTGACAGCATGTTACATCATCAGGCCTGTGAAGTTCATTGGCAGAGAAGTTGAGTCTTATTTTAGCCCCACCAACAGGGCTGTGGGGATCCAGCCAGAACAGGTCTCTTCCGGCGCTGTCCCAGCTGCCCACCTCCCCCTGCAGTTGCTGGGGCTTCCAAGGATGGAATGTAGGAGAGAGCTTGCTGCTAACTGCAGGGCAGGCAGGCTGACCTCACTGCTGCTGAGCCAGGAAACGAGATGCTGAAACCACCCAGCCAGCTGACAGTCTGCCCTCCCCAGTTGCTATGACTTGAAGTTCCTTGGGCAGGAGCTCAGTTATTGAAGACCCTGGCTGCTCCTGAACCTCTCGCCCTCTCCCTTTTCTTCCTGTAGTCAGGGTTTAAACGTAGCCGTGAGCTGTATCCCTCAAGCAGACCCAGTGCCTTCCAGAGGATGTCTTGGGCTAGGTTCATA
Organism: Lasiurus cinereus; assembly: GCA_011751065.1. NCBI lineage: Eukaryota > Metazoa > Chordata > Mammalia > Chiroptera > Vespertilionidae > Lasiurus > Lasiurus cinereus. The sequence continues at coordinate 22,463,923 of JAAGEH010000293.1, read as the reverse complement.
CATGCCTCCTTCTTTTGCCTTATGAGAGAAAAACTCAGTGCAGTGAACAGCGGGTAGTTTGGTCCAGGAAGACGGAGGAAACAAGATGTTTGAAAAGGCGAGCCCTTGCTTTTGTGGTTAGGACCCTTGGATCCATCAGAAAGGGGAGCTTTTCAGAAATTAAAAATCTGGATTCATAATTTGGCAAAGCATTTTTTTTTTCTGATTCAATTGCAAAAATTCACATCTGGTTATGCCTTTAAGGAATCTTTTTTAAAAACTAAAATTTTGTGACTGAAGTGCAAATTTAGCACCAACCTATAATTCAACAATAGGATACAAATATAATATTTAGATATCTCAATTCAGAATTGCCTGAGAAAATTCAGAGAGTCCTTACACCTGAGGGCCACATGATCCACAGATAAACCCCTGCCAGGGAGTCGGCGGACAGAAAAGAACGGTGAGAACTGAATCAGGTCTAGCTGTCTTCACATTGGGCGGCTGTGCCTAGGTTTCAGGGAGTGCGTTGTAGTAATAATCCCTGCCATGCCCCCTGCTTGTCTGAGCTCAGCTGCAAAAATTTCCATTGCTTGAGTATCACCATCATCATTATTGAGTTGGGGCTTTTAATAGTCAGATATTCCTGGGTTCAGTTGCTGCTACCTCAGTGTAGACTGGGGTTCAGAACAAAACCCGAGCGTGGTCGGAGCCTCCCGTTCCTTGTGAGCAGCCCATTGCAAGGTTTCAGATAGAACCCTGCGCAGCACGGTGGCCTGGGCTCTGCCAGCCCTGGAAGCCCAGGTCCTGCGCCTGCGTTTCCTGTTCCGCCCTCCTCTGGGCTGGGCCCTGACAGCACACACTGAAACGCAAATGACAGCAGTAATTGGCTGAGAGATAAACCCCGACGAGTGAGTGAGCAGTGCTTCGGGGAGTTAAGTGGCTAAGTGACAATTACGGCTCTGCAGCCTCCGGGATCACGAGCAGCCTGGCCGTTTGTTCTCGGTTTTAAAGGAGCAATAACACATTAATTGGAGGAGAGCTTCTCCATGAACATAGCCTCTCCAGTTTCTTGTCTGTTTCTGCTTTGAGGCGTGGGAGTGGGCGCAGGCCTGGAGAAGGAGTGTTTTGTTGACTGCCTTCTTCCGCCACTCCCCCGACCCTCTCCCCCACTCCAATTGGATTCCAGTGTTGGAAAGGTGATGTCCTTGATTTTGCTAAACTGACAATTGACTTAGTTGGAACATTTTGTAAAAGCAGTCCTGCAAGGAGGAGGACCTGGTAACTCTCAGTCACAGCATTCGGGTGTCCGCATCAGGGAAGAGCAGGGCCTTCAACCCTCAGTTGCTAGCTTTCCCTCCATGAAGTCCATTAACCCCTGATTTAAAAAAAAGTTGTATTCCAAAAATGATCTAGTATATAGCCCTACACAACAATGAAAAGCAGACACGATCCCTGTCCTTTTCGGAGCTTACAGTTGGCTTGAAGAGACAGACAGGAAGTAAATAAAGTGGCCTGCTGTTTTACCTGTTCAGCATGGAGAGCCTTTAATAAAAAGAAATTTGTTGTCCTGTGGAAGGTGGGGCTGTGGGGAAGGGGAAGTTGCAATCTAGGGTAGGCTAGGCCAGCCCTGCTTTCTTTGAGCCCTGTGCTGGTCACAAACAACCATTAAGATGACTAGCTTGGACTTGAGATAAGCAGACTAAACAAACTCATGAACTAGTTGAGAGCTCTTCTCTGGGTATAGTGGGCCTTCCTCCGACATTCATATAGTCCTCAGGGTCTAAAAACCTTCCAAGCATTGTCCAATGGGCTCCTTGTTTTTGGTTGGTTTCTTTCAGCCCAGGCAGCCTGGTGGCTTTTTACTAATCATCACTTGTGGGTGGGAGGGGTCTAAAGACTTCCTTTGCCTAGTGCAGAAAATTGGTCATTTTAGGAAAAGGCATTTGTCTCCTGTGGGATGTGTTTCTACCCAGAGGCCCAAACCTACATAAAGTAGCAAAATGAGGAAAGGAAAAGTAATCCCTTACGGTAGCAGGTAGAGAAGTTCAGCCCTCTCTTGATTAGTCTTGAGAGGACTTAGGCAAAGCTCGCTGCTCAGCTAAGGCCAGCTTGGTGAGGGCCATGAGGGTGCAGCTGTGCCTATGAAAAGCCATCTATGTCAGCCTTTCTGCTCAGAACACTTCATGGAATGATGAGGCAGAGGTACAAGGAATCCTACTACTATAGAAACACATAGCAGTAGCTGTAGACTCAAGAAGATGAATAAATTGTCCTTTTAAATAAAGCTTTATGTATTCAGTGTCATAGAAATGTGGTTAGAGTGTCTAGGTTTGAATTCTGACTCTGCCACCAAAGCCATTTAACCTTGAGCAATTGTTTATTCAGTTTCTCAACTGTCAAATGGGAATAATGATAGAACCCATTTCATAATTGTTCTGAGAACTAAGAGTTACTGTAGCACGGCACTTAGAACAGTGCCTGGAACATAGTAATTACACGTCAGCTGTTTTTGGTGCCTCATATCTTCAGTATGAATCACAGAGTAAAACAACATTTAAACATTCCATGAACACCATGCAGTGCCTGGGCAGCCCACGAATCATTCCCACCTGGGTTCATTTTACTTTTTCATTGTTAGATGGTAGCACACTAGAAGATGAGGCACATAGAAAGGATTCCGTGGAATGTCTGTCTAAAGATTAAAAACAACAATAAGACCACAAAAACAAACAGCAACTTATTTGGATATCAACTTGGTTCCTCTGTCATGGAACAAAATGGTGGTAGAAAATAGTGAAGGTCTTTGGGGAAAACTTCAGCTATTGTGTCAAAAATTACTTGGGCTTTGGAGAAATGTATTTTTTAACCTTTAAATCATTTAATTTCAAAATTCACCTTTTTTTGGTATGTTGTTCTGTGAATTTTGGCAAATATACAGAGTTGTATAACCACCAACACAATCCAGACAGAGCAATTCCATTACTCCTGCTTCAAAGCAAACTTCCTCCTGTAGCTCCTTTGTAGTCAGACCTCCCACTACCTTTAATCCTTAGCAACCACAAATCTACTCTCCATCCCTGTAGTTTTGCCTTTTCCAGAATGTCATGTGAATGTAATCAGTGAGTGTGTAGTCTTCGGAGTCTGACTTCTTCACTTAGCATCATGCATTTGTGATTCATTCATGCTGTTGCCATGTATCAGCAAAAAGCTTAATTTTACCTCATAAATCATGGAATTCTAGAGCTTGATGGAATCTTACAGATCAGAGCCAAACACTCTCATTTCCCAGGTGAAGAAACAGAGACCCCTGGGGTAAAGTGACTTGCCCAAGGTCAAGAAGCTAATCAAAGAGTGAGCATGAACTTGGAACTCTACTGTTAGTTCAGGCAGCATCTGTTAAGTCATCCTGGGATTAAGAAGAATGTGTTGCTGATTATCACAAGGGAGTTCCATTCTTCTTTTGGGTCAAAATCTGACCAAGCAAACTGAGCCTAGGATAATAACTTTGGAAGGAGTAGATTTCTGGGAGGTGTAATTTCTTGAGAAAATATGTAGATAATCTCTTGGTAGCACATTTCTTCTGTGGCACATCTTTCTTTTGCTGTCATCAATCATAGATATGATTTGATTCGATGTGATAATAGACCTTAACCTGATGTTCTATTATTTATTTTATTTTCATAATAAGTTTTTGATGTCTAATTTATGGGAATACTATGAATAGTACTATCTTCCTGTTATTTACTATTTTATTTATTTAAATTTATTTATTTTTAATCCTCACCCAAGTATATATTTATTGACTTTTGAGAGGGAGAGTGGGAGGGAGAGTGGGAGGAAGGGAGTAAGAGGGGAAGGGAGGAAGGGAGAGAGAGAGAAAGAGAAATATTAATGTGAGAGAGAAACATTGATTGATTGCCTCCTGTACATGCCCCCTCCATGGATCAAACCTGCAACCTGGGTATGTGCCCAGTCTGGGAATCAAAGCCACAAGCTTTTTGATGCATGGGCCAATTCTCCTTTCAACTGAGCTGCCCAGCCAGGCTTAGTTGCCATTTTAAATACTGCTGTGATTCTAGGTGGTTTATTCTAGAGCACATCACAAGTGGATCCAGAGTGGAATTCAGGGTTGGTGACTCCGTAGTCATTTGTTAAATAATTATTTGTGGGAATTCTACCATGTGGAGAGCCCCGAACGATGGAAGATATAATTAAGGCACTGCTTTTTAAGAAGACTACATTTGAATAGGTACTATGAAGTAGGTACACAAAACATCCCAATTCACATTAGTTGTTTTGAGTACAGTTAGCATCTTGGGAAGCACTGTGAAGACACACAGGTGACAATGCCAACCCCGTCTCCTCAAGGAGCTTATCAGTACCAAAGAGAGGTACAAGCAGATGCTACTGGAAATGTGGCTTCTTGGTTGGGAACCAGCAGGGATTATGGTTTAGTGGTGCATAAAGCACCCTGGGATTCTGAGCATGGGAGGGATAGGTCAGATCTGTGCTACAGGAAGACTACCTGGTAGCATCATGTAGGACAGGTGGAGGGACAAAGACCGGAAGCTGGGAAATGCATTTGTCTGGGCAGAAGTGAGGAAACCCCAAACCATGGGAAGGTAGAAAGTGTTTTGGAGGTAGAAATAACTAAGTGAAAGGGGGAGCATTCAAAGAAGATGATAAGATGGGGCCCTGGATGCCTGAGTGGGCAGTCCCGACATGATGAGGGAATCGGGGTTTGTCTGGTTGGAAAGTGGACAATGGAGAATGAAAGGAAGAGAGAATGAAAGGAAGAGAGAAAGGGCTTTCTTCCTTTAACTAGGTAAATTCTGTGTGAACATGTTCGCATGTGTGAAGTGGTTAGTAAGTATTGATGACTGATTATGATTCATTTCCAGGAGGGTAAATATTCCCAATTTTCCTTGAGAGGAAACGTAGATGGTTATAATTAAACAATTATTTTTTACCTCTTCTTCCAGCTGGCATGATTCAGTGCTTAAAAACAGGCAGAGTGAGTAGTGAAGGAGACAGATAGTTTACACAGGATGGAATACAGACCATAAATTATCACTCTGAAAAGTATACACCCTAGTTAGGAGTTAAACATATATTAAGACAACTTTAAGGTAAAGTTGTGTGCCTAGAAGACTAGAAACAGTCGATAGAAGTTTTAAATCCAGTATTGATCAAAATGTGGGAAAATAGCTTTACTTACACTTTGCTGATGTTTCTGTAAATGAGTCTGATGTATCCAGAGAAGAATCTTGCAATAATTTTAAAAAGCTAAAACTTTACTGTTCATAGCCTTAAAACCATAGAAAACCCCAAATAATTATAATGAATGAAGTTTCCCGTGGCAGCATTATTTACAGTGTTAAAAAACTAAAAGCAGGACAAACCCTAAAATAATAGGATGTGAAGGCAAATATTGCTGAATAGGAGGTTTTATTTGACTTAAAATGAGCTGCTATGACAGGGATGAGTATCTAAAGTAATATTCAGAGGCAAGATAGCATGGACCCTCTCTTGACAACTAGAGGACATGATTTGCTAAGAGAACTGGAGTCACACACAAATGGAAGCTTATAATGCAGGGAAGGGATTGGTAGAAGAGTCTGTTCTGTGTTTTCATTCTTTTTCCTGAGTCAAACGGAGACATATTCAGAAACAGTAAGAACATTTCTAGTGAAGTCATTTACTGTCCATTGGTTCCCCACCCACCTCCTTTCTCTCTCAGACCTCCTTGTCCTCTACGTGGTTCAGGTTCCACTTATGTTTACTATATGGTCATGAGACAGAGACATATGATAAATTAACCTTCTCTGTGAGAGTCTGAAAGCTGGTACTTTCCTTCTGAATCTGTCATTCCTGTGAGATCTGGAGTCAGTCACATAATTTTTGGTATTTAAAATAGGCTGGTCTTCCTTGTTCTCACATTGAGAAGATCATTGAAATAAAACACTTAAAGGTACTTGAAGCATTTTGACCACCCGATAGTATATTGTTTAACTCTGTTATGAGACAAAAGAAATGGATACCAGGGCTGCACTGGTGAGAGTTTATCAAAGTGGAATTGAAGAGAGAAGAGTTGTGTGGATCCCGAGGGGACAGGGTCTTAGAGCCACACTTGTGTGGCTGAGCCCCTGTGGGGATGTCAGAGACCCCCCGTGAAGAGCAGCTGTTCCCAGCTTAGAGTGACTTTAGGCGTCACTGAAGCTTTGAATGTTTTAGGTATGTGCAGGGCGGTGCTCACATCTCGGAAGGCAGGGAGGGCCTTTCAGAGCTGTTACTTAGGTTCAGAAAAGACATGTGATGCATCCGAGAAGAGAAAGCATCTCGGTGAAGCGGAAAGTGCACATGAGTTTTGTCAGCACCAGAATTCCCTTTAGTAAAGTAAATTTAGGCCGCTAGTAGTTAATGCAGAACACATACATTTTGACTGGCATAAATGTTAGAGGCCCAAGGAACAATCTGGAGGACAAATGGCCACAGATATAAAATGCTGTTGACCCTGCACTACGGGGGTTTGAGCTGCATGGGTTCACTTACGTGCAGGTTTGATTTTTCAGAAGTCTGCATATTCATGGATCCGTGCCAGTCAAACCCACGTGGTTGGAGGGTCACCTGTAATGTCAGATGATGGATTTTCAATTCAACTGGAGCTCCAGTCTCTGGAAAAGGTGACTCTATGAAGACGACAACTCTGTCTACCCAATAGGCAGGCTTTTCGGGTGTTTCTAAATAGCATGGGTGACTCCTTCTTTATTTTGAAACTGAATTATAAATTAAATTTCAAGGTACCTGTAGGGGGAACATGCTCTTGTGTGAGATAAGAAAAGAAACTGCAAGTCTTTTCAGAATTCTTGGTTTTATACATGTGCCTTCCTGCATTGGCCAAGCAGCTCTCACAACATGACTTTTCTGAGAGGCTTGTGTGTGGACACGGAGGGTCAGAGTCTGTGGAAGAACCATTGCAGGAAGCTATCCAGTTTTCCTTTTCCCCAAGAGAAATGCTCTCAGCTATGACAGAGGAGGACTGGCTAGTGTATGCACCCAGGGGACTCAGGGAACCAAGGGCAGGGAGTGAAGTAATTGCCTCCTGAGCTTCATAAGGGCGCCTTCAGGCCTGGACTCTGTCCCTATGAATCGGATTCAGACTAGGGCTGTCCTTTGAAGTTTCTGGCTGCCCCACCTGGACCAGCCCTGTGACTGCAAAGCAGGGTGAGTAACTGGTCCCAAATGTTTAACTACCCTTTTCCTGTGTGTGGAGAGCTTGGGAAGAAAAAAGCAAAGAACACTCAAAAACAGGTCAGACAACAGGTAGCTAGGCCTTTTGGTGTCTTCCTGCTGGGTTGGTATGTCAACAAGTCTGGGTTTCGTGGACTGTTCCCAGCCTGCTGACACCTGCATTGTGGTCCGAGGAGCAGATGCTGAGAGGCAAGAAGCCTTAGAGGGGACTGAAAGGGGAACATTTTCCAAACTGTCACCCAGCAACTGTAGCCACAGTAACAAGAATCATCACCTGACACCAAACTGTACACACTGTTCTTTAAAAAAAAAAATTCTAAGGTTACTATTGGACTGGATGGATAACTGTAGGGAACAAAAATGTAGCATTTTAAATATTAGCCCTTTGTGTTTTTCCCATCTCATGATAAAACATTGCACACAATGTGTCTTAAGCCATGTTTTAGTCCTCAAAGTAGGTTAAAGGGCTTTCCTTCTCTGTAAGAATAAGACTTGTTTTGGGGCCCCAAAAATAGTTGCTAAAACTTCCTCTCCCCCCCTTTTTTTTGAGTCTTTTTTTATTTTGGAGGTCAGGAAATAAATGCTGGCTTAAGGTCATGCTTCATAGTAACTTGAGATGAAAAGTGGAATGTTAGGACTAAAGTGATGGGAGTGGAGGTGATGAGGGAAATCTGACACATCCATACTCAGATACAGGAAGTTGAACACTTTGGGAAGAAATAAGCTTTAAATGGCTGATCTATTAGTAAAAATGTATAATGAAACAGCATTGCCATTGTCTTTGAAGAGTCTGATCTTTGGAATTACATACTTTTATTACGCGTGTACATGCACACTACGTTGCTCATATGGCAGCAAATCGTAACTAGTTGAAGACAATTTTGGAAACAAGTAAAATTGAAGCGACTGTAACAAGACACCGTTGGCTTTCAAGGTTTAGATGCCTTTAACGGGTAGATCTTCGAGTAATCATGGAGTCTTTGCTTGTCCAGTAATTTATATTTTCAGTGAGAGTTTGGTAAGGTTTGTGTCAAGTGCATATTATAGGATAATAGTAGTCATTCAGTACTCACAGAGTGCTGGGTGATGGTGACATATGAGCAGAGTTAGGGAGATGGGTCTGACATTCCCTGACGGCAGCAAACCGTGAGTTGCACCTGGTCCTCCTGGAGCTGAATTCCACTCTCAGCACGCTGGTTATTTTATTTGTCTAAAACTAGGGTGTTTCTTTTGCCACTGGGCTTCTTTGAAGCCTGCAGGAGTCAGTGTATGGGAGAGAGCTCCGGCCTGGAGGAGGAGCAGAGTGGGCCAAATGCCCAGTCACAGCCTGGAGAGGTAGGGATCTGCAAGTTGACTTTAAAACAAAACCCCCAAACCCTGCCGTTGACAAAACATCATTTGGCCTCGTTGAAACAAGGAAGACTTAAAGGAACCTTCAGGTAAAGCTGAGCAAGGAAAAATGAAGGAATAACTGGAGTGTCCAGAGAGGTATTTGGAGCCCATGGCTTAACTTTTACAGACAGACCCTGCATGTTAGAAGAAGCAAATGGTTCAGGAGAGTCTCAAGTGTCAGGTCACAGAGCCAAATGACATTTATGTGCAAACTGGGAACATATTCATTTGTATGCTTTCCTGTTTTTCTGGCTACTGTAGATTCCATATTAGACACAGGTAACCCTCTATATGTGCCCCCAGGCAAGCAGGGGTGAAGGTATTTTGAAACGGCCTGTGGTGGGAGAGTCCATTGATCCAGAAGTGACTTGCTGAGCCTCATGAAAGTGATTGCTGTTTTTTTCCCTCCCCCAAGAAGAATGGGCCATGGGGGGTCCGGGGGAGGCTAGGAGAATGCTTTCCTGCTCTAAATAGGCAAGGCTGCCTTCCTACGATGAATGTAGTGGAAAGAGACAAGATCGGAGTTTTATTTTCAACTCTACTCATTCGCCAAGTTGTTTCCGAAAATCACTTAGCAAATCTGAACCTTAGTTTCTGCTCTTTTGAAAAACAGGAATAGTAATTTCTGTCCTTTTCCCGTCCGCATTTGCTGGGAATACTAAATGAAGTTGTTCATAGAAAAAAAAGCAGAGTAAACTGTTCAACATTACGTAGAGGGTAGGGCAAAAGTATGTTTTCAGTTGTTCATATGAAAAGTAACACAGTCGCCAAGACGGGTTTGGCTCAGTGGATAGAGCATCGGCTTGCAGACTGAAAGGTCCCAGGTTCGATTCTGGTTGGGGGCATGTACCTTGCTTGTGGGCACATCTCCACTGTGGAGCATGCAGGAGGCGGCTGATCAATATCTCTCTCTCTCATCGATGTTACTTTCTTTCTCCCTTCCTCTCCGTAAAAAATCAATAAAATATATATATATAAAAAAGTAACACAATCGTTAATAAACTGTTTCACATACAACTGTAAACCTACTTTTGGCCCACCCTGTATACATGTAAGGTGATGGTTGTTTAAAAATAATAATAGCATACCGAGTGTGGACTTGTATTGTTGGCCAATCTCCCCTGTGTTCCGAGAGTGCCTCGGTGTATGGTTGACTTGTAAGCAGAACTTTTTCTGGTTCCCTTTGGTTTTAGGGCTACTGGGATGAGCTCAGCCTCATGGGGACCCAGCAGCCTCACTCTGGTCTCCACTTGTAGCCGTTTTGACAAGTCCCAATTCAGCTTCTTTTAAAAAACAAAAGTCCCTGAGTGGGTTAGCTCTGTTTTGGGGAAAGCCTGGCGGGTGCTTCTGCGACTGCCTCTTGGAACCCTCGCCTCCTGACTTTGTGGAGACGAACTTGGCCTGTGAGGTTGATGCAGGCTTCTGGCTTTGGCCGTGGCCCCAGCGGAGGGCAGAGCCCCTAGGAGTCTTAAGAGGCTGCAGACAGGAAGGAAGGACACTGGGATGAAATGGAAATAGACCCTCCCTCAGGCTCTGCTGAGGTGGTTCCAGTCTTACAGGCCCTTTCGGAGGGAGGGTGCTGCTTCACCACACATGTATGTTGTGTCTCTGGGCGGCTTGCTTTAAATGAGACCAGGCCTGAAAAATGAAAGGGGAGAGGGAAGAATGTCCCTTTGGGAACATATGGAGATGACCAAACTCACCCCACGGGGGCCCCAGGCAGCATCAACTTGCCCCGCTGGCAGTGAACAGCCCTGTGTGATAAAACATTCTTTCTTGGAACCCTTTTGACTGGGAAGGAGGCACAAGGGGAGGACACAGCAGGGACTCTTTCTTTTGAGCTGCTTCGTACTCTTGCTTACATTCACTCCACAGATCTTATTGGGCTGCTACTGTGTGTGAGAGAGAAAGAGAAGGATCCTGTGCTTTATGGAGGAGACTGATTAGCTCGGCCCTATTTTTGTTGTCCTCAGTGGTGCTATGGATCCTATTTTATGTTTACTGCCCCTTGACATTTCTTAAAAGGAGTCTTCAAAGCAGAAAGCCCTATTCTTGAAGACAGGTTTCTGGGCAGTAAAGTTGACAGGGTTTAACATGGGGAAAGTAAACCTAATAGAAAAAGAAAGGAGGATAAACAACTCCGGCTCCATTCCCAAAGGCCTTTGGTGGGAAAAGGCTCTGTTTATGGAGATCTAGGGGCAGGCCCCACTGTTCACATCCTCCAGTGGCTTTGAGCATAAGGTCTCTCTCCCCTCTGGCCACACGCCCCGGCATTGGTAGCCACGGCTAAATATTAAAGCATTAGCTAAAGTCATGCCAGTTCCCAGGATTTCTCAAATCAAGTCACTGCTGACCTGTTTTCACTGCCCCATCTATTTCTCCCTCTGCTCACCCGAGATCCTTCAGCCTCCCTTCTTCAGCCAACCCAGGCCTGCGGATTTAGTGAAATTTGCGTTTACATATTGAACTTGAAATCGACTTGCTTACCAAAGCTGAGGCTATCGCGGAAAAGCCTTATTTCAGTGAACACATGGCCTTGGTAAATAAAGAGACTGCTGGCTCATGGTTCTGGGCACACCATTTTCTACTCAGTGAGCAGACTTGAGTCAGTGAGGACTTGGCTGGTGGATCTTCAGGAGTGGGTTATAAATGTGTGCTTATGCTTGTGGTCATGTCCACATGTGTATGTATATTTTGATTTTCTTGATATGTTTAGTGTATGACAAAAACATTTGTTATACCTACACCTCCTCCTAAACAGAATCCCGCGGTGAAAAAAAAATCTAGGCAGAAGGAACCTAAAGTATTTTTAGAATATAAAAGTGATATTGCTATAACCACAGATCATAAAAGAAAAAGAAAAAGAAAGAAGAGCTACATAGAGACGGTAATGCGGCCCAGGCATTGTACGCATTCCTTTTATAGTAAGGCACGAGGGAGAAAAGAACCCCCGTAGCATTTCATATATTTTGTGCTTAATGAAGTATCAATATTTGACTGAGCTCAATAATTTAAACTATGAATTTCTTTCTTCTCCATTGATGACTTTTCCATTCAGAATTTCTTTTTACATACAAACAAACAAAAAGATAATCTGGGGTTTGGCCTGGGGTGGACTAGACCAACAGTTGAAAAACCAGGTATTGCTTTGGGTGGAATCAGTGTTGGAAGCTAATGCAGCTATCAGTACTAACTTCTCTCATCACTTTTGCACTGGCCAAGCCAGCTTCTGCAATAGGAGAGCATTAATCAAACACAATGGAAATGTTCATCTATTTTTTTAACTCTAGATTGCGTGCTTGCTATCTGCAATGTTAGATTTTGGGGTTTTTAGCAGGGCCCTGCAAACTGCCTGTGCCAAAACACCAGTTTCTTTTTTCATGTCTAATCCATGGCGGAAGGATGCATTTAGAAAATATAGTAAAGATGAATTAATGGAAAATGGTCACCTGCTTGGATGTTCCTTCAATTACATATGAAGGGTCCTAACTGCATTCTCAGAGCCATGCATCTCCTGAGGGTGTGGAAAGTTATCTATTCGGGGCTGAGGCTGGGTTTAGGGACCATACTTTGAGTTACACTGCCCTCCAGCATATTCTGTCCCAGGACTAGAGCATCTATCTGTGATGGTTAAAGGAGGAAAAGCATTAAAAAGAGATATTTCAGTCATTTGTCATTTCTGCAAGCTTTTCTATGCTAGCTCCTTCATTAGTCTTTGCCTTCCATTTTTTTATATTATGTAACTGTGGGTTAATTACACATCTTAACTTCCTGTTTCCTGCAAATTAACCTTCACTTAAAAAAATGTAAGTGATTACATGCATTTCTTTTTCACAAAATTAACTACTAAGCACTTTGTTCAAAGGAGTAGTATATTAGTGGTTGTTTTTGTTTTTTTTCCCTTAAATACATTTGAAGTAAATCCAAACAAATACCTGTCTTGCATTTCGTAAACATACATTTTGGAGTGAATTTCACCTTCCTTGATTCCAGAGATATACAGGTCAGTCTGAGACATTTATATAACAATTAAGAAAATGAATGTTCTGCTAACTTCTGTCTTGGACTTTGAATGCCCATATGAGGGCAGGAAGTAAGAAGATTTTGGTATTGATGATACAGAATTCACTCTTCCTCTGGAGTCATCTGAGAAATGTCAACAACATTCTCCTATGTAGCTAACCATTGATTAACCATATTTTTTAGGATTCAGAGAAACTTTGTTTCAAAAGTGGGGCTGTTTAATTTCCCAAAGAACAGAGTAAAAATATAAGTATATAGAACTATCATTTGCTTCTTACATTTCCCACATTCATTCATAAATTGAACACCCTTAATTCCTTCCTTTTTTAAAGACAGCTGATATTCTGCTGAAGAGCTTGCCTTCCTTTTTTGGAGAGAGAGGCAGAGATGTCCTTGCCAATGGTGAACCCCAGAGAAGAGAGGAGTTCCTTACCCCAGTTTTGCCTGGTTTCCTTAGTGACCCTAGAATGGGATTTGGAAGACAGAGTTCCCATCTGGATGAACAGAATCCTGGTGATGTTCATTGGCCATGGTGGACATAGATTAGTAACTTAGCACCCACCCAGAGCTTTCTCTCTCTCATGCCGCTTTCCGCCTGAGACATTAGTTGCTAGGACCTATGGCAATCAGAAATCCCCCTCAGCCTTCTTTCCTTTTCAGTCCTCCAGGTGGGCCAGGTGAGTTTGTACTGAGTTGGGAGCTTTTGTTCCCAGGAGTTCATCATCCTGGCGGTGTATGCTAGAGACAACGCTTAATTTATTTGACTCCATAGCTCTCTTTTAATTTTTATGCCTATCTTGTCTGTTCTTGCACTACTTCCTCCTTTCCTTGAATGTTTAGTTTTTCACCTTTTACATTGTCTTCTAAAGGTGTAAATTAATCATCAAGTCCAGGCAGGCTTTGGGGGCCTTCTAAAAGCGAAGTTCAGAGTGGCCACCCCTAATCACCAGGACATAGCTGGTGTCACATTAATAGCCCTGAGCCCTTCTCTTGTAGCTTTCCACAAAGCTTTGTGTGGGCGGCACAAAAGTGTAATAAAAATGGTAATGATGAAAAGAATCCTATTTTTCTTAAGGGTTCTTCTGCTATTTCTGAACCAAAGTGTAGGGGTCATAAGGCTTCTGCTTAGCAGGTTGATAAGTTGGAAATGGATGTTGTGGGAGTGGATGATATTTTAAAACCAAAGCAACTGATTTCTGTCCGTGGTGCCTCCTTGTCCTTCACCTGCACTCTTCCCCCTGTTGTTCCTGCCCTCTTGCAAAGAGGGAGAGAGAACAGACTTAAGTTCTAGGAAAGACTGTTGGTTGCAACTGATTCATTTTCAGAAATGTTTGAGGACAGAAGGACTTGACTGTATTTTTAACTCTGCTTTGCTGAGAAGGGGACATTAGCTACTTGATACATAATATAGTCCTTTCTGCAGAGGTGTGGTATACATTATCCCTAGCAAATACCAAAGCAGCTGTTATCATCCCAAGTGTTCAGAGTGGCTTACCAACCTGCCCAATGTCACAGAGCTTTATAAGAGGTTGGAATTGGAATTCATATCTGTTTGACCCCAAAACTTAGTAGTGTATTGAGAAGAGGCAATATGACTGATGAAAGCTTTGGCATCTCTGCTGGAGTGACACTTCAGGGCTGACGTGGGGCCACCAGATTTTGTTGGGAGTGGAGGGGATAGCCCTCCAATTCCTTTCGTAGCAATGCAGACCAGGGAGGTTTGTATGAATTTGGAACATTGGTGTAATAAGTAACATCGATAAGATTTCTGCTATAGACCTAGAGAGATGAAGAGAAGCTTCTTCGAGGTGTTTCGAATGAAAAGAACTTGCAGACATTATTGAGGATAAGCAATGGATGGCTAGAAGGAACAAAGCAGATGCAAACAGGTTTCAGGGGAAGATCATGCCCAGGCAGAAGCCAAATGCTTGCTCAGAGTAAATAGCAAAGCAAATGGACTTTTTTGAGAGGAGTAGAGACAGCCTCACCAAGGTCGCTTGAATGAAAGGGCTCCAAGAGAAGCAGGGCATAGTGAAGGCCGGGCTTCCAGGAGCCCGGAGCCCAAGACCTTGAAGAGAATGACTGAGAGGAAGACTGCAAATCCAGTGCAAAATAACCGGAGGTTTCTCAGTCCCAGCACAGAAACCTTACTTGTCTCATTTTATATGCACACCTCATCCTCAGAGCTCCCCCTGGCAAGAAGATTTGGTTGAACTTTATTGTTTGTTTTACAAAAGCAATAGGCATAGACTTTCATTTTGAAGATATAAAATGTAAATATTAAATATCTTTCTTTTTTTTTAGATTGTACAAAAAATCTAAAGCAGAATCTGCAGCTACCATAATATCTCATTTGATCTTCACAGACCTTGGAGTGGGGAATAGAGAGGGAATATTTATAGAAAGAATAAATAATAAATAACTTTTATATTGTGTTTTAAAATATGTGAAGTGCATATACTTATATGTTCTTCATTATACCTGGGAGGGAAGTTGTTTGGTGAACTTTTTTGTTGTTGTTTTAATCCTCACCTGAGGATATTTTTCCATTGATTTTTTAGAGAGAGTGAAAGGGAGGGGGAGAGACAGAAACGCTGATGTGAGAGAGAGACACATTGATTGGTTGCCTCTCAAATGTGCCCTGGCCAGGACCAGGGATTGAGCCTGCAACTGAGGTACACTGTGGCCTTGACCAGAATCAAACCTGGGACTCTTCAGTGTGCGGGCAGACACTCTGTCTCCTGAGCCAAACCCGTTAGGGCGATGAGCGAACTTAATTGACAAACATCTAGGTTTTTATGTTATGAGCACAAGAGACTTGCATGTTCTTGTTGTTTTTTTTTCTATGAATTCATACTTGGCTTAAAAATTTTTTTTTAGTTCAGTTGATTTTGGAAAATCCCAACCAAATTGTGGCCAGAATATCGAAAGGACTCTTTGTGGTGAAGTGGTTAAAAGCCCTGACATACGAAGGGAGCATACCTGGATCCGGCTTCTGCCTCTGCCTCTTGCTAGCCCTGTGACCTTGGGCAGGTAGTGTAACCTCTCCATGCCTCGGTGTCTCGTCTGTATATTGGGAATAAAATCTGCCTTGGAGAAATGTGATGAGCATCAGATGAAGTGGGAGAGCTAAGGCACTGAACACGCTGTCCAGCCAACAGTGAGTCCTCAATATAGGACGCCATTATCACTCTTGTCAACGTCATTAGTTTTCTGCCCCTGTGAGGTCAGGTTGGTGACAGCTGAGGATTCTGCTTGAGGTGTTTTCTAAGCGCAGGTAGTGCGGGCAGATGGAAGGAAAACATACAAGCTGGGGACCTGCTGGAGAGGAGCAGTGACCCTTTCCTTCACAGTATGTGTCCTTCTTTTTCCGATTTCTTTGTTCCCTGCTTGGCACTTGGCCCTCAGGTTGACTTTGGTGACCCTGGTTCCTACATAATCTTTAAGGTTTCTCACTGATTTCCTCTTCAGCACGCTCTAATCCAAGTACTAAAAGTGGGCTGTTGGAAAACAGCAACATATGGGTTATGTAGAAGATCCTTTTTTCCCCAGTTTCAGGGGCTGAATGTTGATTGGTGTTTACACATACACACCCTCCCCCAAACTGGCCGCCCCAGGACCCCACACCTGGGTCTCCTGTTCTCCTGTAGGTTCCTGGAATAGCACCTCCATGCAGGGTCAGAAGGCAGAGCCAGAGGAGCTCATTTGCCACTTCCATGGTGATGATGCTGGTCTATAAGAGGCGAAGTTGAAGAAGGAGGTGTAAACTGGTGCAGAAACCAGACTTTTGCAGACCATTGATTTCTGGTCCTCCCATCAGGAGAATTTTGCTGGGGCTTGTCACCCCCCTGCCTTCCCCGCTTCCCATCCAAACACAGCTTTCTGTTCTACAGGCGGAGGGTGGCAAATTTAGAGATATTTTACCCTGGAAACACTGTGATCGAGATGAGCGCATCAGCACCCTGTTTCTCATTACAACTTCTGTATGAGCTCAGAATAGGTGCCAAAGGTGCCAAAGGTGCCAATTTCAGCTGCATATCCTCTTCCGTATGCCTCTATATTTTTCTGTTGTGGGATACTTACTGGAAAGGTGGGGTTATTGGCAGCTGCTGTGACCTCTAAATGGTTTTCTTCATACTGATACTGTTGCGGGAACAGGAGGAGGGGAAGCTAGGAGTGTCCCGGTGACAAGCCAATGTGGAGGTGTTGGTGGCTGCTGTTTGGATCACAGCAGGCTGTCTGTTCGTTCCTTCCCCACATCTACCGCATGGGCTCAGAGCTCAGACATGCACACATTCTCCACATGGTGCATTCTAGGACATTCTTGCACCCATACCAGCCTGCCCAGGGGACACGCGGATAATGAATGAGCGCTTTCTTAACTAACGATATTCTCACCATCTGGCCAGCCGGTCACTGAGAACATAAGGCAGATGCTCTTTTAAAAAATGTTTACCCTGGTCCTTGGTAAAACGATCCACGTAAAGATTTTCTGTGTTACTGAATCTGAAAGAGGATGTCTGTCGATACGTTTTCATTGTATGTGTGTGTGTTTAAGTATGATTACCGTGAGGTGGTGAGCCGGAGACAAGTGATGTTTTTAAAAGTCCTGGGCTGGTGTGTATGTGTTTATATTTATTCTCGGCCCCTTTGGATTTCTCAGTGTTAACAAAGTAGGCGTCTCCACTCCTCTGTTTTTGACATTTGAAGCTAACAGGGCGATGGGAATCTACATAGGGTATGAGGGGGGGGGGGTGGTCTCACCTCCGTGTAAAATTCCTAAAATTAGAAAGCTGGGCCAGCCTGTGCCTCTGCACGGTTTCATTGAGCTGCAGGAATGCATCTCGGGGAACAGGCCGGCAGAGTCAGCTGGATGGAACAAGTTCAGGGCAGCCTTGCGGCGCCGAGGATGGTGTTGCTGAGGGGAAGGAGCGCATGCGTGTGCACATGAGCTGCTGAGGTCCACACGCACGCGTGTGCTCTGCGGCCGCACTTGCAGAGAGCTGCCAAGAAACCTCCGAGCAATGACAAGGCGTGGTGCGAATCCCCAGCAACTGAGGGACAAAGGAGGCCACCTCAGATGGAACAGGCACAGGATCCTGGAAGCTGGAGTTTGGGGCAGAAAGATGCCACATTCTTACTTACCTGGAACGTAGGGCCTGTTGTGGGAAGCTGGGCAGGTCTCAGGCCAGGGGGTTAGGGGTGGTGGTGGGTGTTGCTGCAAGGCAGCTACCCAGACCAGCAAGGAGGATGGAAAGTGCAGCACAGGGAATAAACAATAATAGTCTAATAACTATGTAGGGTGTCAGATGGATATGGGGTTTATCAGGATGATCACTTAGTAAGTGATAGAAAGCCTAATCACTGGGATGTACACCTGAAGCTAATATAATACTATATGTCAACTGTAATTGAAAAATAAAAATGATAAAAAAAAATACAGTAGTGAACAGACAGACATTGTCACTATCCTCAGAGCACTTAACAGTATGGCTAATTTTTAGTTTGGTATTTATAAAAAACCCAGCAACTCCAGTGTGCTTTTTCTCTGTGTGTGATTCAACTATAAGCTACTCTGCAGGCCCTCTGCTGCAAAAGCCACCCCTGCTCCTTCCACAGCATCGCACCCCTAGGGACAGCACATGAATTTTGTTTCTTGCCATGATTTCCTCTACGGAAGAAAAAAGCAGCCACTCTGCAGTAGAACCTTGTGGAAAGAAAAAGACTCCACATTTTGCCTACAGAATAGTAGTTATATTTCAAAGTTGCGGTAATTGGGTGAAAATAGTTTTCTTATGTCAAATTGAAGCTAATAAATATCGTGTATTGATTATGTGACTGTTCAAACAACTTACAAAGCCTGATTTTTCTTAAAATGTAAAGAAGGAGGATAAGAAGTTCTGAAAGTCTGATCTGTCAGATTGTGAAATTTGTCAGCAACCCCTTCAATGTTTGGTTATAGTAAGATGATAAATGGGATAGAAAGGGGGTGACTAAGTAATATTTTTAATAATAGGTCTCTTTTATGGAGTGCTTATCCTATACTATAGAATGGTCTAAGAATTTTACAGTGTTGTTAATGATACAAGAACAACACATATTTATTAAGTGCCAACTATCTATCTGCCCCTGTTCTTAGCCTTTTCTCGCTGTTTACATTTAATCCTCAGGACAACAATATGAGGTAGGTGGCAGTATGTGTCATCATTTTTAAAATGAGAGCACAGATTTTGGAGGGGGTGAAATAATGTGTTTTAAGGTCCAACTTGTAAATAATGGGGTCAAGATTCAATTCCACATTTTTTCCCACTCAAGAACCGATATAATGAGCTCTTAGTAGATTTCTCTTTACTGAACAGTGCTTGTTTTCATTCTCTTTCAGACTTAAGAACTGACCCAATTAGTGTAAAAAGTGCCTAGGCAGAGAGAGAGACCCTTGTTTAAGCATATATATATATATATATATATATATATATATAAATATTTTTTTAAAATATATTTTATTGATTTTTCACAGAGAGGAAGGGAGAAGGATAGAAAGTCAGAAACAATGATGAGAGAAACATCGATCAGCTGCCTACTGCACACCTGACACTGGAGATGTGCCCGCAAGCAAGGTACATGCCCCCTACCAAAATCGAACCCAGGACCTTTCAGTCTGCAGGCCGACGCTCTATCCACTGAGCCAAACCGGTCTCGGCAGCACTTATATATTTTTGAACACTCCTTTGTGAGTCAACTTCAAGTTAGTGGCCATGCTATACCTCCCTTCTGAGAAAAGTATGCCAGCTATGCCTTCCAAACATTAATTGAACACCCACTGTGTACCAATCCCGTGTGCTCAGGTATATGGACACACATTAAACTATCTGCAAGGAATTATAGATAATGCAAAGATTGAGAAAAACCATTGTGACAGTTGTAAAACATGGTACCAACACTTTTTGGTACGTTTCCCATTGAGAGGTGAGATCTATATCCTCTTACATCTTGTGACTACCTGAACCAGTAGAATACATGGAAGTTATAATTCCAAGGTTCCCAAGGCTAGATCAGAAAAAGCCATAGTCACTTTGCTTAGACTTCCTGGGACTCTTGACCTGGGAGAGGCCAGCTGTAATGTAAGAAGTCTACCCTGAGACGGCTCTGCAGGTGTGCCACTGGTTGACACTTGGCAGTAGACCACCCAGCCAACAGCTGCTGTCAGTTGCTGCCTTGTGGATGAGCCATGGTGGGCAGCCAGCCCAGTGGGGCTTCCAGTGATGCAGAGCTGACAGACCTGTGCCTGTAGCCATGAGAAAACCCAAGCGAGCCCTTCCCAAATTCCTGGCTCACAACCACAAAATGGTTGTTCCAAGCCACTGAGTTACAGGGCTGGCTGTGCTAACTTCAGTCGTCAAATTCGCACACAAAATGTCTAAATCGTTAAGCTTTGGAACCAAGTATTGTGTACTTTAAGGTTTGTTTGTTTTTTAAAAAAACTATTTTTTTTCTGAAAGAATCAGAGCTTACAATCTGAATATATTGGATTATGAACAGTGGCCGCTTAATTTAAGATAACATAAATTCTAAATAACATTTTCCATGTAGACGATTTCTGTATTCATTTAAAAATTACCAGAATGTACTGTGATTATTATATGATCATTATCCCTCAATTTATCCTTCCTTTTTGGTTCATCAAAAGCATATGAAATATTGGCCACAGTGTCAATATTTATACTTCATTGTTTTAAATCTTTGAAAACTTTAAATGCAGGGAGGGGATGGGGGACTCAGTTTTATGTTATATTTATTATCACAAATAGAATTAGCCACCTAATCTTGACAGATGAGTAAAGACAAACAGAAAACTCTGTGGTTTCAGAAATTTAATCCTATCAACCATATCCCCCCCCCCCCCGCAGCTCCAATTACTTTTATATTCTGGGGCATTATAATTTAATAGCAAATGGAAATTGTAGCAGGTTTTATTGTAAATACCATTTAGATTGCTTCCCTCAACTGGCTTTGTAGCTGTCCCCAGCACGTCTCAGAGAATTCGTGTAACAGATTTGCAAACTGTTGGCCATTTTGATAACAGGGTTCAGAGTCATGCCTCTAAGTAGTAGAAGAAATCCAACTCTTTCTGAGAGCCTTGAATCTCATTTTCACTGTTCCCTCTCCTCTCTCTCTCTCTCTCTCTCTCTCTCTCTCTCTCTCTCTCTCTCTTTCTCTCTCTTACACACACACTCCCTATAAAATGTTATCCTGAGTGAGCCACTGGGGTTATGATATTTAGTGATTCCCTTGATTACTATCCTGAGTTCCTCTCTCTGCTTCCAAACTAGTGAAAATATCACAATAAATGTTGATATCAGAGGAAAAGCATGCCAAAATGCATCTTCCAGGAATTCATATGGAACATTATTGTTGCAGTTGCTCCTATAAGTGATGCTGAGCCTAACCCATTTACATAAAAGTTCGGAAGTCTTTGAGATAAAAAAATTGCCTGTGTGGTAAAAAAATCTCCTTCATTTGATGTTCGAACAATTGGCACAAAACGATTTGCGGTTCATCTTTCAACACTGATCTAAAGATATTAGGCTCAAAGTGGCCCTAATCAAGACTTAAATTGGATGGGCTCTCCTGGAAAGGAAGCGGCTGCTGGTTGAATGGAAGAATGGGGGCAGTGCTGGCGCTGCCTGCCATGGTCAGGCTAGAGCTTCCTGCAGCCGCGCCTACACAGGCCTCTAGTGTTATATATGCTTCCTGCCTCTGGTGATCTTAGGGAAAATAGAGCTGGCATTCCCTTAACACCATTTCTTTTGTAATTATTCAGTCCCCAAAGTTCACTCTGGTTATCTTTAGTAACATGATTCTTCCTTCCTCTCTCCTTATTCGATGAATATACTTGTTTTCTCAACTAAGGTAGACTCTTAGATTAATTCTCAGTGCACACCTGTCCACATATATGTCAGATTGGGCAAACCACTGACCTGTGTGGCCTGAGAGGTCAGTATTTGA
The DNA here is from genome assembly GCA_011751065.1 of Lasiurus cinereus. Classification (NCBI taxonomy): domain Eukaryota; kingdom Metazoa; phylum Chordata; class Mammalia; order Chiroptera; family Vespertilionidae; genus Lasiurus; species Lasiurus cinereus. The sequence continues at coordinate 22,442,269 of JAAGEH010000293.1, read as the reverse complement.
GAGGGAATGGTGTTTAAGTGTCAGAAAGATACACTTAAAACCTCTGTTATGGAGAGCCAGCGAGAAGAGAGTTGCAGACATTGTTCAGAGAATCAGCACATAGGAGGAGCTGACCTCTGTTGCATGTCTCTATGCAATAAAGGCACCGTGTTTGCTACGGAATAGATTGTTTAGTCCTCACTGCAAGCACAGAGGTATTATTCCCACTTCTGCTGTTAGAAAATGAAGGCTTGGAGTAGTTGCTGGCCCTGCCCAGTAGCCAAGTTGTGATTCTGACTCAGAGCTGTCTGCTGCTCAAGCCTGTTTCATACATCTGATTGACTTATTCTCACCCACCCTTTTCCGTCTGCCTAGTGCAGGAGACACATGGAGGTGTCCCTGAGAACTGTGTGTAAATCAATCATTGCTAACAGTGGTCACTAAGAGGCCTGGCTATTTAAGCTCTTACAAACAGGGAAGACCTTGAGTAAATCCTTTTGTAAAGTGAGGATGTCATCCATCAATTGAGCAGAGACTTCCTGAGCAGCTTCTTCATGCCAGGAGCTGAATTTTGCTGGTGGAGCCTGTGTCTGACGGAGGTGCCAGGATGGGTGGCGAGGGGACGGGGTAGAGCATAAACCCTTGGAATGATTAGAATAATCGCATGCCAATTCATCTGATCTATAGTTTTGGATTTTTACGCGTTAGCTTAGTTTTTAAACAGGGAGTAAAAGTTAAAAATCCTGTGTAGGCTAGAAGGGAGTTTTAAGGCAGGACTCTGCCAAAGGTTTCAAAACCTTAATTTGGATGAGTCAGGGCCCAGATCCTCACAGCAGACTGTTAGCTTTGCAAGGTCGATGATTTGTGAAGGCCGGCGGAGACTGTCTGGACTGAGTTTAATCCAGAAGGTCTTGAAGATGCTAAAGCCAAGAGACATGGATTTTGAAAAGTTACAGCTCTGAGGGCGAAAAGCCGCTCCTGGTTTCTAAAGGCAGACGGAATCGGCTGCATTTTATATGAGAAATAGTACCATCAGTAGAGCCAGCAATTTGGGCAATAATTATATTTCTTTTCCTTCTGCTTCAGTAACTACCGGCAATGTGTATCAGGGGAAGACTACAAAGAGAGATGGGAATTCTACCTTGATGGAATTTTACAAAAGAAGTAAAAGCAGACTCTAATTCCAAGCATAACTGAATGTTTAATGTCAACTTAATTCATACTTACATTTCTATAGATGTACCCTTCACAGAGTGGCTTTTGGAGTTTGCTGGTGACCCCTTCATAGCAAAGCAGGTCTTTACTTCTGCTTCCTTAAGAGGTCTTGGCCTGTATTGGAGGAGGTACCTCCATGGCTAGAAGGTCTACCCTAGAAGGACCTTGACATGTCAATGAATGCTAAAGACAACCTCAGTCCAGACAGACATGGCGGTTGGGAACATGTGATCTCGGTCTGTGATTTAAACATTGGGTGATTTTGGCAAGAGAATTTCCAGTTCCAGGAGATGGGCAGTTTGAAGTCTTTGGAATCCTCCAGCCATTTGACAAGAGGCTTGAGAAAACCTTCTGGTAATTAGAAGAGATGTTTTAAGGAATAAAACCTAAACAGACCCACTTTAGTTTTAGGGCACGGCTGTTCTGCTGTTTTGGGTAAGATCAGATGAAGGTCCAGAGAGAGATGAAGTGATGGGCAGTCTGCACTGCTCCGTGCACAGTACTGTGAAATAGTGTTTCCAAAGAGGACCAGGCATGGAGAGTCAGAAGGGCTCGAGCTTCTTTCCTTATCTGTCTGCCAGGAACCAGGGAGCCAGGGCTCCAGGGCTACCTTCTGCCTCTCCCTGAGGCATCAGCCAGACAAGCTGGTGCTTGATGTGTGGAAGAGCAAAAGCCAACCTCCAGCTCAACTATATAAACAACAGGACCATTTAGAGTTCTGTAAAAGCCCATGATAAAGCACTTTATATGCCAGGACTTGGTAAACTTTGGATAAGACTGTGTTCCACTTAACATTTTGTCTTATATGGTGTCTTCCTCAGCCACACAAAGGCTGATAATGTGCCCCTCACATTTCCTCAGATATGAGTGTTATGTCAGAATGCTAAGACAGCTCACTTATGAAACAGTCTTTCTCTCCTAGTTCAGTCATTCCTGTAGGTGGTTCCTTTAGAAGATGGATTTTTTCCCCCTAAAATACCTCTCTAAAGATCAGATTCTTCAAAGAATCAACTCAAAGGGGATTGTTTGAAATTTAGAAAGCAGAAACCCACTTATGTGATCAAATATGGATTATAATCAAGTTGGTGAAATACAAAGTTTGCTTTTGATTTTCTTTATAAGAAGTGGAGTTTTTCCAGAATCTCTAAGGAGGGAGCAGAGGAGAGCACGAGGTCAGCCTCGATACTTTCTGACACACATTCTTAAATGATATCTTTTTAACATGCCTAACGTGTCTCATTGCACCAGGATTTACCCAAGGTGTCTGTTTGTATATTAAAATTTTAGAGAACATCAAACATCATATCACAGTGCTATAGAAAGCTACATATTGCTACATAGGCTAAAAAAAAAGACAATTTGAAACCTCTTTTCTTTTACTATTTTTGTTTTAAAGCAATCAAGCCAACAAACAAACTTAGAAGTAAAGAGGACATTGCAATTTATAGTGTTCTGGAAGGTCAGTGCCTGTCAGTTACAGTAATTCAACCATGTGCTAGGAGATTCTGACCTCATGAGGTTTACCAATATAAAGATCCGGTGTGCTTTAAACAAGCTTAACTAATAACTGTAAGGACCCCAAATAGAGCATAAAAGGGAAATGGACCCCTGTGGGAAATAGATTAGAAAATCCTTTATGGCTATCCAAAGTGTGGATTGGCTTCAGGCAGAGAGCAGAGAAAGTGCTGACGGCACCCCACAGGGAGTACATGGGAGGAACTGGGGGGTCGGTCCTGCCATGGACACTGGCAGGCATTGACTTTCCAGATAGGATGGCATGATGAGTCATTTATCTTCCTGGTTCCTTTCTAGGAAAGCTCCATGTATGCCTTTTTTTGAATATTGACCATTTATTATAGTCCTGTGCCACTCTCAAGATTCATCCTATCTCTACCTCTCTCTTCTACTAGTAAGCTTTCAGTTCATACTGGCTGCCTCTTTACTAATTAGCCCAATGCTATTAAAGAAAAAGAAAGAGAAAAAGGAAGGCTAACCTGCGTAGTTCCAGCCTGGTTCTTGATAGCTCTGTGATCTCAGAAAAGTTCCTCAGTTGCTCTGTGCCTCGTTTCCTTAACTAGGATGGAGCTAATATCTGCCTCAAGGTGTGAGGATCTGATTAAACAATGTATACAAAATGCTTAGCACAATGTCTGTCATATAGCAAATGCTCAATGAATAGTTATTGTACTAGTAGTTTTGTTTTAAAAAGTTAGGTGAATGTTTCATTGACTCACTTGCAAACCACAGATTTTATCTACTGGCACTTGGTTATTTGGCAACCTCTGCTACTGATCATGAATGAAAACAAGTAAATAGTGTACAATTGAAAAAGTAAGCACAAAGGCCTCTAAGTAGCATGCATACACACATACACACACACACACACACACACACACACACACACACACACACTTAGAACTATGCACTTTCCTCCTGGCTTTCCCAGTTGTCATTCAGTTCTTGACTCATTTGATCTTATGTATTTGTATTTTACACTTGATGTTTAACAACTATGATAACTGACTTGTAAGCCTATAGCAGACTAGATGTAGTAGATTGGAAGGGAGAAGGACCCACAGAGGCAGCTATGGGCAGAAATAAGTAATAACTCAATAGCAAACAGAAGGAAAATCATTGAAAAGGGATGGAAAAGTCTATAAGAGCTCAGGAATTCAGAACCATTTAGTGGATAACACTGGTTTTTAAACCTTAGCCTGTGTCAAACCTGGAGGGCTTAAAAATAATCGCTTGACCAAGAGTGTCTGAGCCCATAGGTCTAGGAGGATTCTGAGTATATGTTGTTCAAATTCTCAGTTGGTCCTGGCACCACACCTGTGTACAGTCAGTACCCCATCAAATAGTATGATGCCGAATTTTCATGATCCAAAGATCAAGAAGAATGCTTAATTTTGTATACTGTTCTTTGTTTAAGCAGGCAAAAGGGCTTGTGATCCCTTTTAGAAAGTTATATTCAAAGTAATTAATAGAAAAAGACAACATTTAGGCGTATAAAGAGGGAACTTGCAGCTCTTAGAAGAGAGAGCTGTCCATAGTGATGTATTGCTCGAGACACCTGGGCAGCCAAATCTGCTGGGTGCTGTTATAATGGGTGTGGGACATATCTTTTCCCACCTGACAATGCCATTTGATTTTTTTTGGAGGTATTTGTGTTTGTGTGATTTCTTTTCTTCCTCCTCCTTTTTTAATGACTTTCTAGACGAAGAGGCTTCACAAACATGCTTTTTCTGCCATCACAACTGTTTGATTCAACATAGCTCTCCTAAATAGTTGAGCTTGTTTCAGTAACCATGTCAAAACACTGGGCTATGTGGCAGTTGCAGATACAGGCACCATATTGTCAATGTCTTCTCAGTTCCTTTTGCCAGTTAGTGGTAATTTCTGCCAACTCCAAAAATCGTCTAAGGACTAAGGTGACTGCCTTGCTCGTGAAGACCATTACCATTCTGAACATCAGATTTTTAAAAATTTTGTTAGGTAAAAAGAAGTGTGTTTAGGTTGGCACACAGTAATACTGGCCAAGGTTGTATTTTAGTAACTGGGTCTGAACTTGGTCTTGTTCCTTGACTGGAATTGACACATTGAAACTCTTGCATCATGGGGAACTTGGATCATTGTTTCGATTGCAGAAGTTCTTCAGAATTCTCTCCTCCCAGGCCTTCTAAGAACAGCATTTTGTTTCCTGCTAATCTTGGCATGCTGGCTTTGTCCTCCACCAGCAGCAGTATGTTTTCTAACTGGAGAGAGAATGCAGCCTTCCATATCATAGTTAGGGGATTATTTTCATTAGGCAGATCTTGGGCTATGATAAATCTCCTTGGTGCACTGAGCTGTTTCACTTACTCAGGGACAGTGTTTTCTTTGGAAGCTAATTCTAGGACAGAGGGATGACTGTTCCCAGGGTGTTCACAGAAAAGTGAAATATGGCTCTAGGGGTTGGTGGCTGAGGAAGTAGGGGGGGAAGGGGGAAGTCTCTGCATGTGGGTGCCATGTAGACATCCACATCAGAGGTGTGTGCAGTCTGAGCCATCGCTCACATCCTCGCGACCACTTGGAATAAAAGCAGCGATTCCTGGGACCACGCTGCTTATTCTTCCTGCCTGTTTAGCTGAGCACATTATTCTCTTGCTGATGTCATTGCACTGCAGCTACAACCAGGACCTTCTAGCTGAAATCCAAGGGCATGTATAGTTGGATTTCTGTTTACATGTGATGACGCTGATCCTTGCATTAATACTGTAATTAGGAATAGGTTAAACCTTTTACTCTGACATGACAGTGTAAAGTACTAAGTGCCAGTATTTAAATAGAATATTTAGGAACATCAAAGTATTCTAACAGTGATGTTTTAGGTAGGCAGTGGCTGAATTTCAAATGCTGTTTTACAACATTAATGTTGGATCTGATGCTCTCTCTAGGAGAAGTCCATAAATTAAGTAAGACTTGAATTTTCCTTTTAATTCTGTGCTTGACTTGGAAATGCTTTACTGTGAGCAGCCATGTCAGCACCCATCTAACCCCGTTCAGAGGAATCTTTATGATGTTGTCTAGGATATTGGGGCAGGGTACTCGGGTTAAATTAAGGGAAGTTAGCCCTTCGCAGTCACCGTTTTTTACTTGGATTTCAGGCTTGTGCTAATGCTATCTGTGGTTTCTTGATGGCTTTACTATCCTCTTCCTTTTTTTGCCCTTACAAATCCCAAGAGACTCTTCCAGGCCGTTAGCATAAATAAAAATTGATATTGCTTCATAGATCACATCATATATGAAAATTTCAGGATCTGTTGAGTTTTCAATATCCTGTTTTGCTGGGGAGAAAAATTTGGGCCCATGTTTTAAATGCCTCTCACATTCCTATGAGAAAAAGATGCATATTTGATTTTGACATTGCAGTGTTGTAGAAACTCTGACCATTTCTGCAAAACTAACCAACCCTTGTATTTTCCTGTCTCTTAGCCTGGTCTTTAACTCTTATAAACAGACTTCATATCACCAAGGCCAGCTTTCACCTCATCCCCCTTTGTAAGGGCTGACTCCCTTCAGTGAGAAGTATCCTAATACAAATGTTTAAAATTTGACTTATCTCAGACGATCTTCTGATTCAGACATGTTACTGTCTTTTTTGAACATTTATCCATTTTTTTATGCATTTATCGTATCCTCTTAAAAACAATAAGTATTTTCTTTTATTTCCTTAACAATCAGATGATGAGAATATTAGAGCATTTCTTTCTACCTTTGGCCTAAATCCCCAGTCAGCAAATGTTCCTAAGTATGTTCTTGAGGAGCTTATGTGGTATCCGATTTTTGAAAACTTTCCAATCCATAAATATGCTATACAGTAGGGGACAGCGATTTCCTTAAGGGAAAGGAACACCCTTCTGCCACTGTATTTACTGAAACCCTCCTTTATTCCTGTGACTGTGTTTATTGAGTACCTACTATGCTCCAGGGCTGTGCTCGGGATATTACGGTGAATAAAGAAGATATTTTTCCTTCCTTCATCAAGCTTAAAGTCACCGCGAAGTTCTCCATACTATAATGACATATATTTCTTTGTGGGAAATAATGGGAGTTGTTCTAGAAAGCACTGAACTCTGACTATTCTCTACAGTTAGAATGTCTAGGCAGTAGTGAAATCACAATGAAAAACAATCTCACCTGCGTTGTTCCGCTCATGCAGACAAACAGATGATATTCGAGTGTTTTACATGCAGGATGCAGCTTCTCTGGGAAAACACACGTATTAATTTCTCTCATACCTATTCTCCTTTTCTTTTTCCGCCACTTTTTTTTTCTCTAACTGTGCTTATATATTTTTTTAATGGGGTCAGTAATGTGAAGATCCATGTTTAAACCCAAAGTATTAATTCAGAAGAACAAGTTGTTTATATGAACACATTCATTGTATTGCTTTTTAAAGCAGCAAAAAGTCATTTTTAAACAAACAAAATGCTCAATATAAGGAAATAGTGAAATGAAAATAATAGGAATACCAAAGAGTAAAACGTGCTGGTGAGCGTTATACGCACATGCGGGAACATGAAGTAACATAACTGAGGCAAGCAGAATACAAACACTAAACATATGTATTGACAATAACGCCATATATACAAGATACAGCCTCCCATTTCATAGCAAATAGATATCCATTCATTGACTGAAATCAAGCAAGAATAAGGAAAGAATTATGGCAAATGTTAGGTTCTTTTTCTTAGCAACATTAGTAATTAACAAAACAAAACTCGAAAGGCTTCTACTAAACACAAAGAAAGCCTTGAACTGAAAACAACATTCTATTTTACATTTTAATAGAATCATACTTTATTTTCTCTTCCTGGTTTATTATGCTTTGATATTTAATTTTAAAAGGGTATGGTGCCTAATTTCTTAAATGAGTAAAAGTTCTCCAGAAACCCACATTTGGGTTTTTAAGAAAGACAGTTTTATAAAGAGAAAACTAGAGTAACTTTACATTTATTTGGAGTTTAGGCTTACATCAACCTCACCCATGTGGTTTTAAAAAATAAGAATAAACATTATAAATACAGAACTCTGAGGGGTAGGGGGGTGCCCTTCACAATTAACCTGGGAGAGGCAATGAGCCACCCTGAAATCCACAGCAGCCATCCCTGTGTGAAGTAAGACCAGATTAGAAATGGTGCGAAAGCAAGGAAAGCAGGAAAAAACACAATCTAAAAAGCAGACTTGGAGAACTGGGGGTAAGGCAATTTGGGGTCATTTAATGCAGGTCAGAGCTCTACTGAGTTCCATACATCCTCCCACCTCAAGAGAACTGAATAGCAGGCTATTATTACTAATAAAATTCATAACGATGATCCTGTAATAAACCATCAAGAAGATGCTGTGTTTTTTTTAATATATTTTATTTATTTTTTCATAGAGAGGAAGGGAGAGGGATAGAAAGTCAAAAACATCGATGAGAGAGAGACATCGATCAGCCGCCTCCTGCACACCCCACACTGGAGATGTGCTCGCAAGCAAGGTACATGCCCCTGACCGGAATCGAACCCGAGACCCTTCAGTCCGCAGGCCGACGCTCTATCCACTGAGCCAAACCGGTCTTGGCAAGAAGATGCTGTTTTTTGTTTAAGGACATATGACTATAGGTATGTAATGTTATAGGAAGATTTTCATAAACATACCTTTTACTTCAGTGACTAAAACTTCAGTATCTAGATAATTGAGCTCCATAGAATACTGTATTTCTCTTAAAGTCAGGTAAAGTATATCTTAGACATCACTTTAGGACAATCTTTTACAGGCTGTTCCTTATATTTCTTCGCTTTTTCATGCCAATAAATGGACTGATTTGGTCATTTTCCTGTGGTTTCAAAACAACAATGACAACCTTGTGTCATATAGTCCCTGGGGTCTGTATACAACTTTTGGGGCAAATTTCTTAGGACATGGTTTTTATGCATTGTGTCCACTTTTAAGACAACTTTTTAGTTAAACTCTTACTAACAAATAAAGCAAAGTTTCACCATCTCATTCTCTGCTCTTCAAAAATTAAATAGCTCTGCATGGTGACAAGGTGACAAGACCTCTACAGTTGAGGGCAGTCACCATGATTTTACTGTATTACAATTTGGCTGTTAAGGGCCCTGGGTTTGGAGCTAGACTGCTTAGGTTTAAATTCTGGCTCTGTTATTGACTAGTCTTATGGTGCTGGGTAAGTTACTTAACCTCTGTAATCCTCAGTTTCTATCTCTAAAATATGGGCCCTATGTAGAAGACCTGTTGGAATTTAAAGTGCTTAGTTTTAGTGCCCCCACACAGTAAGTACTCAATAATTACAGGCTGTTATTATTACCCACTGATCTGTTTTTTATGGCCAGGAGACGTAGTACATGATTGAGTCTTTTCTTCATGATTCCAGGAGAATATGAAAAGAAAACTGACATTAGCTGAAGGCATACTGTGAACCAGGCCTTAAAATAGGTGCTTTTGCTGGGATTACTCCTGATTATGAACACCAGTTCATTTGCAGAGTGAAGGTGCTGTGTGGCAGGAACTGTGTGGCATGGAGGCTGTGTACACACATATCATAGGTGCCCAATGCTTTCCAGAAGGTTCAGTACTAACCCCCAAGCACCATCCTAACCACCCTTTCTTCCCTATCAGTGCCCACCATTCCCTGCTCCAACTTCTGAGGCCACATGCCCCTGTTGCCCAGCTGATTCTAACTCTCTTTTTCTTCCTTCTCTTCCTTCCATGCACTTTTCTTTTTTTGTGTGTTGTTATTTATTTGTTTATTTTCTGTTGCCAGCTCTTCATTTCTAGGCCTTTGAATAAAAAGGTTGGTCTTTTAAAGAAACTGGAAGCCAGTCGATGTATTTATTCTCTTCTCTTTCTCTCCTTTTTTTTTTTTTTAAACAACAAACTGAACCTTCATTGGGTGACAGGTGTTAAGTTCTTGTGTGGGGGAATTTCCCGTTGCTTGGACCCCGGTGGGCAGTCAGAGGGACTTGATGACAGAACTTATGACTTGTACCTTTGGACCTTTGACTTTTTGAGGTCGTGTTTACATGTGGCTGAGTTGTCAGAGGTGATGTTTTTACCTCCGTAGAGGCAGTGAAATACGTGTTTCTAAGCTCCTTTTGAACATGGGTTTCCCCAGAATTCTAAAGGTCTAGAGAGCTACATTCAAGATAAGCAATATATAAGTATAGCTGTGAGTTATTTACATCTTGTCATTCAGACAGCTGATTAGTTAATCCAACAACTTCTTAAAAAAGATTTTAAAACAAACAAAACAAAAGCCATAAGAAAACTGTCCCCAGGGAGCTGTCTAGCTAAGGGATAAAAAACTCCCTCTGCTCTGGGATATTCTTTTCAGATTAGTATTGATGGTTTATCAAATATATTAAGTCTGCTTAAACCAATTCATTCCATTGTAGTATACCCATAGAATCACAGCAAACAGGAAACAAGTAGAGGTTTTGATCATCTGAGTTGTGAACATGCCACTCCTGTTACTTTGAACCACTTCATTTTAACAAATAAATGAGATATTTGGGGAGGGGGATAGTGTTGGTAAGAATAACAAATTCTTGAGTGAGAAGGGCCTTCAGAGCCATGTGTTGTGACCTAAGTAATCCAGGAATTCCTTCCACGGAATCCCTGACAGATGGTCATGCACTTGTGTTTTGAATACTTTGTAGTGTAAGGAAATATGTTATTTCAAGAGGCAGTGTATTTCACGGTTGGACAGCGCAAGAGTTAAAAAGTTATATTTTTATACATTCAGACAAAATTTCAATTCTTACAACTTTCACCCACTGATCCTAGAATACTTACTAAATATACTATACAGTTGGATTTAGCACAGGGTGACTAAAAACCTGTCAAATGTTTGTTGAACCTAAGGCTTCCTTGCTGTTTGGTGCTTTGGAGGACACTTAAAGTTTTGAGCCGGTCCCTGCCCATAGGGAGCTCACAGATGATTGAGGAGACAAGGTAAACACATTCTAAATGAACTGACAAGGGGTGATCAGAGAACTAAAGATTGCCCCATACTATCAGAGGTATGGAAGTCTTAATGGAAGAAAGTAGGGAGAAGGAAAGTAGGCCTTGAAATATGAGTATGGTTTACCAGGTGTGAAAACAGCAGTGGGCATAGGGCTTTAAGCAAATAATAAAGAGACACTATCCTAATAGATTATAGTAATGGGAATTTAAGTTCAATAAGAAGGATATGGAGGAACTTGAAAATGCTGAAGTCTTTAATTAATCAGGTCCTTCATTACTGTTTTCAAATAATAAAACTAATACATGCCTATAATAAAGATGCAAACAATACAGGAATGTGGTTATTAAAAAAATGAAAAAAAATTACCTTTTCACTCCCCTCCCCATTCTCTAGACCTAACCACAGTTTTAACCACTGATGTATATTCTACGCATCTCCAAACTATGGCCCATGAGCCAAAATGGGCCCACTATCTGTTTTTGGATGGCCCATGGGTGAAGAATGATTTTTACATATTTAAATGGTTGAAAAGAAATAAAAAGAATAAGATTTCATTAGATATAAAATTCAAATTTTGGTGTCCATAAATAAAGTTTTGAATCTTTTCAATAAAAATTTTATAGAATTTCATTTTCTCTTGTTACATAAATATCTACATAAGAGCCTCAGTTTTGCCTTTTGCCCCTCCTACCCTTCCCAAAGCCTACAATATTTATTAAGTGGCCCTTTAGGTAAGATTTGCTGGCCTTTGGTGTATTCATTTAAAAAAAAATGTTGTGTAGATATACACAAACATGCAGCTTTATGTTGTGGGTTTTGTTCTTGTGTTTAGTTTATAAGAAGAGGGATTGTCTGAACAATGTTATGGCAAAGTTCTGTAGACCTAAAACCATTGAATAAGAGCCACCATTGGTTATGAGGGTAAACTGTGTGTTGAAGCCAGACAGCCCAGAGTGGAAAACCAAGGATCTGGAAATATGGCCCCTGTAACCGTCCAGGGGTAAAGTGCTGTGCTCCCAGCCTGGGTTACCTGAATGCAGATGGAAGTGGGAGCCAGTGAGAGACTTAGCAAAGAAACAATCCAGGGGGCCTGGTGAGTCACTGAAGGAGATGAGGTGGGAAGCACAGGGGCCCCCATTTCCAGGTCGGTGCTAGAAGACACGATAGATATCGGAAGAGACTGTTGGGAAAGGCAAGTGTCGGCCTTGCTGAATTTGGAGGCTCTCTCCAGCTCCAATGAGGACCACCAGTCAATGCCGGTAGTCCATATTTGTCTGAGAGCTGCGTAACTCCTCACCATGCATTCCCACTCTGTGTGGTTGATTTAATAAAATCTAACTTCCACCTTTTGAATGAGGGAAGTTCTTTGTGCCTCTTTTCCATTATATACAACTCATAGTGACATCCACCCGTACGGTTACTGCTGGAGGTTAGGGCTTCGTGGTAAAACAGTACATATCTGGGAAAGAAATGAATCGTGGGGACAAATTTATCATTTACCTTCCTTACTGAGGGAAACGAATAGATTTAAGAATGTTTGGAGGGAAGGAGCCTCTCATTATCTAGGACATGTGGGGTTTCTGACAGACACTTGAGGCTGCCATTTCCACCCATGGAGCAGATGTCTACACATGGGCCTCTGTGATCACGGCACCCTCAGAGTGCTTTTCTTTGCACGCACAACACGAGTTTGTATCCTCTTGAGGTCTGCCAGTGTGCAGTTCTGTGAAAAGGAAGCAGAGCTTCAGTGTTATGCTGTTCATTAGGCCACACGGCTGGATACCCCATAGCAGCTCCACCTTGTGGATTGTATCTCGGTGGTGAGCCCGGGTGGCTCCTTTTCTGAGTATCCTCTCAGCGCTCATTTCAGTGTTTAACATGTAAGAGAGTTAGGGAGCCACAGGTGGGGAATTTTAGCCTTTCATTTGACTTATGTTTGAACCCTATCTAGGTTTTTCATAGGTTTTACTCAAGTCACCTACAACTCACTTTTTTTCTTTTACCCATTTTGTGAAAGCAGCAGGTAAATGAGATCACAAAACTAGGAACTTTAAGTAGAAATGTAACTAGAATACCACCACAACTCTGAGACACAGCACAGATGAACACCCAGGCATGCTGGATCCCTGTGAGGTAGAGGCCACCGTGATTCAGAAGTGGCTTGGTACCAGTGGGCCGGTGGCCAAGCCTCGGGTTTGAAATCTGGTTCTTTCTTCAGCCTGTCCACTAGCTTGCTCTGTGATGTTGCAAGCTGCAAAACTCCTCTGTCTTCCAGTTAGGAAAGGAGAATCTCACAACTTAACATCTCACTATCCCAAGTGAGATGCTTGAGAATAAAAAATATTTGCAAAGCACTTTGAGCATCCGCAACGAAGAGTGACATTTCAATTTTCAGTTCTGCTCAATGTGTACCTGTCTCGGTGAAGATTCACTAGATATTCTTTGCCAAAATGAATCAAGCTGTACCTCCCGATACATTACTTTTATAATCATCTAGACGTCCTTCTGGAACCTTTTCTATGGTTTTAAATATAGTGCCTATTTTGGGGGGCAGAGAGAGAAAACCATGGATTCTGTTAGTGACATTGTCCTTATTCTTAATAGAGAAAAGAGATTTACTGATATTTTTCATCATTAACATATAGGCATGTTTCTATGTTTTCAGAAAAGAATAACCTGGACTTTCATAATTAAATGGAGTTTTTCTTCTTCAGTGGGAGGGGATTTCTGGGATCGGGCTAAACACATAGAGTAAAACAAATATGGATTAACATGCTATTATAAAAGTAGAGCAGTTCCTAAATACCTGTATGTACAAGTGCTTCACTGTTCTATTTTTGTCTATAGAGGAAAAATTGAGTAGATATTGGACAAAGTTTTATTTTTTCCCAGGATAATTTAATCAGATATCAAAGAAAATTGTTAATAAAGTGATTTCACCTTAGTGATTTTAAAGGAGCTGTGGGCTCTTATCAAACTATGTTTTCCCACCCCAGTGACTTGTATATAACCACTGTCAGAGCAAGTCTCTGTGGAGGGCTGAAGACCGCTGGCCTCTTCAGAGGTCCAAGGGACAGGTTCTGGGGCCACCCAGGCAGTGAGGGGCTGACAGTTTCCTCACTCAGGTGTGAGCCCACAGCAGTGAGAACTGTGTTCAGTGGAGCCTACTTCAGTGGAACAAATGGCTCCTTCTGTAGGTGATCCCAGGTTGTACAGCCCTGCCCCGAGCAGTAGGTGTCACTGTAGTCAGTAGCTTTTCCTGCTCAGAGCCTAAGGGGTTAATTGGGTCTGGTGTAGTTGGGCTGATGGAGGCCCAGCTGTGCCCCTCAGGGTATTATCTTGGGCTCTGGGGCCCCAGTTGATCCTAGGAAAAGGCCCAGTCCATACTGAAAGGCACCGTTTTTCTGTAGGAAGGGAAGAAAGATCCGTTCCCATCTATATTTTAGAGTTTAAGGCGAGGCTGTATGATGGGGTGGGTTGAGTTGGGGTGGATAATTAGGTCAGATAACCCTTCTAAAATTTGGTGGGGGGCCTAGGACAGAAGCCCTGTGATATGCAGGCTCTAAGAGCTTTCAGAACGTCTTATCAGCGTCCTTCTCAGAAATTTCCCTTTACCACAAAGGAGTCAAAGAAAAAACGTATCTTCCTAGCAGTGATGTACTTTTGCTACTTTCTACCCCAGAGAAGCTAAAATGGAATTTAGAATTTAGAAATAACTATTGTGTTGACTGATTAAAGAAACAACACACCAACAATCTATGGTTACTTGCTTTTTCAAGTACACCCAATTTTACTTCTTATCTAGTAGCACCCTGGGGTGAAAGCAAAATAAAATCTAGGAAGCTCACTGTAGAGTTTTAGATTCATCTTTTCTTCCTCTTTGCATAGATAACCCATCTCTCTCCCTACCCACCACCCAGTGTGGTTTCTCCATAAAAAATATACATGAAGGAAGTATATGTGATATACCTCGGTACTCATTAAAAATACCTCCTGTCCAGTCTCTGCACTACCCTCTCCCTCACTCCCCGAGATAGCCTGCCTGTTGGCTGTTGCTAACGCCCTGCTCTTTCTGGTAGATATGTTAAGCTCAGTCTGCTCTTTCTCTCTCTCTCTCTCTCCCCTTCTGTCTCCCTGACTGAGTGGCTCCCTTTTAAACCATCCGCACACTCGCTGAGCCAGGTGGCGTTGCTTCCTGTCTCTCCAGCTCACTGTTGCTAAGTGAGAGGCACCATATCACACATAAAGCTGAACCAATAGCATCCTGACCCCCATAGGCTGGTAAAAGCTGAAGAAAGAGACTCCCACAGTGTTGTCTGCGGCTGACAGGTCCTCCCCCCTCCCTCTCTCCTCCCACCTTTTCTTTTCCAACAGGAAGGGGAGGTGGTGAGGGAGATGGTAGGAGGAAGAGAGAAGAAAGAGAATGGGGGAGGTGAATCCTAATATGCCCTGCTGTACTTGAGATAAATGCCATTTTTTCTTTGTGAAGAAAAGGAATGGTCACTTCTCTTGAGCAATCAGGGACCAGAGGTGCACTTTTTTTCTGCCCCCAAACTGCCTGTGTTGTCACAGCTCAAACTCTGAATAAGACGTCTGCTACCTGCATCAGTTTTCTCTTTCGCCCCCCACCTGCCTCTCTTAATCCCTCCCTCCTTTCCTCCTTCGCTCTACCCCTCCCTTTCTCTTTCGCTCCTTCTCTCCCTCCCTCTCTTCCTCCATAGCTATGAATCTTTTCATTTTTTAAATCCCCACGTTTTGCAGATCTTGGCACCCCTGTTCTTTCTTCCTTTCACCTTTCCTCTTTCCCATCTCACAGTGTTCTCCCATTCCAAAGTGCGTGTTCTTACATGTAAAAATTAGCGAAGGGTATTTTATCTATGGTCCTGTGGAGGCAGTCATCAGAGCATCCTAGGGAATGGGACAAGACAGGAGGAATATATATAAAGGCCATTAAAAAAAAATCACCTGTTCAGAATGTCACCATCTTTGGCAAGGTCTGTAAAAGCACAGAGTGCAATGAAGAGCAGTTCTACACTGGAAAACTGCCAGTGTGGACGCCAGTGGTACAGTTGAGATTATACAGGGGAAGTGACATTTCTCCTATAATTACCTGTATATTTTGGGCAACATCAGACCCAAGTTACCTAGGTAATTATGGCTTTGTAGATCTGACCTTCGAACAAAACAGATTCCAGTGAAGTTTTCCATGGAAAATGTTTGCTATCTTTGGTGATGAAAGTAGGGAAGGCATCCACGGTTTCTGCAACCACATGAAGTCCAGTTACAAGCAGACTTTTCTTCGGTTTGATACCCTGTAGGTTCCCAATAAATTTCTCCTAACCTTTTGGGGATGGCTCACATGCTATTTGAAAAAAAAAATAACCTGTGTTTATTTCTCAGTTGAGAATATTGTGATTCTCTGTTAACCTATACCTATGTTTCTTGTGTTTTGGTGGGATATCGCTGGTTAAGCTGTCCATTTCCCTCAAGAAATTTTCCTTTTACACTCGAAATACTAGCCTACTACTGGACCCGAAATCCAGTCCACGTACTCAGTACCACATAGAAAAGTGACCATTTTTTCTCCCATGCCACCTCCTTTTTTGCAGCCTTTACAGTAATCTTTATCTTGTGGTTTTTTTTCTTTGAACCCAAACTAAAATGTTTTCATGAAGTTAAGCCTGCGGTATCAGGTTAACCAAAAGGGAATTACCAGTGAAAAAAACTTACCCAGTGCTGAGTAACTGCAGTGTTTTCTGTTTGTTTTAAGAGCCCATCTTTTTCTTATTATCAGGAAGCAAACAAAGCCAGTCAGGGCACCAGTTCTCCCAGGCACCATTTTAAAGCGAACTTTGAGATCTCATGTCACTTAACTTTCAGTCCATCCAGGTTAACCCAGGACTGTTTGCAGGCAGCTGCATGCTCAGAGCTGAGTGATACCTTATCTTCCATGATCTCCCCCAACCCCACTCCCGTTGGTGGGAAGTATTAATGATAAACTAAGGCTCCAAACGTGGACAGTGGTGTTATTAAAAAAAAAAATACTGCCTTGTTGCACCTCTCGTAAAACTGACTTGCCCCTGTCCGTGGGTGGGTGTTATCAGCTGCTACTCGTTCACTGCGTATCTGTTTTATGTTCCTATCTGTTTTATGTTCCGCACTGCACTGAGAGTTCTGAGCTGTTCCGTCGGGCATGGTACCTCCCTCTCTGGATTGCAGCCCTCTCTATTCCCCAAGTTCATTATTCAGATACATGCCCCATGCTTTGGCCAAGGAAACCTGCCCCGACCAGCTCTTCCTGCTTCTCTCCTTCGGGTTGGTAATTCTCTTTCTTCAAATCCCTGTTGCACACACACCTCCGCTTTCCTGAAAGTCCTACCCCAGCCAGCCAAGCACAAACCCCTCTAAGTCCCTCAGCGCTTTCCCCAAGTGTGCACTTGTCTGATTTTCTTTCTAGACATTAGTTCTGACTTCTCTGCCCCAGATACCTGACACGTCCTGTGTTCTCCCCGCTCTGCCCTTGCTGAAGCTGGGGGGTCCCTCTCAGACTGCTGCTCCCCCCACCCCAAGCTCTCCCCGTGGAGACCTGGGCCCCAAAGTCCCTCTCAGGATCCATAGTGAAACTTTCCTGTCAGTCTCGCCCATGCAGACTGCAACTTCCAGCTCTAGGAAGTACCTGAGCCTTTCTCCCCCGCTCTTCATCAGAAACTCCCCATGATCTCAGTGGTACTTGCTGTATTCTTGGTCGTTATTCTTGGTTATGCCAATAGATCGGAGGAGGCCAGTAACCACTCCCCATGCCCTACCAGCCTCCCTGCAGAGCCACATCAAGTAAATCTATGATTCCATACAGACGGCATTTGCCCTGCACACCTAGGGTCAAGACAGTCCCCCAAGTGCCCTTTGTGTCAGTGGCTAATTCTAACTTCCTCCTTTAGAGAAATTCTGAAACTGTACCCTTATTTTAAGCTTCCCAGGGCCACAGCCATGTCTTCCCCATCCTCCCGTTTCCCCACGTGCCCAATGTCAGTGCCTGGTACCCAGTAGGCACTGAAAAATGCCTAATGAATTGCCTCTTCACTGAGCCCAGGAAACCTTAAAGATTATGACCGCAACTCTTCAGGTTTTCAACTATGTGCACAAAAGAATGGACTTTTATGTGACTATTTTAAGTCAGATCACAACGTCACAGAGTTCAGCTAAATATTATTGTTTACCCATCAGGAGAGGGGAGGTGACGCTATAGCAACAGGTAACCCCCAATTCTTACTGGTGTAAAATAATAAATGGGTAATTCTTCCTCATGTGCGTTGTGGGTTGATGGAGAGAGGAGGGGCTCTGCTTATCGTTGTCACTCAGGGACTCGTTGTGACCAAACTAGCCACTATCTCACACCAGTGGCTATGCCGAAGGGAAAGAGAGCTCCAAAGCGTCTAACATCAGCAATTTAATGTTCCAGCCCAGAACCAGTACCTGGAACTCTATTCATAATCTATTCACCAGAACTGGCCACATGATCCCACCTCACCACACAAGGGCCAGGAAGTGCACTTCTGGTGTGCCTGCAAGAGAGACATATTTGGAGGATAGCATGAAATAAGTCCCACATTTTATTACTCATGCAAAGGTTTTTGGAGGAAGTTTCCACTTAATACTAAGTGTGGAAGAGGGGAGAATATTCACGTAATTCTTCTCCGTTTGCATCAGTATTCTTTTCTTCACCAACCAAGACAGATTGCTGTGCTAAATCCAAGAGACTTGGCCACAGCAATTGAGGGATAAATGGTTGGTTCTGTTGTCTCCAAGTATAAAACAGAGGACTAGCCCACTGTTTACACCTCTTCAGCTGCTCTTACCAAATACTTCAGAGGCTCCGCTGATGGTAAATTATGTCCGAAGTACCTATCCAAGGACTGCCCCCAAATTCACCTGGAGAGTTGCCACTATCAGGGTCATAGAAAATCTGTACAAGGTTTTATGAATTTAGCCTAAGAAATTAGCCAGAGTGCATACAAATATTACATAATAATGGCATCACTTCTCACAGTAAAACATTGGAAACAGCCTAAATGTCCAACAATGAAGGATTAGCTATGCTAGTTATGATATGTGGAAAATGGAGTATGCGCAGCCATTCAGATGATATTTTTGAAGAATATTTAATGAGATTGAAAAAAAATGTTCGCCACATATTGATTGCTAAGTTTTTAAAAAGCTGGCACTCAAACAGAATAAATAGCAGATTCTGCTTTTTAAAAATGGCTTATAACTGAAAATCAGAAAAACACTAATATAAAATATTAAAGATAGTAAGGGAACAGGGCTTGTCTCTGTGGCAATATTATGAGTGGTTTTTGTACTTTTTCTTTGCATTATTTTTTTCCAAGCAAGCAGGAATGACTTGTTGCCCTTAAGGAGATAATGTGAATACCTCTGGCCTTAGCATATTGATTTCAGGAAGCAGGTGTGGCATTAGTGCTATTAGGGGAGTAGTTGGAATAGGAGGCACACCATACCAATGACTCTCTATATGCTGGACTGAGCCTCGTGCCAAGACAGAAGCTCAGAAACAGACTTCCTGTGGCTCAGGAGACAGTGTGACGTCAGCTCCCACTTGTCCAGCCATCGGCATTTGACCATTCCTTCTGCCGAGGCGCTGTCTAGATCCTTCTTGGCATTTGAGTTGACATTTCACAGCTGCTGCCAATCCACTAAGCAGGCACATGACACTGGCACTTTGAGGCCACTGGTAACACTTGGGTTTGTAAAGACATGCTACATTTGCTGATGTAGCAAAAAAAAAACAAACAAAAAAAAACTGGCACGTATTTATTTGGGGCTGATACAAATCCTTGTGAAATCGGGCCCATTCTGGAAGAACTTGTAACACTCATTCATCTTGTGTTGTGCACTGAGCTATAATGCCATAGCTGTCATCCACTTTCAATGAACAATTGTCATATTGTCAATCCACAGTAACACGGAACAATTTTCATTCCCCATGTTGAAATATCGCCATTGTAATATAATTCAGTTCATATTAACAATGCTTTGATGGCAGTTCTTTCCCACTCCACCCTTCAGCCCTCCCTCTCTCCTTTCTTAACCAGAGGGAAATGTATTTTGACAATATCTCCAGTGTTAACAGTTCTCTGCTTTTAAAACAGTAGGACCTGTAGCCCTCATTGAATCTGCAGAGCACACCCCAGTCTTTTTTTTTTTTTTTTTTTTTTTTTTGCTTTTTACAGAACTATTTTGGGATTTAGTAGTGCCTTCCTCCAAAGAATGAAAAGTATTTTTACCCATTTGACTTAGTATTAAGACACCCCCATGGACAATGAACATGCATTATTATTATTCCCTTTATTTAAGGATCATAATTAGAATTCAACTTTTTTCACTTTAGGGTTTACAGTCTGTTCATTAGAAAAGGCTGCTTATGTTTTGAGTATTAATGGTGATGGCAGGAGCTGTTTACATGGAGGAATTAACTACCCTAATGAATTTATATTCACTGATTTTCCCTAGAGGGGAAGGTGCTTCTATGTTTGAGTGAGTCTTCACCAGTTTTCAAGGTACTTTCCTGTCACAATAGGCTATTTTGAGCTGATTGAGAGTGTTATCTTTGTTGGAATTTTCCCAAGAGCTAAATCTAGGCAGGTACACTTGATTTGATTAAAATATACTGTGCATAGGTGCATGAGCTCTTCCGGGGACAGCGCTGTAACTTTAAAACCAAATAAAAGGTATTGTCTGTTGGATGCATTCACTTTTCTCAGTTTTTAAATTCTTTGCTGGACCCAAAATACGTTGCAGAATGTGGGGAGTTGGTGAGAGTTCGGGGAAGGGAGGAAGTTAGATGTCAAAAACCACCAGAAAGTTTTGTAAGGTCACGGATCCTCCCAACAGCTGCTTGGAAAATGTTAAGGTATTGCTTTCCCAAGGCCTCTTCCTCAGCATTCCTGTAAACGAAAAATCAGGGCTTCTGAAGCAGTGTATTTCTCATATATAGGGAAACAAAATTGAAACTGGGCGAGGAAAAGAATTCTGTCTGGAATCTGAGCGCTGAGCAAAGTCTTGGGTAAATGAGGATAGATTTAACAGACAGACATGTCTGCATCCATCCATGAAGAGTGGAGAAATGAAGAGAGCAGAGGGGTGAGAAGCAGAAGAGAGTGGGGGAAAAATAAGTGCATAAAATATGCATTTCATATTTAAATTGTCATATGCCTGGTGCAATTGTGCATATTAGAACAAATTGAGTAGTTTGTCTCTTTGTCCCCAAAGGTAGCCCTGTTTTTTCAGACTTGGGTCCCTGCTTGCTTCTGAGCTTTTCAGGGCATTATACCACCCAAGGGTAGACACCTCAGGGCTGTGAAGTACAAGACTGTTACTCAACAGCTTGGAACGGGAAGCGGAGACCCTGCCACTAACTGAAACTTCAAAGTTCATGTAAAGTGTGTGCCCACTTGGGATGCTGCCAGAGCCCAGACCAGATCTCTCTCCTCCAACAGGAAGCACCGGGGCCCACAGGAAGCCCCACAGTCGCTGCTCCCAGGCCTCACTGCCTCTGTGCACAGAATCCGTGTGACTGGGTCAAACAACTGAGACCTCAACCTTAGTTTTGACTTTACCCCTTTAAAATGGAAGACTAGATCAGGGTAGGGATGTGTGTGAGGCATGTTTTGTGGACCCATAGCTGTCACAAGGCAATTCTTTGTGGTATGGACCAGCTCTGCCAGCAGCCTTTAAAACCACAAGTTAGAAACAGTGAGCATAACTTTCGCATTTGTTTTTTTTTCATTCATTCTTCATTCATCCCCTCCATAATGAAATGTGAGTGTCTTAATAATAAGTCAAATGGGTAAAAATACTTTCAGTTCTTCTGGGCAAGGTCCTAGCCAATCTAAGGATCTGTAATAATAAAAGCATAGTATGCTAATTAGACCGGATGTCCTTCCAGAGGACCTTCTAGACAAAGCTGGGCTGCGAGGGAAGCCTGGGTCCTGGGTGCTGGAGTGAAACCTGGATCCAATTTCATGCATTGGGCCTCTAGTAGTTCTATTAAAAAAAAAAAAAAGACTGGAGGTCTATGGGTTTTAAAAGCAGAAAACCATTAACACTGAAGATAATGTCAAAATACATTTCCCTCTGGAATCAAACAGCTGGGTTTGAAGCCCAGCTCTGCCACTTCCTGGTGGTGTGATTTGGGCACACCACTTACCTCTAATTAGTAAAATGTGGATAATAATAATTGTCACTTCTCGGGAGCTTTGTGAGGATTAAATTAATTAATATGTACTTCCAAGCAGTACCTCACACCTAGCAAGACCTTAGTAAAAATTAGCTCTGTTATGCATTGATCTCATGAATAAGAGACAGCTACCCATATAGTCTCACTCAGATCCTCTAGATAAAGGTCCCTTGTGAAATATCAAGCTCTCTAGAGCAGTGGTCGGCAAACTCATCAGTCAACAGAGCCAAATATCAATAGTACAACAATTCAAATTTCTTTTGAGAGCCAAATTTTTTAAACTTGAACTTCTTCTAATGCCACTTCTTCAAAATAGACTCACCCACGCTGTGGTATTTTGTGGAAGAGCCACACTCAAGGGGCTAAAGAACCGCATGTGGCTCACAAGCCACAGTTTGCCGACCACGGCTCTGGAGGATGGATGCTTTTTACTGCCCTCATCTAGGATTGCCCATACATAATTACAGGCAGCGCTGCACCCACTGTCACACATTTACCCACCGTCACATTCACACAGCCACACATACCACATTCCCTTTAAATCTTGGAGGTATGGTTTCTCTATTTATCATTGTATGAATCATTTTTTAAAGAAAACAAGCATTCTCATTTTTTTTAAATATATATTATTGATTTTTTACAGAAAGGAAGGGAGAGGGATAGAGAGTTAGAAACATCGATGAGAGAGAGGCATCAATCAGCCGCCTCCCGCACACCCCCTACTGGGGATGGGCCCGCAACCAAGATACATGCCCTTGACCGGAATCGAACCTAGGATCTTTCAGTCTGAAGGCCGATGCTCTATCCACTGAGCCAAACCAGTTTTGGCAGTATTCTCATTTTAAATAGTGAGGTGAGATCACTCCTCTGACTGTTTGAGGGCAGGGGGTGGGTTGTCTTCCAGTCCCACAACTGGGAGTAGCTGCCCCTCCTGCCTTTCTCTGTCTCCCTTTCTCTCCTCTTCCTTCTCAGGTCACTATCATTGTCCTTTACTCAGCCCTACCCCACAGAGCCCCCGTTAGCAAAGGTGTCCACGCTCTTCAAGACCCACTCCCAAAATAGTGTCGTTTGCCTCTCTCAAATCAGGATACCTCAGTATGCATCTGTATAGAAACATGTTCATATTACTGGACATTAAATAACTTCTGCCTGAAGAAATGCTGTCTTGCTTTAAATGTCAGGCATAGGAAAGTTTAAAAAATATTCACACTGCATCATACCACACAGTGATTCCATGGCGTCTTCCATGAAAGTTTCATAGAATGCATTTTAGAGACAAGCAGGATGGATCAAACACTCGCTAAATAGTAATTGAAGTTCTGTTCTTTCAGGGACTTGAGTGGAATTAAATGTATTCCCTTAGATTGTCATAATGTCTTCAGAATAGGAGGAAGGTAATATTTTATGTTTATATAATAGTAGAAGAAGACTATTATTATGCATAAAATATATATTGGAATCCTATTTAAATCAGTGAAGGGTTCATTTCTGACACTGATTCTCATATTCTGGCAGGATAAGGTCACAGTGAAAGACATAAATATAGCAATTGTTCTCTGTGCAAATTAACATTTTCATTTTTCACAAAATGATGATGTGCTTTTGTTAGGCACTTTCCCCTGCATATTGTTGATTTTTGGAGGGGGTGTGCTTTGCCATTTCTAGTTTCTGTTGAACATAATATTAGATATTATAACACCAGGGATAGAGGAAGGAGGGATGGACAGGTTGATGGGCATCAACCATATAAACCTCGCATGGGAGAGAGAGAAGCATTACAGGTGGGAAGAACTCTCAATCCTCTGCCTATTTGTTTATAAATTCTTTATAGAAGCTGCAAACCACGCAGGACAGGGACCTCATTCTCAGGAGTATAGGTAGTTTCGAGGTGTATCTCCTAAGTTCAGTGTGTTTCTTGTTTCCCTTTGTCTCCTACCCAGTGTCCATCCACACATTCAGATGATTGGAGATGCCCTCAATGGTATGGTGGAGTACGAGTAGAAAGAAGAATGAAAAAGCATTCCTACCTCAACTGTCTTATAAGATCTCTCCTTTCTTCTCCCACTCCCTCTGTCTTTCGCATATAAAACTAGACGGTAGGCAGTGCCCCTCACGTTTTCTGGGATCTTTTCTGCCCTGAACTTTCAGTTCTAGAGTTCAATACCGGTGTGCCCATGTATGTCTGCACTTTCCTTGTGCCCTTGTTGAGGGTCCATCTGTGTGTGTGTGTGTGTGTGTGTGTGTGTGTGTTTGCCCACCTGCCCCAGTAGTAGTTAAGGAGTTGCCCTTTACTTTCATATGTGTTTTCTTTTCGGGGGGGGGGGGGGGCGAGGCAGTTGGCAGTGGTGATGGTCGAGTATATTTGCTCTTGAAAGGTGAAAGAGAAAACCTCAGAGGCATTTTATGGCAATGCGATAAGTCCTCCGTACCGGGGTGGCTCTTGTTTTTGTGTGTGTCACATAGGGACAATCCACGGAGGTGTCCCTTTTGTGAAATTCCTGCCTGGCCTTGTGTTCAGGAAGGACTACTGAGCAGGAAATGCAAAAATGGACAGCGTGGGGGAGTCATACAAGTAAGCGAGCGGTGACAACGCAGCACGACAAGTGCGGTGTGAGGGCTGTGCCTCAAGTGCTGAGGGGCCACCCGGAGCAAATTGGGGAAACCTCTAAAGGGGGTGAAGTCACCTCCAAGGTCAGGCCTGTGACTCAATGAATGCGGATGTTCCCACCAAGGCAAGGCGTGTGCAGTGCTCAGACCACGTGCACGAGAGAAAAGACCTCCAGTGCAGTCACCTGGGCTGGGGGGCTCCCAGTGGGATAGGCACACAGGTTCCCTCAGGGCATTCCAGCAGGCAAGTAGGATGTTATGGCCTCATCACCCAAACTCCCATGAGTGTCCCTCTCAGCCCCATCAGCCTCACCTTGCTCTCCATTTGGAATTCGCTCTTCTTTCCGTCATCCCCTCAGACTTCTTCTGAGGAAGCCTAGGACTCTTGTTTATTCCCATCGTTTGCCTCAGCGGTATTCCTACGCGTGTGGAAGTAGCCCGCTATTGCCATGGTCATCCCCAGAGCATCTTCCCAAAGAACAGCTGCGCTTGCGTGGACCCTTCTCTGTTCTTTGTGCTTTATGCAGACTAACTCCTATAATCCGCACAACAATCCTGTTTTACAGATGGGGAAACCAAGCTACAAGGAGTGAAGTACTTGTCCAAGGCCATAGATCTAGTATTGGCAGAGTGGCATTACGGATCCAGAGAGTCTGGCTCAGAAATTATTGCTCTAAATACAGCACTTCCCCAAGGTACCATATGCAGTCACTGTGCTAGGCCCTAGGAAATCAGGGAAGTAAAACAAAAGACATGTGACAATATCAGACCCAGGTAGTAGTTTCTCTATATTGATGTTTGTTTTCAACAGCCTTAAATGTTTTTGTTTAGAGAAATTAGAGCTGCTCCTTGCCAGCACTGTGTGACCTTGGACAAGTCATTTTTAAAAAATATATATATATTCTATTGATGTTTTTTTTACAGAGAAGAAGGGAGAGGGATGGAGAGTTAGAAACATCGATCAGCTGCCTCCTGTGATGCCCCCCACTAGGGATGTGCCCACATCCGAAACCGAACCCAGGACCCTTCAGTCCGCAGGCCAACGCTCCATCCACTGAGCCAAACCAGTTTCGGCTGGACAAGTCATTTTGTTCCCTGCCTTATCTGTGACATAAGGGAGCTGGAGTAAATGATCCTCAAGGTCCCTTCCTGCTCTGAGGTTGTCTGCTTCTGTGTTTCTGCATCAAGCACTCGGTGGCACTAAAAACATGTAGCGCTTCCGAGTGCATTTCTCTCCGAGCCTCTTCCTCACCCTTGTGGGATTTCCACAGCCTCCTGTGAGCTTTATTAATCACACAGAGACTGTCATCTTCTCAGACTCGGGTGGAATGGCTAAGGTGCCCTCTGCAGAAGATATCGTGGCTAATGTTCTCATTACTGACTAATTGGCTAAAGAGACTTCTCTCACATTGCATTTAGCCTGATTGATAGTTTTGTATCACCTGATGGGTGGAATGGACAGCCAAACCAATTACCACCACAGAGAGCACCCTGTACAGCAGAGCAGTGCTGCCTGAGACAAAAGGCCCTTATAGATCACGTCTAGGCAGGGTGCCTGCTGAGAGTTTGTTCAACGAAATGATTTTCTGAAAAGTACAGTTCGCCATGCCTTGGAATCCATGTACCTCAGGTCACCCCTAAGCTCACTGGGCCTTGTCTTATTGAAGGAAGGTGTGTTTCTGGTTATGTTTGAAGCATGGATAGCCTGGGCAACCAGTTAGCTGCGTAACTAGCACAAGTCAGCGTGTGCTGCATGAAACTGCTCATCTGTTGGCCCAGACTTCATGCTGCAGGCTCCCCCATGGGTCACATCCCACCCAGTCTTGCCTCACTCAGTAGCCCTCATTAGACTTAGGGCATTGCTCAGGTTCTTACCTTGCTTATGTGGCATAGGCTGTTGAGAGGAAATGACATTCAGGGCACTTGCTTAGTCATTTAAATCGAGTCCATCTCTCTTTAGTGAATGCATTACTTTGTTGAAGCCTCTGTTTAAAGTGCAAACCTTGTTTTCAGAGAGGAAAGAGAATAATGCGTTAAGAATTCACCTAACGTCCAAGTCAAGGAACTTCTCCATTTCTCCTTAGTCCTTTCTTTTTCTAAAGCAGAAGGTTAGAAGTCATTCATCGCACTTCACTGTAAATAACCTTGATTTCTGAGATTTCCTGGGAAAGATAAGTGCGTTCTGAGCACCTTTCCCGGAAACCTATTGAATTGACTAAGAGATGATAGATGTCAGTGAACCAATGTGACGCCCGCCACTTCTGTGCCCCAGAGCAGGGCCACAGTGATCTCGGCGTAGGCGTGGGGTTCTTGTGAATACCGAGGCACGTGACGAGAGGCTTGTGACATTTTCGGTTTGATATGAATTCTCATGGTTGAAGCACGTTTCAGTCCACGTTGGAAAGTGGAATTGAGGAGCCCAAGGGAATGGCTGTAACCACAGCAGAGACCACGATGTGCTCCGAAGCGTTGTCCTTTTCAGGTGTTTTCTTTGCTTTCAAACAAAACAAAACAAAACAAAACAAAAAAACAAAAACACATTCTGGGGGTCTGACTGACATACTGAAAGCTGTATGTATTTAATGTATGCAACTTGCAACACTATCCCCACAATCAAGCCCATAAACTTATCCATCATCTCCACCATTTATTTTATTTTTTAAAAGATTTCAAAAATATGTTTTTCTTGCCCTAGCTGTTGTGGCTCAGGTAGTTGAGTGTTGTCCTGTGCTCCAAAAGGTCAGCAATTTGATTCCTGGTCAGGTCACATGCCCAGGTTGCAGGTTTGTTCCTGATTGGGGGGTGTTCAGTGGGGAGCAACCATCAATGTTTCTCTCTCTCCTCTTTTCCTCTCTCTAAGATCAGTAAAAAACATATTAAAATTATACATGTTTTCCTTTTATGGTAAAGCACTTACCATAAGATTTGCTCTCTTGGCAAATTTATCCAAGTATATAGTTCACTATTGTTCATTATTGGCTCTTTGTAGATCTCCAGAACTTATTCATCTTGCAAATTGAAACTTTGTAGCCTTTGACCAATCCCTTCCCATTCTCTCTTCCCCTTGGAGATGTGTTCTACAAGGCACAACAAGAGCTGGATTGGAGAGATTAGCTCTAGAGGACCCAACTGTCAGGAAGAAAAATTAAAGAAGCATGATTATTCTGGTAACCTAACAACTTTTAAGTAAATTATCCTTGGGTGACTATTAGATGGTAAGAAAGGGGAAGAAAGGACATTTCGCTTGCAGTGGGCGCAGGAATCCGGGAACACATGGACTGTGCTCCTTCTCATCTTCTCCCTTCCTTGTGCTCAGGGAGACGCTGGGGGGTAGGGGGTGGGGAAGGAGCAGTGCAGGGACTGTGCAGTTGGCAGGGGCCATCAAAGGGGTCAAGGTGAAGGTGCTAATCCAGCTTCGCACCTGACTGGAAAGGGTCATTGTGTTGCCCAGCAGTGGCCTGGCTGTTGCAAGAGGGGCAGGTTTTAAATCATTGTCACCCTTTTATCTTTCATGTAGCATATTCCCTGGTGTTGCAGATGGAGCTGGTAAATACATATGTTCCTGCATGTTGGGTGCCTGAGGTCTGTCTCTGTCTTCCTCTCCCCTACTGCTGCATCCACCTGCCGAAAAGGAATCCAGGAAAGCCACTGAGGATGCTGTGACGTGGGCAATGGGTGGATTATTCCCTGGCCTCATAGTAGCACAAACTGTGTCGGAATGGGCCTCAAATGCATTAGAAAAACACATACACTTCTTATTTAATGAAAACCTTGACTGGCAGGGTATGTAAGCTCAGTTAACAGCAGAAATACTGTTGACAGAATAAGGCTGTATTACAGTGACAAGCCATTTAGAAAAGGAATATGTCCTGATCCTTACTTTCCTATACAATCCTTTGCCTTTGGTAGATATATGCTTAATGTTTCTGCTTTGTGTTCATCCCAATCCATTCTCAGCTAAGCTGTTTGTTCTTCTATGAGCTCCCCAATGAGAAATCCAGCAGGACAAAACTCTAACAGACAGGAACCAGCATGGAAGGAATTAAACTATAGCTTTACCCCTCAACCTGAGATGGAGCCATTTGGGGGCCTTGGAGGGTAAACAGGAACCAGCATGGAAGGAATTAAACTATAGCTTTACCCCTCAACCTGAGATGGAGCCATTTAGAGTGAAACTGTTGCTTTATTACCATTTTCATGGAAAGACTTTCATATATTTTCTGGAGATAAAGACATGGTTTGTCTCTTAAAAGCCCTGTCTTATTAAGCGATGATTTCAGTAATAGCACTATTGTATTAAACAAGGAGGAAAATCTAGGTTCTGTGTTCAGATCGGAAAAGGATCGTGTTGATTTCACTAATTTGGGACATGGACATGGACCATCTTTGAGAGTTTAACCTTAGAACTTCCTTGACTCATAGTGTTGGACAACTAATCATGTGTTTGGCCTGTGTCTGGTAATTACTTTCCAGTGGGTTTGTGAACATTATTCTACCAACCTCTACCCAGATATAACCCCACCAATGCATTATTTGATTTGGTTATATGTCGTTAATTGGAATTAGTATACTGGAATCAGACAAACAGGGAGTCAAAATACAATAAAATAATAGTAACGCCCTCTTTATTACGCCCTCCACATCAGGGTAGCTCTTGTTTCAAATCCTCCAAGTCCTCCAAATCCACAGCAAAACAAAAATGTGCTCAGTTACTGAATAGTTGAATTTGTAGATATAGGAACATTGGAAAACAAAACTTCAACCAAGTATTAAGGGTTTGAAATTTTTGGTAACCTGCTCCATTTCTGTCCAAGCCAAATCACAATCATATTGTGGCACATCAGTTGGTCCGGTTCTACACAACCTCCTCCCTTTTCTATATGCCTACATTTTGTGTTTGAAAACTAATTACTTCCTTTCATTTATGGTCATCTTTTCAAGGACTATGCCATTGCTGTGGGGCATAGAGATGAAGACAATTCTCTTGAGTTTATTTCTGCATATCTCCTGGTGCTGTGCTGTTCCTAGCGTGTGTTCCATAGGTGTTTTTAGGGTTTCTGATGATGTGAAATCCATATGAGAAGAAGAGGTTTAGCTGGATCGTTCTTTAAACACCAACTGGTGCTCTGAACACCTGTTGGCAAACTGATGCCCTTTTCTAGGAAACACACTTTCCTCTCTTCTGTAACTTTTTGACCAGAAAAGAAATCAACCAGAGCATGAGAGCAGAAAGGGGCCTTGGAGGGTAAACAGTAGTTCCATTCCCTCATTCTTTACAAACACTGAGCGGTTTTTACAGCGGCAGAAAGGACATAAATTCATTGGAAGAAAATTTGGAATTTATCCAAAGTGCAAAGAAGGAAGAACAAAAATTGATCCTGCTAAAACCGGTTTGGCTCAGTGGATAGGTCCCAGGTTTGATTCTGGTCAGGGGCATGTGCCTTGGTTGCGGGCACATCCCCAGTGGGGGGTGTGCAGGAGGCAGTGGATCAATGTTTCTGACTCTCTATCTCCCTTCCTCTCTGTAAAAAATCAGTAAAATATATATATTTTAAAAAATGATCCTTTTCCTAGATCTCTAGTAAGTTTTCCTTAGGATACATTTTTAAAAGTGACATTGACAAGTTGAAGAGGTTTCACATGTTAAAAGTCTTTTATAACATACTGCTAAATGCCTTTTAGTAAGATTGTACCAGTTTACCCACTTGTGCCAGCGGTGTGGGTGTGAGTCTAGTACTCTTATTTTTATGTAGTGTGCAATAAAAATAACTTTCAGATAACTAAGAGGTTTTACAGTCAAAAGATTTCAAGCCTCCTTAGGCTTGATGAGGAACTGAATGGAAAAGTGAGATGATTTTTAAATACATGGTTTAACTATAACTAATGAACAATCTCAGTCTCCATGAAAAGAAGATAATTCTAAGTCTGAAATTTTCACTCAGATGAAAATCACTCTACATTCAGTGTTAGAATTTCAACAGATCCCAAGACCAGGTCAGCGGCTGCAAAAATAGGCCAGAGCAGCCACTTTCCCTTTTGCCTGATTTTTATCACTAGCTCTGATAAAAGAATATTTAACCTTTAAGCTTTGCCTAGTCTTTTATAATGAGTGGGTCGAAGTAAGTTACATCTAGAACCATGTTCCATTCTGTGATTGTAGGGCTGTCCGTCTCAGTCGACATGACTACAACTAGAGTGCAGGGAACACTGTCTGGTGGGTGGGGACACCTGCCTGGTGAAGGAGGGAGGTACATTTGAGGCTGAGCCAGAGTTAAGACCCACATGTCCACATTTTCCGCGGGCACTTTCATTTATGTAATCCTTGCTATGGCAGGCATATGGCCGGTCAGTCAGGATGGACTCTGCAAAATTAGTTCCTTCCAGGAAAGTTTGATGTGAGGGACAGAGCCAGGATGGAAATGGAACCCCAGGAGAATCTGAGCAGCGTGTGCATGGTGGGGAGAGCACACTGCTGTGGGGAGAGCATGGAAATCCTTGTGAAGGCAGAAATTTCTCAGGTGCATCCTGGCAAGTGAAGATGGTAGCAGGAAGTTTCTGACTAAACTAATCTTGTCATTTTCAAAACACAGTGACTAACCCTATGAAACTTTCAAATTTATGAGTAGAAGTTTCCAAGCCATTACTACAGGCTTATTATAAAATTTAAGTTCAATTTCATTTCAACAAATGTCACTCATTGAAAATCTTTGCATAACCAATATTGCGAAGCCTTTGCCAATGGATTACTTATTTGAATCAAAATTTAATATAAGGAAGTTTCAGTGAAAGAACTGTGGCAGGTTCAGGGGTTTGTTGTCTATCCCCTCATAACCTCGCAGTCGCCTCACAGAGTGTCACAGACTTCCTGAGAGTTGGAAGCGGTAGGGAACTCTCTTCTCTGAGGTCGTGTATAAGAAAAATAATTACAGAGTTCATTTTAAAATATTTATCCTTTCTGTAATAATAATATATACACAGAATCTCAGCTCTGACCTTCGCAGGAGACCTGAAGGTCCAATGTTCTGATTATTTCTTATGGACACACTCTGACTGTATTTGAGGAATAAATATTTAAATCATGGGATGGGAAAGCATCGGATGGACACCAGAGAAGTTTTCTTCATGGGTAACCAATTTATGCTCCAGTTTGTCTTAAAAGCACCATTTGAGTATTTTCAAATATAAGAGATGGGTGAGAGTGGTCCTGGCTGGTGGCTCTAGGGAAGGAAAGGAGAGGGACAGTCACACTGGATTCTATAGTTGTCTTCTGGTAGATTTGAATCTCCGCTGTTGCTGCCCATCATGATAACCAGAGCTTGAGTTTGTCAGCTGGTACTACAGGCTGAGGCCCTCACCAACCGATGTCATTTCTGAGTTTCTCAAACGCAGGAGCCGCAATCTCTGCCTGACCCTGCAGTGCCTAGAGGTGATAATGATGACGATCTTCATCCCTGGGGTTGACACTGTCTCCTGGGTTAGGAGGCTTGCCCAGTGGCAGGCGTGGGGTGTGGCGCCAGGACTCCCTTTTCCCTGAGCACTTGGAGGGCTTGGTTGGAAGCACACATTTGTCCTTCAGCGGCTGGAAGACTAGGATGGGAAGCCCAAAGGGGCATGGAGTAGGGAAGAATGCCTAAGACTTGAAGGGAAGGAAGCCAAGGAGAGGTAAAGAAACCTGAGATTTTTAGGAACTACTGAAGAAAAACAACGGGAGAGAAGGGGGAAATCATGAGGAGAAGAAGGAAAGGTAGAAGGAGGTGGATAGGGTGAGGGTGATATGCCTTGGAATAAGCTGCTCCCAACCAGGCCCTTCTTTTGGCTAACCAGTCAGGAAAAGCTGACCTTGTCTCCCTGCGGCCTTGTCTTCCCACACAGAGACAGACTTTCCCCTGGGATGTGTTTGGACAGTAGGGGAGGCCAAAGATGGTGCTCATTGTCCAGTGCCTCTGCGTGGTGGTTTATCAATAAATGGTTGTAATTTTCTGTCAGTGTATGTTTAATTTCTAGTTGGTCCTTTTTCATCTCCTCAAGGGTCTTGTTAAATTTATCAGTGTTTTCTAGGAAATTCTTGAAAAACGTTATAACTGTGATTTTGAACTCTATAACCAGTTGTTTGCTCTCCTTCATTTATTTCATTTGTGATCTGTTTCTTTGTCTCCATATTTTCACTACTTCCCTGAGTTGGTTAGAGTAGCTTTGTGTGCTAGGTGTCCTATTTGGCCCACTAGCTCCGCCTCCCCAGTTACCTGAGGTGGACACTTTTGGTGTACCCCTTTGTGGACTGTGTGTACAGCCTTGTTGTAGTTAAGTCTTTTTTTAAAAAATATATTTTTATTGATTTTTTACAGAGAGGAAGGGAGAGAGATAGAAAGTCAGAAACATCAATGAGAGAGAGACATCAATCAGCTGCCTCCTGCACACCCCACAGTGGAGATGTGCCTGCAACCAGGATACATGCCCTTGACCAGAATCGAAACTGGGACCTTTCAGTCTGCAGGCCGACGCTCTATCCACTGAGCCAAACCGGTCTCAGCTGTAGTTAAGTCTTGATTGTTGTTGGTATCACTGGGAGGAATTGACCTCCAGGCCAATTGGCTGTGAGGATCAGCTGTGTCTACACTGGGAGAACTGTGCTGGAGACACTCTTATGAGACAAGACTTACAAAATTGCAAAAGCCTCTGTGCTCAGTTTGGATGGGGCAGAGTCTCAGGGAAGAGCAGACAGCCTTGGCTTCCCATCAGTCCTATCCTATGAGGGCCCTGAGTCTCAGTGTCCCTTGTTAATTACTGCTAGTACCTCTGAGAGAAAGCCGCCCTCGAGTTTCGCCCACTGCCAGACAGTCCAGTTTCTCCTCGAATGTGTCTGAGTTCCCAGAAACTCACCCAGAACTGGAGTTCAGCACAGTTGGGAGCTTCCATCTCCCTCCTGTTTGAGGAAGCCAGCCACGCACTCAGCCACTGTGCACTCAGCTGCCCGTTCTTTCCGCACGCACGTCTGCGTACCTCAGCCTTTTGCAACTCCTCCAAGTCTCAGTATGCTTTGCTCCTTCCTTCTAATTGTAGAATTTCCACTCAGCCAGCTTTCCTATGATTTTGGATGGTGTCTGTTTTGTCTTTTGGTTGTAGTTTTGATATTGTTGTGCGAGGCAGCAGTTTAGGTGTTTACTTATGCTGCCATATTGGTTTCTCCAAATGGTTGTAATTTTGAAATAATTTAATCCTCTGTTTCCCACAAAGTTACTGATGTGTGGTTGTTGTGGCCTTGTAAGATGAAAAATGAAATTACCCAAAAAATGTGAGGGGAGAGATAGAATGAATCGTGGACAGGATCAGTGCCAGACTGAAGGAGAAGAAACAAATTGTATGGGAAATAAGTTAGGGACCATGTAGATACAGATACTGGGATGGGCAGAGGGAAAGATGTGGTGATGGGATATATAAAATTTAAGTTATATATCCTCCTATACATCCCCTATTGGGGATGGAGCCTGCAACCCTGGGCATGTGCCCTGACTGGGAATCAAATTGGGGATCTCTTGGTGCATAGAATGATGCTTAACCAGCTGAGCCACACCGGACAGGGCTATATTTTATTTTATTCATTTTTTTCCCATTCATAGAAATGCTATATACCTTCCTGAATGAAAAAAGTATGAATATGTGTGTAGCTGTCACTCAGATAGAGGAGGAAATATATCCTCCTTATTTTGTCTTATTTTGTTCCCATCATCTTATTTGTCACACCCAGCTAAGAATCCTCTTTAAACTATTCACAATAACTTTAATTAAAAATACAGGTTTGGAATAAAAAATTTAGATTGATTTCTTTGGGATGAATTTTAAAGAACCTAATAAATTGACACCTTCACTTTTTTCAGTGAAAAGAAAGAAAAACGCACACATTTGCTAGGCTGATGTAAAAATGGCATCCATGTAATAATTAGGGGTATCTTAACTCAGTCTTTAAAAAAGAATCATATAATTGAAGTGATAGATGTAATATTTGCAAACATTACAAACTTGCTAATATAGTAATATGCCTTTTTTTCTTTAATTTGTGACTTCTCCTGTGTTAAACTCTTTAGAGAAAATCTTTTTCTTAAAAACGTTCTATTTCATAAAATGTATTTCTGAACTACCATAGAGAGTGAAAACTAGTTGGTAATTAATTTAGCCCAATAATTAACTGTCACAAATTCAGATACCATAAAACAAGAAAGGAATAAAAACAGAAAGAGTGAATATATCTAAATCCAAATATAAACATGGATATTGCCCAAAACAAGAAAAATAAGTTAGCATTTCTCTTGATTTGTGGTCTTTGAGGCATCATTGATAAACAAGAGAGAGAATTAGTTGTCCTAATTGCCATGCCAGTACTGAGGAGAGAACCATTGCTGGAATGGCCAAGTGTGCTATTTTGAGGTGGGAAAATCGCAATAGGGAACAACTCCCATGTCCCCAGTGGAAGGAACCTCCATGCTGTACTGTGCAGAGCAGGGTTTGGTTTTACTGAGAAGATGGGTTCTGTACCACGAGGGCAGGGGCAGGTGTATCTGAGCGGTCCCGGGCCGTTGGCTGGGTACTGGGGATCTGTAGCACTTCTCAGCCTGTAAAACTGGGGCAGGTGCTTCACTCAGGGTCAATGACTTCACCACAAAACCAGACATCATTGGAAAAACCAGAAGCAATATGCAAGTGATGATGACAACGGTGCAAAAATAGAAACACACACACACACACACACACACACACACACACACACACACACACA
>JAAGEH010000293.1:22392633-22406919 GCA_011751065.1 Lasiurus cinereus | reverse complement strand
ACACACACACACACACACACACACACACACACACACACACACACACACACACATGAGAAACCTGAGAGTAAATGGAGTCTGTCTATAGGACTCTCACAAGAGAACATGAATCACCAGAGAGGTTCCAGAGTTACAACCAAGAAGTATTTATGGCGATCAGTGGTGCAAAGGCTAATAATACAAACATAATAAAGAAGAGAAAGGAAGGCATACCAGAGATAAAGGAGGCCTCGCATTAAATGAATAGGGAGATAAGCTTAATGTTTATGCTCAAATGACTGAGCTATTGATGGCAAAGTGGCTGAGCTTCTGAACTGCTTTTTAAAACTGGCCTTTAAGAAGACAAATAAGGATAATTAAACAGTAATGAAGACCTGTTTCATTAAAAGAAGAAGGAGAAAACAAATAAATAGGCAAGATCTTAGATGATGTGTTAACCAGTGTTAATGGAAATAGTAATGAATTCATCATTTTATGGAAGCTCTCCTTTGGAAATCACGAAGACAGACAGACAGACACTGGAGTAAAGGATAAATATCCAGTTGTAAATTGTCCTGAGCATTGTTGGCAGAGATGTCATAGATAATTCGAACACAGATTCATTCTAATGTCTTATTTTAGCCACCTTTTCAGAATCCTTACTCCAAGAAACTTTATCATAGTTCCCACTAAGACTCCAAACTTAACTTTCTCTTTTCTTTCTGCCCCATCAATGACCCATTGTTGCTGATGTATAATAAAAATTAATAGTTTAAGAGAGCATTTTCCTATATATTTCACAGAACAAGAACCCTTAATTCTAAACAGAATTCATTTTAAACCTGTTCCAAACACAGTACCTGCCCATAGTAAGCATTCATAGACTGTTGTTGAATAAATAAGGGAATCAGGGAAACCACATTGCTAACCTCTCAATGGAATATTTGAGAGGTTAACTATATGAACATCTAGGAGATATTAGAGCCATGACCCTCAACAGCATGGATTTATAACATTATTTATGTTGGACCAACTGAATTGATTCTTTTGAAAATCTGAAAACAAGTAGACAAAAAGAATGCACTAGATATATTATTATTTCTAAACACACCCAGAAGTTAATGGAACAATTGATACCAGGTCTCATGAAATATAGTTCAGACAAAGAATTCAGATTGACTAGAATGTGTCAGATTGATTGAAAATTGCCTGAAGGACTGAACGTGCAATGATAAGAGGTAACGGATTGAGTCTAGAGGAGGGTGGGAATCTATGTTCAGTGTGGTCTTATTTAACATTTTTATTAATTATCTGGGAGAGAATGCAGACAATATATTCAATAAACTTGTACAAGAAGCTTAATAGAGGGGTATTTTCAAGCAGTGGGTGGGGTGAAGGATAATACAAAGGGGACCTACTTGCTCAAGAGTACAATGGAACAATTTGACTAAAATCAGCTAATGTCCTGGCAGTGTTTCCTGCCTGCAGAGCACAGTCCCAGGATTAAAAGATGAGTTAAAAAAACTTAGCAGCAGCCTCATCAGGGTGGCTCAGTGGTTAAGCATTGACCTATGAACCAGATCACAGTTTGATTCCCTGTCAGGGCACCTGCTTGGGTTATGGGCTGTTTCCCCAGAGTGGAGCAGGCAGGAGGCAGCCGATTAATGATTCTCTCTCATCATGGATGTTTCTGTTGCTCTCTCCCTCTCCTTTCCTCTCTGAAATCAATAAAAATATATTCCAAAAAACAAAACAAAAAAACAACAACAACAAAACCCTCAGCAACAGAGGATAAGATTGCCTTCTTTTTTTTTTTACCGCCTGGTAGTATTCCATTGTGCAAATGTACCACAACTGGTTTATCCACTCATCTACGTTGGGCACTCACTCGTCGCCACAATGTGAATGGACGTGGAGATCATTATGCTGAGTGAAATAAGCCAGTCATAAAAAGGCAAATATCAAATGATCTCACTCATATGTGGAATCTAATGAACATAATGAACTAACAAAATAGACTCAGATTGCGAGCAGGCTGATAGTTGCTGTCGAGTTGGGGGTGCAGTGCTGGGTGAGAGGAGGTAGTGAGATAGAAAAAAAAAAGAAAAATCTCATGAATGTGAACCACAGTATGCTGATTGCTGGGGATGGGGAAATGGGGAAGGAGGGTGTAGAGGAGATAAATGGTGACGGAAGGAGACTTGACTTGGGGCGGCGAACACACAATACAGTATAGGAGATGCATTGTAGAATTTGTGCATCTGAAACCAGGATAACTTTGTTAACCAGTGTCACCCCAATAAATTCAATAAAAAATAAGCCCTGTGCTCTTTTCCTTGAACACCTCAGTGGTGTGCTCTGCATGTTGACCCAGGCTTAGGTAGAAGGAGAACAAAGTTGCATTAAATATAAAATTCTTCAGCCCTAGCCAGTTTGTCTCAGTGGATAGGGCGCTGGCTTGCAGACGGAAGGGTCCCAGGTTCAATTCCAGTCAAGGGCACATGCTGGGTTGCAGGCTCGATCCCAGCAGAGGGCATGCAGGAGGCAGCCTATCAATGATACTTTCTCCTCATTGATATTTCTGTGTTTCTATCTCTCTCTCCTTCTCCCTTCCTCTCTGAAATCAATTTAAAAAATTCAGCAGTAGATATGCCAAAACTAACTACCCTGCTAGGGGAAGGGAGGGAGTGCTGCCTTAGAAGTACAAGCTGTGGGAGCAAAGGACGGATGCCATTCTACACAGAACAGTGAGGAGTGCAGGATCTCTTGTTACACTAAGACCAGCAACTGGAGTGAGAAACAAGGAAGTGACTTGCGTTAGATCAAGGCAAATACCAAGTGCAGCCAGGAAGCAGCAAGCCAGGCTGCCATTTCTTCCAGCACACAGTCTCAGTGGGATTGTGGAGTCGGGTCATTGGGCTCACCTAGTGCAAACTCACCTCTCATTGGACCTTTGCCAGGTTACTCTTTTGTCTCTTGTGTTAAGGTACATGACTAAAACAAGAAAATAAGGTGCCATTCTTATTTTAGTTTTTTTTTTTTTAGTATGCTCTGAGGAGCAATCCAGTGGAAACACACATAAGTATCTAAGAAAGTATTTCATATAAAGATGTTCGTTAGAGTGTTATTCCTGCTATTAAACCAGTGGTGACTCCCTGGTTGGTGTCCAGTAGTTGGGGAAAATTTAAGTAAAATTTGCTGTCTCTTCTTGATGGGATATTCTCCATCCATAAAGGGTGTTTGTAAAGAATTAAAACAGGAAAACATTGATCTTTCAATAGTAGGTGAGAAAACTAAATGGAAAACTTACCAGCAAGCATGATTAAAAGCAAGAACTAGTGTATTTTTAGAAATACACTTTGGGTTGAAGGAGAAGAGGATGCTAGAAAATGTAGTATTTGTTTACTCCTGACCAGTTAATTTATTCAGGGTTTATTCCTGTCTAAAGATTTCTATTTGCCTTTTCATGTTTTGATGAGCCTTGAGTAAAGATATTTAGGGAAAGTATGATGATTTACTATGTGGTCATTTTCTTTGAAAAAAAACAACAACAACAACAACACAAAACCCTTTATTTCCTCATTATTGATGAATACGAGCAGTTCTGAAGATGTATGTATATTAAGCACATCTGGAATACCAAATAGAAGTTTGGCTCTTGGTCTTATAATCAAGGTATAACCCAAAAAGACCAGGATGTATCCTATAACCATCCTGATAAAGCAGGCGCTCACCACACACACACACACACACACACACACACACACACACCTCCCAATTAAACCCATTCCTCCTAGAGACTGAGAGCCAATCAGTGAGTGAAGCTATAGATGCCAAGCACATATGTGAACAGGGGTGCCGAGCTCATTCTATTCATTTTTCCAGCCATGGCTGAGAGCACCGGCTGAGAAGTGCACTTCTAAAGGAGGTTGAAGCGCACACAGCAGAACTAGAGCTGGCAGCTTGTCCTCTAACACCTGCCTGAGACGACGCTGGCACTGTCGCTGGGGTTCTTTCTTCCCGCCTCTCTGTTCCACAGTCACCCAGTGCTCTTCGCTTTCATCTCACTTCCTTTTCCTGGCCCCAGTGTCAGGAGAACTGAACCATTTCCTGTGTATATTTGGCCATTTCTAGACCCTTATTTTTCAAAGTACTTATCACATGTCTCTTTCCATTAGGCTAGAAAAATTCTTCCATATTCCTTATCAACATGCTTTATCCTGATTGTCAAACATATGCAGAAGCAGAGAGAACAGGCTCCTTTATATATCATCACTCAGATTCAAAAATTTTCAAATTTTTTGCCATACTTTATTCATCAAGCCCTTGTTGTTCTTATTGTTGTTATTTTGTCAAAGTAAAAATCTCAGACTTCATGCCATTTCACCCTTATTTACTTCAGGAAACATCTCTCAAAATTATAGAAATAGCTTATATAACCACAATGCTATTATCAGACCCAGCTAAATTAACAATAACTCCTTGGTAGCATCCAGTACCCAGTGCATAATGAAATGTCCTTGACAACTCAGAAAAGCCTTTTCCAAGTTGGTTTGTGTCAATCAGGATAGAGACAGAGACATATGTTATATTGGTTGCTACATCTGATGAGTCTTTTTAGTCTCAGTTTCTGCTATACTCCATTAGCATGTTGAAAAACATTCTCTCTTTTTTTTTCATTCTTTTGACTGAATTTATTGAGGTGATACTGGTTAACAAAATAATACAAGTTTCAGGCCCTCAATTCCACAACACATCACCTGTACATTGTATTGTTTGTTCACCTCCCCAGTCAAGGCTCCTTCTGTCACCATCACCTTTTATTACCCCTCCTTTACCCTCTCCCTCTTTTCTACCCCCTCCCCCAGCAATCACCACACTTGTGTGTCCATGAGTTTTCCCTCTTTTTTTTTTTTGCTCAATCCCTCCACCACCATCCCCACAGCCTCCCCCTTCACCCCCACCTTGACAGCTGTCAGCCTGTTCTCTATCTATGAATCTGTCTCTATTCTGCTTGTTAGTTAATTTTAAAGAACATTTTTTTAATGACTTAGAAAAATAGTCATGGCTACTCCTAGGAAGGAGATGAAGTAACAAGGTTGAAGTCAGTTAACTTAGCCCGTTTTAATTTCCATGGGAACTTTCCCAGAGTCTTTCCAATTGAGCATTGGGGAGGAGCTTTCACAGCCTCCTTACATACAGGGAACAGACAGAATGTGTTTCATTGCATTTAACATATATCCTTGTGATAAGTCAGACCTTTCCGCTTGTTCTGGTGGAAGTAAAACCAAGACGTTAGAAATCTCTTTTTCTTTAGTTTCTTCATGGAGTTCATATAACTCCATATTATGTCCTTCAATTGATATATTTTTATGCCTTTGGTTCCATTGTTTTCCAAATCTAAGCGAGAGGTAGCATAGCATATGATTAAGAACAGAGACTGTTGAATTTGGGTCTCAGCTCTGCCACTTACGAGTGGTGTGTGACCTTGGCAAGTCACTGATCCTCCCTGCACCTCAGTTTCTACATATGCAAAATGGGGTAGTAATAGCACCAACCTTATAGGGTTATTGTCAAGATTAATGTACACACATGCATCGCTTAGACTGTCTGTCACATGCTAGGTACTTACATAAGTAGTTATTGCTGGCATATCATTGCTCTGTCCTTGCTATAAAAACAAAGTATAAAGCCCAATCTAAATTTGGAGTTATAGTACCCTTGGTTTTCTCTAGACTATTTTAAGGGAGAAAAACTATGTAAGTAAAAGTAAAGGTGAATAATTTTGTGAAACTGTATAAAAGCCATAGTTTCAATATTAGGAACAGTCCTCTGGATGGTGATCATTTCCTTCCTCCCAAAGTGGAAATATCAGGATTAACAGCATTTCAACAGACATCAGCTGAGAAAGTAGCCTAAGAATGTAGGCCTAAAGAATAAGAGTTGTAAGAGTTTGCTTCATTTCTCTGTTTTGGGTGAATAATGTTTATTAAACTTGCATATTTAAATGATAAAAGCACAAGAAACTATTTTAAAAGCTATGTCTGAATGCCAGCAAATGTTTCAAAGAACAAATGTAAGCTTGTTTTAACAATTCCCTACAAATTCCCTCCTTCTGCTTATCCCCCTAAACAGCCTTTGCAACATTCGTGCTCAGCCTGGGCACAAAGGACCTAATGTGAAGGGTGTAAAAGAGCCCATTGTCTAGGCAGCTCCTGGGTGGTGGGAGGTGCCCGGAGGTGTGGGCTTCCGCAGGGGAGAGCTCGCTGGTCCAGAGTGCCTGCACAGAGCCCGGCTTCCATGCTGTGGACTATGGCCGCTTAAGTGGATGAGTTGAAGATACTCTTGGAACTATATGGCTGGACAGAGCCAATAGCCATCACCTGGTCCTGCTCCTTCAGGCAACTGAGGTCCAGGAAAATTCAGTGACTTACGTCACACAGGAAGAAAGATGGCAACTCAGTTTGCTCTCCTGCTGGCTGAGAAGCCTTACCTTCACTGTGCCCAAAAATGTTAATAGGGATTAAATTAAAAGGATGATATGGCTAAAAGGTTTGGGAAGCACTGGGTCACATACATTATACAGGTGTCTTTCCTGAAAAACTTCTCAGTCTTCAGTGCCTTAAAAGGGGGATCATCATGCAGCATTTCTCAGATTTATTGGACCATGGAACCCCTTTTTCCTTTGAATATGCTTTGGGTAAAAGCTACCTTGTGCAGTCCTTTACTTAAATAGAGCAGAGGAGACAAAAACTAAGGGAGAAAGTAATGGCATAAGCTCATGATATTTATTATAGCCATCTTGACCTGTATTTGAACTAGGGTTATACATTCTTCTATTGAGTTAGTAGTGGCAGATGTGGACAGGGAGGGAAAGGTAAAAATTGATTAAACTGCTTATTTAGTGGGCAGAGCCAAAAAGAAATGGGCATATTTTATTGTCTATTCTCAATTTCTTGAATTGTATAAAGAAGAGATGAATTTCTCTGGTCCCATTGCTTCCTCTCTCTGGCCTACACAAATTTTGCTATTTCTAGAGCCAAGTTAATTCATTGTTCTTTGCTAGGCATCTTATTGATCTTCTATGTTATTAATATTCACTTTTGGCTGCCAGATTAGCTCTAATGAACCATTTACGTTTATTTTTAGCACTCTTGGAAAGTTGGGATGTATTATCCAGACTGCATTCTGCTGTGCAGGAGTTGTACCCACAAGGGATTTGAAGTCTCCTTTCCCCTTTGTCCTGTGTCCCCCACTTTAATGTTACCCTGATGGAAGTAAAATTAGAACCCCAACTTATGAACCCTAACAGGCTGGCTGTTCTAATATTTTGGGGGGAACTCAGAATTTGTGATTTAAAATGCACATTTACAATAAAAAGAAGCCACTTTATTCCCAACACCATAAAATATATCTACTAACTTTTTAAACAGGTACCCTCTCTCCTGCTCAGACCTGTTTGCTGGAATTAGGAACTCATTTTGGGTCCCTCCAGGGATATGGAGACCATACAGTGGGGTTAGACCGAGAACTCTGGCGCCAGACTGCCATGTCCCCTGTGCCCCTGACAGGCTACTTCACGTTTCTATGACCAGTTTTCACATCTCTAAAATGGGGTAATAACGGCACATATTTCATAAGGTACCCAGCACATAAAAAGTGTTTGCTATTATCATGATGTTGGTGCTGATGATGGAAGTGAATCTGATAAAAGCTGTGGGTGGAGGACAGGGCTCAGGCCAAACCAAATTAGGTTGAAATATTGGCGTCAGTGACACTAGGAAGTAGGTGTGTACAGAGGTAGTGATTTTAGGAAATCACTCCCTCCACATAGTATAGCTGTGACCTGGACTAGCATTAGGAAAAGAGGAATCAGAGAGGAAAGGAAAATTATTGGGTCATTTTTTTTTAAATGAGAAAAAACATGAGGTAAAGAATGTAAGTGGAATATTTTGCCCTTTTTTTTTCAGTTTTGAGACGAAGTCTAATTGCTTCGCTACTTTGAACGTCAGTTTTCTCATCTTATAAATTGGGAATAATAGTATGAACTTTGCAGGACTGTAGGAAGATTAGACTATTATATCTGAGATGCCTGATACATGGAATGCTCAGGAAGTGGCAGCAATTTTTATTAAAGGTTATGTTGCTAAAGTACTTCCAGCAAATCATTCTTTTTTCCACCCCCTGTTAATCTCTTTTACATAAGTAATCCAGGCTCACTTTTGAAAAATAGAAAATTAAAGAGTCCAGTAATTCATCCACGATCAGGCAACTACAAGATGGTTACATTTGTAAATCCCAGTGGTCACAGTGTTGTTTTATATTTTGAGGCTGCACTGACAGAGAAGAAGCAGCTTCTGTTCTCCCCACGCCGTGTGTTCTCATCTCTATGGAACTGTACTTTAAAAATGAGAAGCTGGCTCACACCTTTGCTCTCTGAGCATCAGATCTTATCAGGAAGCAGGGCTTTAGCCGCAGTGTGCCTCACTGGCACTTCCCTGCAGCTATCTGAGGATAGAATTTTGCCTTGTCACCTGACCCAAGCCTAAACTCAGGTAAATTGATGACAGTGAGCCAGTGTCCACAGAAAAGCTGACCCAGGTGAAATATATTTTTTCCTCCAAGTCAATTTTTTGTTTATATTTGATGTCTTTGGCAAGGGGCTTGGCCCTCCTCTTTGCAAGTTTTGCAGTTTCACTGTCCAGCAACCAATTCCTGATGGGCCTTTTAATAAAACCCTTCACCCTTCTTTGTGCTCAAGTAAGTATTGTCTGCTGTCTTCCATCCCTCAGAAGCAGGCTCCCACCTACTCTGACGTTGCTGCTCCATGCAAAGAAACCAAACATGCTAACCCCGAACAAAGAGAGTTCACTGCCTCAGCTCATTCCTTTTCCCTTTATTCTGTGAAATATTTATATACTATTTACTCAGTACCAACCTGTTTGAAGCCATAATACACAAAGCTGAAATGTATGCTTTATATGAAGCCCTCGTTTAGCAAGTAACTGGCCAAATGCACAGGCAAAATCAGCCGTGAGTGAGATCTCACAGTACCATTAGTTCATGTGTCCCTGAAAACCATATTTCAACATATTTCAGTCGTCTCCAAGACTCCTCCCCACCCCCACCTAGAAAAAGACGGAGCTCCTGTTTGCATTCAGCAGGCAGGCTCCTCCTGGAGAATTGTGAGATAGCCCAGGCCTTGTTAATACTTAACACTGAATAAACAGGGCAGGTAGTGCCCATTGTTAAGACGGCCCAATGCAGTACAGCAACACAGAGGTCAGGAGGGAGAAAATAGTGCTGCTGCTTGCAGAGGGAAGGGCCTTCTGAAATGAGCCTGGAGGAGACAAGGACAGGCACACCTCCCGTGTCTGTCTCAAGGCCGATTTCCCAGGGAACCGCCCAGCCCTCTCAGAACTGGTGTTTAAAGTTTTGCAGTCTCCATACTGAGACAGATGGGAAGTTAGTGGTGGACTTTAGTACCAGGAAGTCCTCACTTTATAGTGCTCAGGCCTTTAATAATTATCCGGGAACAGGAAGCAGTCAGATTAACC
Source organism: Lasiurus cinereus (assembly GCA_011751065.1). Taxonomy (NCBI): domain Eukaryota; kingdom Metazoa; phylum Chordata; class Mammalia; order Chiroptera; family Vespertilionidae; genus Lasiurus; species Lasiurus cinereus. Next base: position 22,397,383 of record JAAGEH010000293.1, on the reverse strand, counting down.
TACCTCAGTATTAGATTATTGGTAGCCTTTGGTGCCATCTTCAATGGGAACACCTAGCTGCCTGTTGCACACGGAAGCCACATGACCTTGCTAGAAAGGACTTGGTACTTACTTCCAAGAATAGCTCACAGGAGACACCAGTTAGAGTAGGGGTGGGTCAGAAAAGGAGCTTAAGTTTCTCGATTGTACAGCCGTAGGAAGATGGGGCTCTGAAATAGATTGGGGGCATCTTCTCCAGTGAGCTGCCTGGTGCTGCCACACTATATTCCATAGCGCCTGTATTATTGTGCCTTCCCACCAGCAGTGTATGAATGACCCAGTTTTCCCATATCTAGCTGTGTTTTGTAAATTTTTTATATATTCTGGATATAAGTCTTTGGTCAGGTAGGTGGTTTGCAAATATTTTCTCCCAATCTGCAATTTATCTTTAAGAAAGGCTTTCAAAGGACAAAGGATTTTAGTTTGGATAAAGTCAAATTTACCTGTTTTTCCTTTATTCATAGTGCTTTTGGTATAAACTTTAAGAAATCTTTGCCTAGCTCTAGATCCCAAAGATTTTCTCCTAATTTTTTCTAAGATTTTTTAAAATATATATTTTATTGATTTTTTTAGAGTTAGAAACATCGATGAGAGACATTGATCAGCCGCCTCTTGCACACCCCCTACTGGGGATGTGCCTGCAACCAAGATACTTGCCCTTGATCGGAATCGAACCTGGGACCCTTCAGTCTGCCAACGGACGCTCTATCCACTGAGCCAAACCAGTTTCAGCAGATTTTTTTTTATAGTATCATATTTTACACTTAAGTCAGACCATTTTGAATTAAGGTTTGTATAAGGTGTGAGGTTTAGGTAAAGGTTCTTTTATAAATGGTTATGCTTCCATCCTTTTGTTGAAAAAGTTATTTTTCCTCCACACAATTGCTTTTGCACCTTTGTAAAAAATCATTTGAATATGTTATGTTATGTGGATCTATTTCTCAGTCCTCTATTCTGTTCCAATGAGCTAATGTCTATCTCCTTACTAGTACTACAGTCTTGATCACTGTAGCTATATAATAACTCCTGAAGTCAGGTAGACTGATTCCTTCCACTCTAATTTTTTTTTCTAAGTTGTTTCAGTTATTCTAGTTTCTTTGCATTCTCATTTAATTGTAGAATATTCTTGTCTTTATATACAAAACATTTTGCTTAGATTTTGATAGTAATTGTATTAAACTTGTATATCAATTTGAGGAAATTAATATATTTGCTTTGTTTAGTGTTTCCATCCATGAGTCCAGTATGCCTGTCCATTTATGCTTGTCCATTTATTTAAAACTGCATTGATTTCATTCATTGTAGTTTTTAATTTTCAAGTTTTGTATTTTTGTTAGGTTTACACTTATTTTATTTTCTTAGTGATTATAAATGGAATTATATTTTAAATTTTGGTGCCCACATTTATTGCGCATATATAGAAATATAATTATATTTTTGTATGTTAATCTTGTGTCTTTCTACCTTGTTGGAACTCACTTACTAGTTCTAGGAGGATTTTGTTTTTGTAGATTTCTTGCGATATTCCACGGAGATAATCATGTTATCTGCAAATAGGAATAGATTTATTCTCATCTTTAATTACTTTTTCCTGCTTTACTGCCCTGACAAGTACTTCTAATACTTTGTTGAATAACATTGATGAAAACAGACATCCTTGCCTTATTCCCAATCTTAGGGGGGGGAGCATTTCGTCTTTCAATATTAAATACATAGGTTTTTTTGTTTTAGATGCTCTTTATCAACCTAAGAAGTTTTTCTCTATTACTAAGAATTACGAATTTGAATTACGAATATGAATCTTACTGATTATTTTTGTTTAGCTTAAGAAATTATAGAACTTATCTCCTTGTGAGTTAAATATATCTTTAGGACTTATGCAAAACAGGGCAACACCGAATGGTAGATGTCCTTTTTATTACCATTTCATAAGAGATTTTAAATTTCATTTCTTCTTGCTTTTTGTAGTTGACTTTGATTATTTTTCTGTTTTGTTTTAAATTCATCAATGGACAATAACCTTGCATCATAATTGCTCAATGGAAGTCTTTGAATTCATACTTTAAAATAATATGTTTATAATGAGTATCTAAAAATATTTCAAAAAGTTGTCTGAAAATTAGTTTTAGTTGGAATTCCAAATTAATCTTCATTTGATTTGTTCTTGCTTACTTTTTACTCAGAATTTTATTTTAGAATGTGCAGCTTTACTTTCTTCTATAAAATTAAATATGCCAGAATTACTTACTAATATGTGTATTTCTTCAGGGCAGGCTATGAACGTAGAATAAATACATCTTCAAGTTATTTTAAAAACAACAACAATAAAAGTTAATTCATGCACATTGTACCCTGTTGTAACCTACCATGCCACTCAACAATACAGAATTTCTTGTCATTACATATTCTTCTATATCAGGGGTGGGGAATGTCTGGTCTATGAGCCATACAAGGCCCATGAAATCAATTGGTCTGGCCCTGCTAAGGCACAGGGGTGAGTTATTTAAATGTTTGGCCAGATTTAGCAGGCTAACTTTTAACTTGGTAATTTTATATAAATATCCAAATGGCCCTTGGGAAAAAAAGTTTCCTCATTCCTGTCTATTCTCTAAGCACAACGAGGGCAAGTATCATTTCTTTATTTGTTTAATAAAAATAAGGCACTCATTAAATATTTATTGAATAATTGAATAATTTCTGATGGCTGTGTAGTATTTCATTGTTTGTAAAAATCATTTTTTACTTAAGCAGTTCCTTATTGTTGGATATTTAAGTTGTTCTTAGTTTTTGTAGTGATAGACAGGTAGCTAAGTCTTTGTATTCCCCTCCTGCTTTGATGAGTCATCTCATTTCAAATTATGTCTGCATTAGACTTTTGAACATGCATATATTTTAATCCTTTATAGGGCCTTGTCATTTCAATTACTCCACTCTTTGGTTGTTTGGTTGAATATGTACGTCAAGCTGCTTGACAAATGAGCATATGTTATTACTTTACTGATCTACCGTATTGGGAAGTTGGAACAGTGTTTGATGGTGAGTCCTTTAGAAGAATTGAGAAAGAGGTTTACCAGGAAATATTTAAAAGCTATAACTAAAATTTATAACACTAATTTAGCAAAAGATCATGGGAAGGTGGTTCCAAATTGTGTGGTTTCTGCAGTGCTGCTCCTGCAGGGATCGGCTTTGCCCATACAAATGAAGGAGAAGCCTCATCACATCCTGAAGTATTTTTAGAACTGTTGAAGGTGTAGTGGGATCTGTATGACATTCCTATCAGAGGAGACAAGAGGCCCAGCATCATTGTTAACATACATTTACTGACTGTCTGTGATGGTGAAGAGAGGGTCCCTTTTGCAGACTGAGGAGAAAGAGTTACAGAGGTACCACATATATGCTGCTTGTCCTCAGATGACTTGACCTGGAGGTGGGGACGTAGGACTGAAGCCCTGTGACACTGTGGGGAGAGCTCAGGCTCTGGAATTAGGTACATTTGGGTTTAAACCATGCTCTTCCTAGATGTATGGCTGTGAGCAAGTTATCTGATTTCAATAAACCTGAGGTTATTCATCTGTAAAATGGAAATGAAGATAATATCTAAGGTTATTTTGAAAAATAAGTGGAAAATGCATATGAGGCTGTAAGAACAGAGCTTGGCATGAGATAGGTATAAATTTTTTCAGGAAGAAAGAAAAATGGCACAAAATACGGTAAGGCATTGTGTCAGAGATAATACAGGATTTCAGAGGACAGAGAGATTACTTATCACTAGTGAAGATTAAGGAAGATGTCACAGGGGGAAAAAAAAAGTAGTCTTAAAGGACACTTGGAATTGTGGGTGGCTGAGAAAAAAAGTAAGGAAGGTATTCCTGAGGAAGGAATGACATGCACAAGGAAGAGATGTGGTCATGAGGCTGTAGGTAGACTAGGGGGACAAGGGTGAAGATGGATTGAAATATGTGGGTATCCCTGGCAATATAAGCATTTGACTCTTTAAATATTTGTTGCACATTTCTAGTAGGAGAGTAAGGTTAGAATGATTGTCTATTAGTAAAATCAGTATATCTTCATGTTTTTCTATGTTCAAAATAAGATATCCATTGCATGCTTTGAATGTAACATGACATCTTAGCATATTTATCCTTGTCTTTCATTTTACTCATTTTTTATTTATTTTTATTGTTGAGAGTATTACAGATGTCTCCCATTTCCCCCGTTTGTTCCCCTCCACCCGGCTCCCACTGCACCCCGTGCCTTCATCTCACTATTGTATGTGTCCATGGGCTATGTATACATGCATATGAGTTCTTTGGTTAATCACACATAATTGGATCCAGTTAGTCATACTTACCATGGATAGAGGTAATTTACATGAATACAGTCACATGGTCTCTGCCCAGGGCATAGTTTGCATTGATGGAAGGGGGCCTGGCTTACATTTCACTAGTGAGGGAGGAGTCTGAGGGTAGAAACCTGAGTTAACTGGCACTGTGTTTCTAATTTATTAGTGGTGTTTCAGTGCCCCCTATGGGATGGTGCCAGGGCAGCTGTTTCATTGGGTGTCTGTATAACCGGACACTGAGGATGGAGTGCAGTAGAATGTAGAGCTCAAAAGGCAGGTTAGAGCCAGATCTAGGAGAACTTGACTCACTGATGAAAAAGGTATGGATTTTATTTGTTAGACAAAGAGGTCTCTTGGAAAACGGTTAAA
>JAAGEH010000293.1:22378561-22392233 GCA_011751065.1 Lasiurus cinereus | reverse complement strand
TGGTGACATGGTTACAAATATCTCTATTTTGACTTTGTGTCTTAATTGTTTGTGTTTATTCTCTCACTTTTATATATATATGTGTGTGTGTGTGTGTGTGTGTGTGTGTGGTTTTTACGAATATACATACACACTCACACACACATACACACAGACACACACATATAATCTCCAGAGAGTGAGCCAAGACAACCAAGATATTAAGTCACATTGACCTTCTAGGTATGTTTGTCACCATAGTCTATAACAGTCAAAATTTATGTCTTCTTGCAAATACCAATATAATAGATTATCATATATCATGGGAACTAAAGCTTAGATTCCAAACACAAAACTTGTTTTTTAAACTAAACCACACTCACTCTTTTATCTTTCTTTCCTCATTGAATTAGCTTCAAAGTAAATATTTTAGGTTGCCAAACTTACAAGAATTTCCTGTCTTTCCTTTTTTTAAAAATTCATCTTTATTGCTGAAAGTATTATAGATCCCCCTTGTTTTTTTTCCATTGATCCCCTCCAAGAATTCCCTGTTTTTCAAAAAAAACTTTCTGTTTAAGGCCCTTTCCTTTCAAGAAAATGTGTTTGATTGAGGATGTATTATGTAACAGGTAAGTGCTTAAAACGCCTATAGGCTTTTAAAAAAGATTTATATTACTTCCCTAATACATGTGAAAATTAATTTAGACGTACTAATTCAGAACTTTTGATAATTTAGGCAGGGACAAATTTCCATTATAATTCTCCATGAAAAATGATTTTTCTCCCTTTTCCCTTTTATTCCTCCCAGAAGTAGAATGTTTAAGGTGGGATTGAATAAGAAAACAAATGGTTTATAGCACTTTGGAAAAGTGATTAATATGCTAATTAAAACGTATTCTCCACATCACAGAAACTTGCCAATCTACAAATAGACAGAGGTTAGACTTATATACCAAACCAAAAAACAAACAGCCTCTTGGAATAAAATGAATGAATACCCTTTCTCTATTTTGTAAACAAATTAAAGTGCTTAGGACCATGTTTCTTATCTATTGTTTAATATGATCGTTATTTCAAATTAGAAATAGCTTCATATTTTTATCAAGTGCACCTCTCAAAATATTTTGACAATTTTCTTTTAACTGAATTTAAAGAATTTTTTCTTACATGAACAGATCTTATGAAGCTGTTGTAGTTATGTGAATATATTCAACAAAATGCTTTCAAGTAGATATCTTAAAAGCTTATGCTTGGGAACACATCTTTTACTGATTTAGTTCTAGTTAGTGATGTGCTGGAAACACCATTTATTTAAATAAAAATTCTTAATTATAATATATAATAATAAAAGTGTAATATGCTAATGAGACTGGATGTTCTTCTGGACAACCACTGCAAGGGAAGCCCAGGTCCCGGGTGCCTGCCTGTGGCTAGAGGGAAGCCAGTGCCAGCAGCCAGGGAAGGAAGGCTTACTCTTGCATGAATTTCGTGCATCGGGCCTCTAGTTTTTAAATAGTTCAGAATGGTCTTCCTCCTATTTAAAGAGACTGAATTAAAGAGAAAATATGACTATATTAGCTATATATTTACATTTTCACTTTGATGAATGCTAAAACTGAAAAAACATTTCTGCCATATAGTACACCTGTGTGTGCACGCACGCGCTCACACCACACACAAACACATTAGGGGCACAAATGCCTAATCACCCCAGTCAAACACATCTGATTTAAATTTATTCCTTCTACTGAATGCCGGATATGCCATTTAGAATCAGGTGCAACGGCCTCTTTTCGAAAGGTCTAGAACCAATATCTAAACAGGGACTTCATATTTGTAGCTAGCATTAATGATTTTTTAAAAGTGGAGCATGGTGGAGAATAAAGAACAGAGTTTCTCCCTTTGCTCCTTCATCTCATTTAGTATATATTGTACTGTGCCATTTTCATACATGCGAGGGTCAGGTTATCTTTTATACTGGGAAACAAAGTTTTTAGAATATGAAAGAACTCTTAAAGAAAGCATTGCCTATTTCCCCACCATCTTAGTTAAAAACAGTTTCTCTCGATAAGCAAAAGTTCATTAATTTTCTTTTTTTTAATTAAATCTTTATTATTCAGATTATTACATTTGTTTCTCTTTTTTTCCCCTCCATAACTCCCCTAAACCCGGCTCCCACCCCTCCCTCTACCCTTACCTCCCTCCCGTTGACCTCATCCATAGGTGTATGATTTTTGTCCAGTCTCTCCCTGTACACTCCTCCCCCCTTTCCCCCTGAGAATTATCAGTCCACTCCCTTTCTGTGCTCCTGACTCTATTATATTCACCAGTTTATTCTGTTCATCAAATTTTTAATTTACTTAATTTTTAGATTCCCTTGTTTATAGATATGTATTTGTTGTTCATAATTTTTTGGCTTTTACCTTTTTCTTCTTCCTCTTCTTAAAGAGTACCTTTCAGCATTTCATATAATACTGGTTTGGAGTTGATGAACTCCTTTAGCTTTTTCTTCTCTGTGAAGTTCTTTATCTGCCCTTCAATTCTGAATGATAGCTTTGCTGGATAGAGTATTCTTGGGTGTAGGTTGTTGCTGTTCATCACATTGAATATTTCTTGCCAACCCATCTGGCCTGCATCGTTTCTGTTGAGAAATCAGCTAACAGTCATATGGGTGCTCCCTTGTAGGTAATGAACTGTTTTTCTCTTGCTGCTTTTAATATTCTCTCTTTGTCTTTTGCTCTTGGTATTTTAATTATGATGTGTCTTGGTGTAGTCCTCTTTGGATTCCTTTTATATGGGGTTCTGTGTGCTTCCTGGACTTGTAAGTCTATTTCTTTCACCAGATGTGGGAAGTTTTCAGTCATTATTTCTTCAAATAGGTTTTCAGTATCTTGCTCTCTCTCTTCTTCTGGCACCCCCACTATTCTGATGTTCTATACCATCTTGTCATTTACTCAACATATGGTAAGCCCAGCCTTGGAATGTATAAATTATGGTAGTTTGCTAAGAGATGTTCTATCTCAAATGAGTTTAGGCTAAACTGATAAAATTCCTGTTATTCTAGCTACCTCCCTGGGTACTTAAAACATATTTGTTGAATAAAATAAATGACCATCTTTTGCACATAAATTACTGAGAATGTTTTCTTTGACTCCACAAAGGAGAACTTCTTAGTGAAATGATGTTTAAAATCTATTATTATTACTATTATTATTACGTGTTACAGTTGAGTAAGATAATTGCCTAATGTAAAGATTCTTAAACATTGTTTACCTTGCTTAATTGAAAACAAAAACATTTTATAGAAAAGATCTCTTGCTCACCAGAATTAAGAGACTAGGAAAAGGCCAGGAGAACTCATTCTACACTGAACTGGGGTGCAGTCTTGGGAGGTGGGTCAAGATTGGGGATATTGCCGAGACTGGTTTGGCTCAGTGGATAGAGTGTCAGCTTGCAGACTGAAAGGTCCCAGGTTCGATTCCGGTTGGGGGCATGTACCTTGCTTGCAGGCACGTCTCCACTGTGGAGCGTGCAGGAGGCGGCTGATCGATGTCTCTTTCTCATCGATGTTTCTGACTTTCTATCTCTCTCTTCCTCTCTGTGAAAAATCAATAAAATATATTTTAAAAAAAAGATTGGGGATATTGGTGATGGGAGTGCTGAGGGAAGGGTTGTTCTAAGAAAAAGGTAAGACACTTCATGCCACAGATAAGGCCTATGGGAGTTTGGCTGAGATTGGTTTCTGGTTTGGACCCTCTGTGTGTCTTCCAGGCTATTCCCAGTTAGTGACCCCCAAATTTGAGGAACCAAAAGGCACATTTTACACTAACAACAGGCATAGAGTGATGTTTTGTCTCCACATCAGCTGTGTTAGACTTGAGCATAGATGCCTCTGTATGGACAGGGGTGTCAGTACACACTACATAGGATGGGGCAAAAGGTCTGCAGTTGTGAGTACGTGAAACACAGTGCATTCTTGTATTACTAGTTATTAATTATTGTGTTATTTTCCATATGAACAACTGTAAACCTCCTCTTGCCCCACCCTGTATTTTTCGGTACCTGTCATGGGATTATAGTAAGAACTCAAACTCACCGGAATAACTATCCCCTCCAGTCCTAGTTTGAAAGGTATTAGCGTTTTAAAGAAAGATGACCCTTTTTAATATTCAAAGAACTCCAGGTCAAGCCATATATGCAAAGTATAATGTATGAACAATTTTACCATCTCTTTCCTATCAGGTCAATTGGTAAGCGTGTTTGCCATGGTGAAAAAATGTACAGGTGGGTTTATATCCCTGTGAAGGCTGATAGATGAGGAGGCCAACGGAATGCCTGTTCTATTGCAATTAATTATCAGGTGTGTGTGTGTGTGTAAAGGTTGTTAACAGATAGAGATTCATCTCTTCTTCCCATTCTCATAAATTTTATTTGTTTATTAAGAGTAAGACACTTTGAGATTATCTCGCAGATGAACTATGTATATTCAGTATCTGAAAATCAATATAAAGGCAGGCTTTTCACTTGTGAGGAAGAAAACGAATTAGACTTGTCATTTGCCCTTTCATCTCTTATCTGCCCATACGTTCTCTCCACAGTTCCTTCACCGACCAGTGTCATGAGGGAATGATCAGCAGCCAACTGTGTTCCTAATAAATCTATTTTGGAAAAAAAAATTGTTTGGTCAGAAAATGTTTGGTCCTTACCATGTGATAGGATTCTAAAAGGTCAGCCACCCGTAAACACCACGGGGAAACATTTAAAAACTCCTCTAACTCTGGGACCAGCCTAGATAAATATCACAAATATTAATCCTAGGCATCGGGAAGCTCCTTTCTCTGCAGTACAGACACACTTAACACCCAGCAGTGCCTTTTCTTGTTGATAAAAAATTCTCTTGGACAGTGGGGCCCAGTAAGTGACTGAGCTACAGGAGTAAGGCTGCCTAAAGGGCCATGTCCCCCCTAGGGCATGTCGCAGAGGCTGTGTCAAAGAGCAGGAAGCAGGTGTGGTAGGGGAAGCCCGTGGCTTCTGTAGGAAGGGTGGAAAGGCACAGACAGGGTTGAGAACTGGAGGCTGGAGAGACTCATCCTTTCCCGACTTGCTCAGTCTGCACTGATGGAAGGGTGACCAGCCTGGTCCCCGAGGCTATCCTGGGCCGAGGGCTGCAGAGCCTACCTTGAGTCTCCTTCTGTTCCAAACAGCAGACTTGAAATGGCTGAGAAGGCAGAAGCAGCAGACACAGGAACTCCTTTTCAATTGTGATTTCCCCCTCTTTTTTTCTAGCTCTCTGAGGCTTTTCCTACCCTGTCCCCAAATGTCATGAAACACAGAAACATGTTCTACCCTCCCCCTTTGCCCCATTTTCCATGTCCTTATTATTATTTTAGCTCCTAGGAAATGGCATTAAGAAGAATCCCGGGAAGCAAAAGCTGTTATGATTATAATTTCTAAGAAGGACCAGCCCTGTTCCAAGTTTCTTTAGAATTTTTTTGCTCTTGTAATAAGTGTAGACAATTTCCCTCAAGTTGATGATAGATTTTTAGCTACTGTCAGGTCATGTCATCATTTAGCACATACCCTTTCCCCCCTAAAATCTTTTAAATCTTACTTTTTTCTCTACAGAGATTAGTATTCTCTTTGGTGACAATTTATAAACAAAGCTATTTAAACAAAATTCAGGTAAGATCCTTATGTTTTCTTCATATATCATTTGCCCCAGCAACACGCAGGGACACATCCCAGGATGTGTAGGCTTCAGAGATTCCTTTTCAGAATTATTACTCACCTCTGTCCCATTTTACCACCAACATTATGAAGCTTTTTGTTTCTTGGGTATAACCAAGTTTATATGCACTTATGTATAGCACCAATTTTACAGGGTTTGGGGAAGGATTAAGTGAATTCATATACACAGAGCATGGACAATAGTGCCTGGCACAGGGTAAGCTCTGTGTGAGTTTTGCTCCTATTATTGCTACCTGTTTTATTGTTTAATTTGATAGAAGAATATACAGAATGTCCCAAAAATGTATACACATTTAACAGCTGATAGCCCAATTTTGAAAATGAAATGTATTTTTATAAACACTGCCTTTATAATTATTCAAAGTGTGTGTATACATTTGGGGGGGGGGACATCCTATAGAATGTCAATTTCAATTCACCCCCAGTTATGGTAGGGTACAAAGTTGGTCCTGAAATTATTCGCCCTTAAGAGTTTAACAGAACTACTTCAGTTGAATGAGAAGACAGGCCAACTGCATGTTTCTTTCTTGTGCTCCAGGGTCTTGAAATGTCCCCTAATTTACTTCTTGTTCACTGTAATACCAGCCAAAAGGGGTAAGGGTTACGGGTCCCTCCTCCTGCTCACCTTCTCCATGTAGTCCCCTTAGAATTAGGGCAGAGACAGAAGACTATTTTTTTTTTGTCACCTCATTCGTTCTGATGAGAGTCAGCTTATTCTGTGAAGTCCACTGAAATTTGAAAAGCCTCGCATGGCACATGATCGTAAATGACAGGCTGTACGCAAATGGCCACTGAAATTTAAGGTCAAGAGACTGAATAATGAGTGTTTACCCACCGGTCGCTTTAACATTGACCTGTGTGTCCCACAAGATGTCTCGAGGTTGAATTATGTCACAGCATGATCATCTTGAACACTGTTGTGGGAGATGGTTTGAGAGAGAGGTTTCCTCAGATGAGAGACAAGACTTGCATTCTCTCTTGCAATGTACAAAACATTAAACACTGAATGCATTTTACTGCAGAATTCCACTCACGGGCTCACATGAAAGCCTTTTTTGTCAATGACCTTTGAAATAGTGGTGAATCTCCCATGAATGTGATGGCGCTCATTCCCAAAATTCATCTCCAGGACATATGTTTTTCTGTTCTCTTTCTAATCTTTTGGGAGCGTGGAGCAGGGCAGGAGGAAATCCATTTTCCCAGCTAGGTCTGTATTTTTTCAGTTAGAAAAGATGTTTCACTTGTTGTCTGATGGTATTGAGACATTTTTTCCAGTCTGTCCTTATTGAAAAGAGCAAATCCTGTACCTGCCACCACCTGGGACCTGGGGTCTTATGAAGTAAGTGCTGTGTTTGTACACAGACAGCGGTTCTGAGACGACTTGTTCTGGTGGTGATCACGTCTCCAGCGTCCTGGTGGACCTGCTCATTTTTTCTTTTCCATGTTTCAGTTTTCGGTCTCTGTGCTGAGTTGATCTTTTCCCCCAATGTTCTCTAGGTTAGGAAAGATTTTACACATGACTTGTGAAATCCTAATCTTTTTTTCTGTCAGGGATGACTAGGAGATACGTGTGAATTAACCTGTGCTTGATCTTTGGGGGTAAAAAGGGAAAGGTAAAATGTTAAAAATTCTACCACTTTGCATAGTCTTATCACTCAAGCTAATACCATCAGGTTAAAAGTGTCTGTCTCCCAACCCCATGTCGCTTCCTCCCGAATTTTTTGTGTTTTTTTTTGTTTGTTTGTTTGTTTTTTAACAAGCTCAGATTGGAACTACTTTGCTGTACTTCCTTTTTTCCTCTAATTTTATTTGATTTCACAAGAAATTCTAAACTCTTACAGAAGAATCCAGAATCATGGCTTATTCTGTTGATAATTTAAAATATAGCTGTGCCTGGGGAAGGTGGCAGGGAAGTGGTGTTCTTTCTTATCTTTAAAAACAAACCTAATTAAAACGGTATAAACCCTTTTAGCCAGGAAATGAGGGTCTCCCCTCAGTGGCAGCTGCTGGGAGCCACGGGTCAGCTGGGGAGAAGTGTGAGGGGGTTGGGGGCATCCTCTGCGCCTGCATTGTCTCCCAGCCACTTGGTGCTCTTTGTCTGCGGTGGGTGGCTCCTGTCACACGCTCCTAGTCATCTCACTCAGCCTAATTCAGCCGGTTTTCTTTCTTTCTCTCCCCACTCTTCCCTCTGCCTCAGGTCTGTTCCTCTCTCATTGGTTTTATGAGCCGAGTGATTATGGAGAGCAGTTTGGTAAAGTAAACGCTCAAAGGGTACATTTTCTAATGAGCTGCAAAGAAATGAGATAGGATGCCTCTAGCATGGACAGTGTGCCTGCCTGTGTGGATTTGGGAGGTCAGTATTCTGGATGTGACAGTTTCTACTAAAAATACTGCAGCGGCGATGTGGAGGGGGACCTGGATGGGGAGGTGGTGTGAGCCCTTATGGGGTCTGTGCTGTTGAGTAGCCTCCTCCCCCATTTCACTCACACACACACACACACACACACACACACACACACACACACACACACAGTTTTTGGAGAGAACTGTCAGTGCTTGGGTGCCACTGTTAATAAGAAATGAAATGTGACAACAAATGTCTTGTGAATTTCAGTGCCAGGTAGGACTTAACAGGCTGATCCGCATTCTGCCCTGTATAAAGCATTAATGGCTCGGTGGGGCTTTGCTCTCAAGAGTCCATTTACTGCCTTGTCCTCCCCCTCTGCCCGCACATTACCTGTAGCTCGCAATGCATTTTAAGTGAGTCTCTCGCCCGCGCTGAGAAGGAGAGCAGCTGGGGGAGAAAGGCTGGGTTAACAAGGCTCTCAAAGTCATTTGTAATTTATACAAAAAACTTTCCTTGAGGGGAATGTACAGTAGTACTTCACACCTGGAAATCTTTTGGCTGGGATGTCCATAATTCTAGGAGCCAAGCCCTTGGTGTCCACATGGAAACTGAGCTGTGAGAGGTGCTTCGAGGTGTTTCCCAGGACACAGAGCTGGTGTGTGGCCACACTGGGACTTGGATCTGATGCTCTTTCAAGAATCCTTCAGGGACGCATATTAGGAGCTTGTGCCCTTTGACACATGTCACTGGCAAAACCTTATTATCTCCACTTTAAAATGAGGAATGACAGAAAAAAGAATGTTCACAAAGCTAGCGACATAGGGCTGTCTTCCTATCGGATAGGACTCACGTTGACCTTACAGGCATCAGTCCCCATCCCCCAACCCCCGTCCCTGCCATCAGCAGAGTGTTTCTGCTTCTCTTTCCTGCACTGTCCCCAGCTCACCACCTACCCCTCGCACCATTTAGCATTTTTTCTCCTTATACCCAAGGTGTGTCCTATATTTCTCTCTCACTGGTACTTTTCTCCCATCATATCTGGAATTGTGTCTGGAAACTCCTTCTAGAATTATCCGGTAGGTGACCGAGACCTAACCCCTGTTCCCAAGAAGCAGTGTAGTGTCATTTCCAAATGAACCCTAGCCTATTGCAGGGTAAACAGAGCAGGCCTGGGGCAGAAGGTCAAGTCCTGGGGCCTGTACCAGTTCAGGAAGCACCTTCACTCCTGTGGATTCTCATGCAAAGATCCTTCCAACTCCAGAATCCTACATTTTCATAGGAATTGCCAGGGAGAGCTTTTATTTTTTTTTTATTCTCATCGAAGGATATTTCTCCCATTGATTTTTAGAGAGGGTGAAAGAGTTGGAGGAGAGGGGGAGAGACAGAGAGACAGAAACATGCATCAATATGAGAAAGATACCCGACTGGTTGAACCTGCGACCGAGGTACATGCCCTTGACTGGAAATCAAACCCAAGACTCTTGGGGCCTCAGGCTGATGCTCTAACCACTAAGAAACAGTCCAGGGCTACCAGAGAGAGGTTTGGAGGAAAAATGGATCCATATCAACCCAGTCCAATGGTATTATTAAAGGTTCAGGTCCTTGGATACCAGTATCTTTAACCCCACATTGAGCCAGGTGCTTTGTCCTTGCATTGCTTTTATGCCATGGTGGGAACTGCTCCACCTGGCTCTGCCAGTGCTCACTCAAGGGACCAGTGATGCTGGTAAAGGAGGATGCTGGGAGTTTTGCAGAACAAGGGATGCTCTGCACACAGGTTTCTTTTCTGCCAGTTGGTTTGGGTATATTAAACAAACAAATCAAGGGATATGCGCAGCTGTGTTCATGTGGGTATTTTGGTTTTCTGTGTTGTGACTTCTGACTCCATTTCAGAGTCTAAGGTCCTTAAGGGTAGCAGTGTTAGGCAGTGGGTTGCTGCTTAATGAGTAACCAGTGATAATGACACCAAACCCTGGGCCTTCTGATTTTAGGTCTAGTATTTAGAACCTATTATCTGGTGGAATTTGAAATCATTACTGTCCTCTGAGTGGTCACAAATGTACCATGAAAATTTGTTAGGAAGTTGACTGGATTACTCCTTCCCATTGTGACTTATTAAAAAATCGTGATTTGTGCTTTTTGCTTTAAGTTTTTCCACTTCAAGCTTTACTTGGAATAATTTTAAACCTATTTGAAATATATATAATTGACCTTGAACAATGTCAGGGTTGAAGTGCCAAGACCCCTCACCTTCACCCCTTTACAGTTGAAAATCTGCACATAACTTTTTACTTCGCAAAATCTTAACTACTGATAGCCTATTGTTGATGCAAAGACTTACAGATAACATAAACAGTTAACACATATTTTCTATGTTATATGTATTACTAGAGGCCCAGTGCACAAAATTCGTGCACAGGGGTGGCAGGGGGAGTTGTCCTTCAGTCCAGCCTGCACCCTCTCCAATCTGGGGTCCCTCGAGGAATGTCTAACTGCTCATTTAGGCCCGATCCCACTGGGCAGTCAGACATCCCTCTTAAAATCCAGGAATGCTGGTTCCCAACTACCAATTGCTCACCTGTCTGCCTTCCTGATTGCCCCTAACCACTTCTGCCTGCCAGCCTAATCACCCCCTAAATACTCCCCTGCCAGCCTGTTTGCCCCTAACTGCCCTCCCTTGCATGCCTGGTCCCCCAAAATGCTCTCCCCTGCAGGCCTGGGTCACCCCCGCCCCCCAACTGCCCTTCCCTGCAGGCCTGGTCACTTCCAACTTCCCTCCTCAGCTGGCCTGGTCACCCCCAACTGCCCTCCCTTGCAGGCCTGGTCCCTCCCAACTGCCCTCCCCTGCTGGCCATCTTGTGGTGGCCATCTTATGTTCACATGGAGGCAGTCATCTTGTGTGTTGGAGTGATGATCAATCTGCATATTATTCTTTTATTAGATAGGATAGAGGCCTAGTGCATGGGTGGGGGCCAGCTGGTTTGCCCTGAAGAATGTCCCAAATCAGGATGGGGGTTTCCTTGGGGCGTGGGGCGGCCTGGGCAAAGGGCCTGTGGTGGTTTGCAGGCTGGCCATACCCCCTGGCAACCCAAGCAGAGGCCCTAGTATCTGGGATTTATTTATCTTCTACAATTGAAACTTTGTAGCCTGGAGCAGAGCTAAGCCTTCTGCTTGCTCCGTGGTGGCCAGGATGTGTGAAAAGCTTGGCTTCCTCCATCACCGGGGCAACCCAAGCCTTCCTCTTGCCCTTTCTATGGCCATAGACATCTTGGTTGGGTTAATTTGCATACTTGCTCCTGATTGGTTTATGGGCGTGGCTTGTGGGTATAGTGGAGGTACAGTCAATTTGCATATTATTCTTTTATTAGATAGGATATACTGTATTCTTACAGTAAAATAAGCTAGAGAAAATAAAATGTAATTAAGAAAATCACAAAGAAGAGAAAATACATTTACAATACTGTTCATATTTATTGGAAAAATCTGCATATATGTGGACCCATGCAGAAGTGCAGTTCAAGCCCATGTTGTTGAAGGGTAACTGTGTAAGTTAAACAGAAGAGAATTCAGATAGAGAGAAAAACCAAGTGTTCACCTGAATGATTCTTATCTTTCCATGTTGCTGTGAAAAGGCATGGTAGTCCAGATACGAATTTGGTGGTGGTGTTTTTTCCTAAAGGCTCTCTACATAGATTGACAGTATATTAGACCAAAGATATGATTAAATGCTGATTAACTTTTGTGAAGTAAATATAAAGTTCATATTTCAAATAAGTACATGAGGAAAAACTCAGTATGGTTTTCATAGAATCATCTGGATAAATTGGGAAGCAATTTTGGGTTAGTTAATATAAAACCTTTGATGTATCAAGGTGTACCTGTATATAGGTGCATAGACAAGTGAGAGTATTCCTCTGACTTTTTGTCACCTGCAATTTGGACCCATCCTATATAATAAAAGGCTAATACGCAAATTGACTGAACTGTGGAATGACCAGTCACTATGACATGCACTGACTGCCAGGGGGTAGACACTCAACACAGGAGCTGCCTCATGGTGGTCAGTGTGCTCCCACAGGGGGAGTGCTGCTCAGCCAAAAGCCAGGATCATAGCTGGCAAGCACAGTGGTGGTGGCGGGAGCCTCTCCTCCCTCTGAGGCAGTGCTAAGAATGTCTAACTTCTGGCTTAGGCTTGCTCTCCTGGGGAAGTAGGCCTAAGCCATCAGTTGGACATCCTCCAAGGGTTCCTGGACTGCGGGAGGGTACAGGCCAGACTGAAGGACCTCTCCCCTTTGAATGCACAAATTTTGTGCATTGGGCCTCTAGTTTCTTATAAAAAGTGATGCTCAATTTTTTGGATACAACTCTGTTAGCAACTTCAGAGATGTTAACATGTCCCTTTGTTACTTAGGAAATCTGATACCTCTTGGGGGCATCTTTTAAACCCTTGGCTTTCCTTTCACTGAAATTAGAATCCCTGCTCCCTACGCTTCTTAAATTAGTATCATAACAGTTATCAGTACAACCTGTCAAATAAAAGAGTAATATGCAAATTGACCATCACTCAAACACACGAGATGGCTGCTCACATGTGGTCAAAGATGGCTGAAACCCAGTTGGACACAAGATGGCCACCACAAGATGACCAGCAGGGGAGGGCAGTTGGGAGGGACCAGGCCTCAAGGGAGGGTGGTTGGGGGTGATCAAGTCTGCGGGGAGGGCAGTTAGGGGTGACCAGGTTGGCAGAGGAGGGAAGTTGGGGGCAACTGGGCCTGAGGGGAGGGCAGTTAGGGGTGACCAGGTTGGCAGAGGAGGGAAGTTGGGGGCAACTGGGCCTGCAGGGGAGGGCAGTTAGGGGTGACCAGGCCTGCAGGAAAGGGCAGTTAGGGGCAAACAGGCTGGCAGGGTAGCAATTGGGCATCAATCAGGCGGGCAGGGAAGTGGTTAGGGTGTGATCAGGCTGGCAGGCAGAAGTGGTTAGGGGCAGTCTGGAAGGTAGACAGGTGAGCAGTTGGGAGCCAATAGTCCTGGATTGTAAGTAGGATGTCCGACTATTTGTTTAGACCCGATTCTACTGGGACCAGGCCTAAACAGGTAGTCAGACATTTCTTGAGGGGTCCCAGATTGAAGAGGGTGCAGGCTGGGGTGAGGGACACCCTTCCCCCATGCACGAATTTCATATCCGGGCCGCTAGTCTTACCTAATAATAGAGAAACATGTAAATTAACCATATCTCCACTATGCCCTCAGCCAATCAGAGTGAGTATACAAATTAACCCAACAAAGATGGCGGTTACTTTGCATGCATACCTGGGTCCTGGGCACTCAGGTCACTCCTAGCTGGCCATCGGAGAGATGGGGACTCTTCCCAAGCCTGGGAGGAGGCTTTAGGCTCGGGAAGGGGTCACCAAATACAGACCATCCAGAAGTCAGTGCTGGGTTACCCAGCTGCAGCCTGGCAACCCAACACTGACTGCCCAGGTGGTTGAGACCCAGAAAGTGAGTCCGGGTCTGATCTGCAGCCTCAGTGAAAACTGTTGATCAGTGTGCTTACCTCTCTCTCTCTCTCTCTCTCTCTCTCTCTCTCTCTCTCTCTCT
>JAAGEH010000293.1:22353565-22378461 GCA_011751065.1 Lasiurus cinereus | reverse complement strand
CTCTCTCTCTCTCTCTCTCTCTCTCTCTCTCTCTTTCTCTTTTTTTCTGATCTTCGCCAGCAGCCAGACTTTTCTTTCTCTCCCATTGGGGGGGGGGGGAGGGGGAGGAAGGGGAGCTTCTGTTAAGCCCTGCCTCTGTGATTAGGCCCAGAGATAGACCTGGAGATACTGAAGGGCATAAGAATTGACCAATCATAACCAAAGGTGGGTACCGTGGGGAATCAATGGCTGCCTAGGAGGTGGAGCTTCTGACGCTGACTGGCATAGGAACCAACCAATGAGAACCAAATCTGGGTGCTGTGGGGAGCCAATGGCTGCCTAGTAGGTGGAGCTTTTGACACTGACTGGTGTAGGAACTGACCAATCAGAACCAAATCTGGGTGCTGTGGGGAGCCAATGGCTGCCTAGGATGTGGAGCTTTAGACGCTGGCATGGGAACCGACCAATCAGAACCAAATGGTTAACAGAGGAGGGCAGATGGGGGCAACATCAAGCCTGCAGGAGAGGGCAGTTAGGGGCAATCATGCAGGCAGGCAGGTGAGTAGTTAGGAGTCAGTGATTCCAGATTGTGAGATGGATGTCTGACTGCTGGTTTGGGATTGGGCCTAAAATAGCAGTTGGGCATCTTGCAAGAGGTCCTCAATTAGAGAGGGTGTAGGCTGAGTTGAGGAACCCCCCATCTGTGCATGAATTTCATGCACCAGGCCTCTAGTATAGGATAACATCCCCTGATTAGAAGGCAATTTGGAGCCTTCAAAATGATTCCATTATAGAGAAGAAGCTCTGAGAATGTGTTTTAACATGCTGAGAACTAATGATGGCTAAACACTGCCATTGCAGTTGGAGTAGTAGCTTGTATATTTAACACACATCTATTTCATTCTTGGCTGAAATAGCAGATCAATCTGTGTTTTGTTAGTTTATTTGAGATGTGGTTTTGTGACCATGCATGGGTTGCATTTGAGGGAAAAGAAGGCAAAATCTTTTCTTAATTCTTTGTTCTTTTTCAGTTGAGAGGACTATTAACAAAGCTGGATCATTGAGCCAATCTCTGCCCTCCTCCACACCATTTTTCTTTTTAAGGAAGAAAATTCTGAAGCAGAAATAGAGCTGGGATAAAGGTTTGGGTAACTGGCCCTATAGTTTGGTTTTTATGTACATAGAGGGAGACTGGAATATGGTGATTACAGGACATATATTCTGCTTTACTTTTCTGTTGTTGTTGTTTTTGTTTGTTTGTTTTTATTTTTTTACCCATTTGCTATATGATCCCAGTAGATATGTTTATGCTTCTTTAAGTGGTTGGCCATGATTTTTAACTTGACCAGCTGTGGTGAGTTTTAGTTGATGTTGGCATAGCTCTTTTCATTCCCAGTTGAATCATGCCAATGGAAGTGCTGTGTTGTTTTTTTATTCAGAGAGAAGGGAATAGATCTCCTACTGCTTTGCTTGCTCTTTTTATCTCATAATTTCAGATAGATAGTAATAAAGAGCCATTGAAAGTAATGAACAGTCTTTATTGAGGTAAGTGAAGATGACCATGACAGTTTTAATATATTAATCAAGTGGTATTGCTGTTTAACATTAACAACATCTCAATCAGATGCTTGCTTGAGATTAACTGGAAAACCTACTGTGACTGCCAAGAAGAAAATCATGCCAGAAAGTAAAATGTAGCTATAATTGGATATATTTAGAGGATATATATATATATATTTTTTAAATGGTTTGTAATTGTATCCTTCACATGGCAATTGGTATAGATGCTTGGTGAAATGTAATGGGCAGAAATATTATAAAAATTAGAGGAAATAAACACATTTCTCCTCAAAATTTATGTGGTAATTTACATCTACAAAGTAAGGGTCATCTACTAAGTTGCTGATGTATATTCAGAGCTAATATGGTAGATTTAAGTTTTTAATTTATTAATTGTAGTTTTATTCCACAGTTTCTAGTAGGGCTATATTCACTTGAAAAGATGAACTTTTTATGAGACCTACAAAGATCTATATAACATCCTATCTAATAAAAGGGTAATATGCAAATTAACTGTCACTTTGTCACAAAAATGGCGGTGCCCATAGCCACAAGGTGGCGATGCCCAGTCCTCTCAACCCTGCCAGCGTCCCCCAGTCCCAGGGGTGGCCACTGAGAGGGGTGGAGTAAGTGGCCTGGCAGAATGCTTGCTTTGTCACCGCAGCAACAAGGCAAGTGTTCCACACCCGGCCACAGATGGGCCTCTGGGCAGTGGGAGCAAAGTGGCCAGGCCTCGCAGAGAGCTACTGGCACATGGATTTGTGTGCAGGGCTACTAGTGACACTATAAAACCCTATTGGAGCCCAACCGGTGTGGCTCAGTGGTTGAGCGTTGACCTATGAACCAGAAGATCACAGTCTGATTCCTGGTCAGGGCACATGCCCAGGTTGTGGGCTTCATCCCCAGTGTGTGGCATGTAGGAGGCAGCTAATCAATGATTCTCTCTCATCATTGATGTTTCTATCTCCCTGTCCTTTCTCAGTTTCTCTCTGTCTCTTTCTCTCCCCGCCCCCTTCCTCTCTGAAATAAATTTTTAAAACTCTATTGGATAGAATAGAAACAATCCAGAGTGCCAAGTTTCTATGTAATATCAACAGCATTTAAAAATAAATCTCAGAGCAGGACTTCTGGCTATGGCCAACTAAGGAGGTCACAAATCCTCTCTTTAAAAAGGCAAACATAAGGCTAGACAAAATGAAAGTGAACAAATAATCTTGGTAGCAGGGGATTGGAGAGGGCTATTGGCTATGTTATATCCTAAGGTTGCAGGCGTGGTTAGGTAACCATATTGCTAGTTAAGGCTGCACACAGCTGCAGCAGACAGCAGAGAGCCCAAGCTGTCCACACACTCTTGGCAAGTCCTGAGGCTGAGCCCATGCTAGGCGAGATGTGAAAGAGCCCAGTGGAGAGCAGAAGTTGAACATGGCTTGAACTTAGTGTGTACTCCTCCACCCATAAACAAAGTCAGAGAATAAAAGTTGTACTGGCTTGAGGTGTTTGATCTTGATCATAGTCTCTGTCAAGTCATTGGCCAACCAATGAACACACAAGGTGACAACTAGGGAGCCAAGATTAAAAATAAGAACACGAATTTTTAAACAGTAAGAGAGGAGGCATCATAAAAACAGTATGGGCCCAGATAGTGTGGCTCAGTGGTTGAGCATCAGCCTATGAACCAAAAGGTCCTGGTTTGATTCCTGGTTGGGGGACATGCCTAGTTGCAGGCTCAATTCCCAGTGTGAGGTGTGCAGGAGGCAGCCGATCAATGATTCTCTCTCATCTTTGATGTTTCTCTCTCTCTCTCCCTCTTCCTTTCTCTCTGACATCAGTAAAAAATATTTTTTAAAAGCAGTATGAGACATCCTTCACACTGTGGCAGAGTCAGATTTTAGAGAATTAATTCAGGCAAATCATTAAGCAGTTATAAAGAAACAAACAAAAACAACAACAACCCTTGGGGGAAAGTATAAAAATCCAGAATTGCTACAGTACATCCTTCTTTAATATTCATTTTCAACAAAATATTATGGGATATTAAAAAGAAGGAGGAATGTGATCCATACATAGGAATAAAAGCAGTCAATAGAAACGGAGTTTCCCCAAATATTGGATTTGCAGGCAAATACTTCAAAACAGCTATTAAAAATATGTTCAGTATTATATATTAAACAAATGTAAAAAGAACATAAGGAGGTCAACATGCATCCCCATGGAGAATCAAACCTGAAACCTAGGTATGGGCCCTGATCAGGAATTAAACCAGCAACCTTTTGGTGCATGGAAGACACTCCAACCAACTGAGCCACACCAGCAAGGACAAGATAGAAATATCTTCTAAAACCAGTCAAGAGTGTGGTGAAGGCCTAGGGTGGGGGTCAGGGGGGGCTCAAATGGGATCAGTGAGGGGGAAAAGGGGACATATATAAAATACTTTCGACGATACTTAAAAAAAAAGAAAATTTAAGCAATGCAAAAATAAATAGAATTAAACAGGAATTTTGGAGTTGCAAAGTACAATAATTGAAATACAGATTCACTTGAGGGATCCAATACTAGATTCAGGATGATAAAAGAATGAATCAGTGAACTTGATAGATCAATAGAAATTACACAATTTGAATAACAACAACAACAACAACAACAAATGGAAGAAAAATGAACCAAGCCTCAGAGATCTGTGGTGCAATATCAAGCATCCCAACATTCATACAATGAAAATCCCAGAATAAAAGGAGAGAAAGAGGCAGAAAAATATTTGAAGAAAAAAATAGACAAACACTTCCAAAATTTGATGAAAAGCCTTAATATACACATACAAGAAACACAACTAACCCCAAGTAGAATAAATATCTAGACACATGATAGTCAGATTGTTGAAAGACAAAGACAAAAGGAAAACAATGAAAGCACATACGGGGAGCATTAGCATGATGAATGGCTGACTTCTCATTTGGAAAAAAAAATAATGGGAGCAAGAAAGCAGTGGAATGACATATTCAAGTTGCTAAAAGAAAAAGAAAGGATGTCAGCTAAGAGTTAAGCAGCCCATAAAATTATCCTCCCCCAAAAAATAAAGGCAAAATGAAGACATCACTGATTTTAAAAAAGAAATCGAGAAAATCTTTTACTAGCATACCTTCCTTATAGGAAATACTTTAAGCGAAAAGAATACGACTTCAGTCCTGGCCAGGTACCTTCGTGGATTAGAGTATCATTACAGTACACCAAGGTTGTGCATTTGATCACTGGTCAGGGCACATACAAGAATCAACTAAGGAATGGAATGCATAAATAAGTGGAATAACAAATTGATGTTTTTCCCTCTCCTTTCCCCTCTCTCTAAGATCAATAAATAATGTAAAAAAAATGACTTCAATGAGCTCAAATCCACAAAAAGAAATGAAGAACACAGAAAATGGTAAATGTGTGGGTTAATATAAATTACTCTGTAAATACGTTTTTCTCATTTTTATAGCATCTTTTAGAGACGTAAAATTGTATGAAGCAATAATTATAACACTATACTATTAAGGTTTTTGAACATGTGCAAAACATGTAACATATGATCATTAGAGTACAAAGGAGGTGGAAGGGAATGGACCTGTTTTGGAGCAGTTTATATATTTTACAGGAATTAAGTTAGTATTCATCTATAATAGATTGTGGTAAGTGAACTAGTGGGACAGCCCACTATTTCATGAAGACTGGCACTGAACAAACAGGCAACAGAAGAGGGGCCCCAAAATGAGGTTTGGAAAAGACTCCACATACTTACAGCTCCCTCACCGTTGTAAAAGAAGGTGACCTTGACGGAGAAAAAACATGCCAAACCTAAGAAGGAATGCAAGTAGCTTCTATTTTGACAAGCTACCAACACAAAGAACCTGCTTTCTTTTTCAGCTTCTCATGACGCCATAAAGAACAGGATTCTAGACGGGGGCATTCTGGACACACGATGATGCGTGGCCTTCCCACCACACGACTAAAAGGCGGGGAGTGATGTGGCATTGGTGGAACACAGTGGTGACTGGCAGTATTCAGAAGCAATAGGCTGGCTGGTTTTTTGCCTTTACCGCGGCTTCTGTTTGCTTCCATGAAACTGCTCACCAGGATACCTCAAATGATGCCAAAATATTTATAAACAGTCATCCCTTTGTGGGGTGGTGAGAGTGAGGGGAGATGGTGGTTTACTTAAAAAAAAAAAACCTTAATGCAGGGTAGGTGAGTGGCTGATTTAACCATCTATCTTTTTAACTCGAAGGGAGAAAGCCTGCTCGAGATCTAAAGGTTTCACAATGCCTGCCTCCCATATCACTTCTCACGCAGCCTTAAGCCTTTCAGACTGGCAGGTTGGCAGCCCCCGGGTTGATAGTGCAGAAGTGCTAAGTGTGTTTGATTGGTATCATTACTGGTCTCTAGTAATAGATTACTGTCCATGGTGAAATATTCGGGGCAAGCGCACGGCCAATAGCAATCACTTAATCCATCATGGCTGTTTGTTCCTCATCTCCCGAGACCTATCAGCCACATGCTATCCGACCCACCAAGCAAATTGCTGATGGCTGCTTTGTGTGTACAATTGACTGCGTATTTACTGCATTTCCTGTGTTAACCAAAACCACTGGCTTTAGTGAACAGGGAAACACAGGGGAGATTCTTGCTTTGCAATGTCAAGTTCACTCTCTGGTTAACCTCTTTGGCCTCCTTTTCATGGCGATTTGTGATGCATCAGCATTGAGTTTTTTTGCTTTAAAAAAACACACACACAAAGTCAAATGGCATAGTGGTTGTATTAGGAATATTAATTGTGAGACTTGAGGTAGGTTGATTGGAATAAGATCCTGGAGGGTTGTTTGTAATGCAGATTTTTTAGAAACAAGACGTGGGAGAATAATGAATAACAACCAGAACTAATCAGTTTTGTGCATGTATGCGTGTGTGTGTTTAATCCAGTGATAATGACTAAAAGTAGTTATAAAAAGAAGTAGAAATTCAGTGGCTACACCACTTTCCTGGCTTCTTTCCAAGATGTTTTATCCATGGATCTTGGCAAATAAGCCTGTCCCTGATATACACTGAGGAACTTTAATACTCAACAGGAGGAAATACAGTCGAAGGAGGTGTAGGAGGTCAGCTGGGAGGAGAATAAACAAATGACTGTTACATGTGATAGCGCTCTGATGACAAGTGGTAATACTGTCTGTGACCAATATCTAAAAAAGCACAGCTTGAGCTCAAAGGTCCATGGGGGGGAAATGGGGGCAGAAGAAAGAAAGAAAAAAGGAGAGCACGAATGGTGGCAAGCGCATGCTGGTCTGCCCCTCTGCTCCTTCTGATGCTGCACTTGGGAGAGCTGGAAGAAGCAACTTGCTAGGTGCACTGTTAGGTCCACCCCCGAGCTCAGGAAGCCAGCAGGAATGAAACTGAGACGAGCATGAGGACTCATCACCTAGCGGACAGCAAAGAGATCTTATCTATGTCCATAGCCACTCTTGAGGAGCTTGTAATCTAACGTTTGTAGAAAATGATTGTTGTAAGAGGAGATCTTTGTTGCCTCTGTTGGTGTTTTCTGAACACTCCTTAGTATCTGTAGCACACATGGAAATCTAGCTATTCCACACAGGCCAGGTCCAACAGGGGCATGTGTGCCGTGCCACTGGATGAGGCTTTCGGTGAGTGTCTTATCTACCTTATACATGGCGGTTTCTGGAGAAGACAAAAATCTTAGTCCTCAAACATCTGCATTCCTTGTACATATGGGGCCTGTTAGCTAATTGACATAGATGCTTTCAGTGATTCCCAAGATAGTTGAGCATGTTTCACTGTTAATCACAGTCCATTGTAGGTCAAATATGCAGATTAAGAACACTGAAAACACTCACCTTTTAGGATGCACTATGAGACTTTAATTATTGTAGAACATTGGCTTACTCTTCCACCTTCTAACGTATGAGGTACTTTATGACTTGAGGAACTTAGGGATTTGGTATTTCCTTTACCAGAGCTCTGTTCCCTTCTCTGGAGTCTGGTGTTGTGGTCACCCTTTCTCTTTCCTTCATTCACATTGAGAACTAAAATAGCAGTCACTAAGTGATTTATCCATATTGCTGGAAACTTCTAGACCTAGACTGTGCTATATATTTTTTTTAATATTTTATTGATTTTTCAAAGAGAGGAAAGGAGAGAGATAGAAACATCGATGAGAGAGAGACATCGATCAGCGGCCTCCTGCACAACCCTGAATGGGGATATGCCCGCAACCAAGGTACGTGCCCCCGACCGGAATCGAACCCGGGACCTTCCAGTCCGCAGGCCAACGCTCTATCCACTGAGCCAAACTGGTTTTGGCTAGACTGTGCTATATTAAATACCTGATACTTCTGTATTTGTTGACCACTCAGCAACATTGAACACTCTTGATCATTACCTCTATAAAGACACTAGAGGCCCGGTGCATGAAATTCATGCATGGAGAGTTGGGGGTGTCCCTCAGCCTGGCTGTGCCCTCTTGCAATCTGGGACCTCTTGGGTATGGTCTCTAGACTCTGACCAGTGATCATGGCCTATCAGAGCTTTCCTTACCCCTCTTACCGGCAGCTGACCCTGCCTCCGCTGCTGCCATTGCTTGCCATCTATGCGGCGCTGCCCTCCTCTCCCCTACCACTGGTCACCTCCCTCTTTGGGCAACAGACGTGGGGTGCAATCGCTTGGCTGGCCTGGGCCTCCCTTTGCCGGGTGATCGTGAACCAATGGCGGCCCCCTTCCCCTGACCAATTCCATCGCACCCACCTTGGCTGGCCTGGTGCCAGTGTGTGTGTCTTAGCATGGTCCTCCAGAAGGTCATCTAGAAAGTTGTTCTGCTGGTCGGTCCTTTGACTGATTTGCATATCACCCTTTCATTATTATTGATTGGTATTCAAGCTGGTCTGAAAAGGCTACATCCTATTTTGATGACATTCTGTAAAAAGCAAAACTAAAGAGACAGTAAACAGAACAGTAAGCGGAAGGGAAGAGAGGATTAAATAGGGGATTTTTTTCAGGGTAGTGAAACTCTTCTATATGATACTGTACTGCTGCATACATGACACTGGATTTGTCAAAACCTTTTGAGCTTACAGTACAAAGAGTGAGCTTTAATGCATGCAAATTTAAAAATATGTCTTTAGGAAGTCAGAGGATCCTAGGAGAGAATGCAGATTGTGACAAAAAAATACAACTACTACAATTATATGAAACTAGGGCCCAGTGCACTAATTCATGTGCCTTGAACTGTGGGCCACAAGGTTGTGGTGGGCACAGGGGCAGGTTTTGGCCCATCCTCCACGCCCCCACCCAGTCCCTCCTACCACAGCCTCCAGTCTCCTGTCTGCTGGCAGCCCCATTCCCACCTCCACCACTCCCATGAGCTCATGGTGCAGAACAACTGGGGCCAGCACCAGGAGCAAGTGCGACAGGGCCAGCGCTGGCAGTGGGTGCAAGCAGGGCCGTCACTAGTAGCAGGTGCAAGTGCCAGGCAGGACCACAGCGTGTGGGAACAAAGAATTTGTCAATAACTACCAGAGGCTCACCCTGATGACAGTGACTGGCACTCTGCCTTGGTCTGGTGCCCCCACTCACCTGCTCCACCATCCTGCTATGGCCAATGCCCACAATATTTTGCACTCTGTGGCCTGCTATCAACTCTCACCATGTTCCACACGCACCCCCTGGTGGGTCAGCGCATGTCATAGCTACCAGTTGTTCAGTTGTTCCGCAGTTCAGTCTACTTGCATTTTAGGGTTTTATATATATAGATAACTTTACTGAAGGGAGTGAGGGATAAAGGTGCTGACCTATATAACCTTAGAAATGAGTGGAAGCTGCAAAATGGAGCTATACATTAGCACTACACCCTAATTGATACTTTTTTTCATTGGAAGGTACCTATTAACAGATGAACATCTCTGAAACAACTATAATGTACATTGGAATTGAACAATTAAGTAAATGAATGGTGGATTGTGGGAGGAAATGAATGGTGTTAGAGTGGGGGAAACAGTGATCTAAGAAGGAAAGAATGATCCATGTAGAAATAGATTAGAGTTGGAGACATCAATATAAAGTTGTATTTAGCATGTATAGTTACATTTGGATACAAATAGAAATATTTACAGATGTGTATACCTAGAAACACAGATCTGTATACATATGTTGTTTGGCTCTGCCAATTGAGAGGACCTAGAAATGACATCCAGCAACAATGAACACACCTGGTGCCTGGAACTGGTTTCTATACCAGTTTTCAGTGAAAAGAGCTGGGGCTTCTTGAAGAAATAAATAACTATTGCATTTGTAACAGTCAGTTTGCAGCAGTACAGTAGAGCTAGTGCAAGAAATACAAAAGATGACCCAGAGACACTTAATGCTAAGAAGTCAAGAAGTGTTGAAATAAAACCCACAATAATGGGGTGTGTCAAAGGGAGACAGGACCCCTTGAAAGAACTGTCACTGGTCATCACGGGAATCATTGAAGCAACAAAATAAGGACAATTAGCATTGGATTATAACCCAAAGTTTAAAATAAATATCCACAAGCCCATGTGGATATAAATAAATGACTGGATAAATGGGTTGAAAGGCAAATCTCCCACACAGAAGAATTCCAAATAATTGATGGAGATACTCCCCCAGCAAAAGGTGGAACGTAATTCCCCATTCCTTAAATGTGGTCACATAGACACACAATATAGAAAAGGGGGAGGGGAAGAGGGACTTGATAGTGAGGATGCCTAGCAAACACCACCTGGGCTGGGTGCTGGAGGTGTACCCCAGCAGTGATCCCTCATGTTGATGACATGCTCCCTTGATTTGAGGTGCTGAGAATGGCACTGGTAGTCCTCCCTACCCCCCCTCCCCTGACAATGATATAGCCACGAGGAAAGCACCAGACAAATCCCGATCAAGAGACACTTAAAAGCTGGTCAAGCCTCCCCAAAGAGCTAACTAGTTTTCTTCAAGCTGCTTATCAAAACAAGGAAAGTCAGAAGGAGCCAAGTCTAAGGAGACATGATGATGTAATGTGGTAACCCGGATGGCATGCTGGGACAGAAAAATGAACAAAGCTAAGGAAATCGGAATATTGTTAGAGAAGGATAATGTGTCAGTAGCGGGTCATTCGTGACAAATGTATGGGAGCTCTATAGTCTCTTTGCAACTTTTGTATAATTTCAAACTCTGGGCCAAATTCTGTTGTCCCTCCCAATCTCCAATTCATATTTTTGCAATCCCAACCCCTGGTATCTCAGAATAGAACCATATTTGGAGATAAGGTTATTCAAGGGGTGATTAACTTAAAATGAGGCCATTAGGGGTGGGGCCCTAATTCACAAGGAGGCAACATCAGGGATACCTGTGCACAAAGGGAACACATGGTCACGTGAAAAGACAGCAAGAGAGTGGCCTTCTTTAAGCCAAGGAGAGAGGCCTCAGGAGGACCCAGCCCTGCTGCCTGCACCTTGCTCTTGGACATGCAGCCTCCAAAACAAAGACAATACATGTCCGTTGTGTAAGCCTCCCAGTCTGTGGCATTTTGTTACAGCAGCCCTAGTAAACTAGTACACTGTTCTAAGAATAAGAGGTTTTTTAAAAGCAACACTGACATTCTTCCTGCTCCCAATACAGGACCCTTGCCTATATTTCTTCTTGTCATTCAGATCTCAGCTCAAGGTCACTGGCAGAAGAGTCTTTTCTGACCACACCATCTCTCTATCACACCACCCTATTTTACTTCCCCACGTGGGGCTTACCACTAACGGTTATTATTCTCGTCTGTTTACGCACATGTGCCTGTCTTCCTGCAGTAGAATGTGAGTTCCTTGAGCAGAAGAAGCATGGCTCTCTCGTTCACTGCTGGATTCCCATCACTAAGTACCAGGCCCAGTGCTGGCTATGTGGAGACACTCGGTCGATACCTATTGAGTGGATAATGACCTCCCTGGAGTCTGGGGACTATAGATTTGGACTATGCATTCACTTCTATTATTAAATTAAAAATACTACTCCAAGTCTTCCTGAATTACCGGGATCTAGAGGGTGGGAAGATTCTAAGGCATTTGATTTTTAGTGTTCTCCCATCTGAGAAGAATGAGTCTAAGCCAGGAATGGGAGAGAGGATGTTCACGTGGCCAGAGGCCTCCACCAAATCTCAGAACCTGGGATGAAATTGTGTTGAAATAAGGCTGTGGTTATAGCCAAAGGAGGTGTGTATTTGGGCCGGAGAGAGGGAGGCAGGAGGAGTATGGCACCTGATTCCAAGGGTAGTCACAGCCTCTGTTGTCTCTGAAGTTAGAGGTTGGAAAGCCAAAAAGTCCCTTCATGATGAAGTAGGGATCCCTCCATCCCCAGATAAAGAGGCTGATAGGAACTAGAGCATCTAAACAGCTAGCTGGGGTTTAGAGCTGGGCTCACACTCTATAGGAAAAGTGAATGGATCAAGAGCAATATGCCAGAAGCTCTGTGGCAGGCTAGCCAGGCAGGTAGTAGGGTAGTCCAGGGATACTACATATAGCTCAATGCTCAGTCAGGCCCTGAGCTGACCATACCCACCTGAGCCCTGTGTAGGACGGTGGGATAGTGCCAGAACCCACTTATTAATGGTGGTAGCTTCAGGAAACCACTGATCCAGCTGTTAGTGGCTGGGCCTAGCTACAGCTAAGGGGACAAGTGGACAGTGTGGAAGGGACTTGGCAGACAGGGAGGCAGAGGTGGTGGTCTCCGCAGATTGTGAGCTCTGCCTCAAGGCACCAAATATGTGAAGGCGTGTTTAAGTCAACCCGATGAAGGAGATTTGAGGATGGTCTATGAGTCAGGCTAGTCTAGACTCATTTATATCAGTTTGAAGAAAAAGCTTGGATTAAGATGTTTTAAATTTTTATTTCCCGGGTTGGTGCTCTTCAATCATTCTAATCCTTAGTTCGTTTACCTTTAAAATGACCTACCTTAAAGGGTTGTTGAAAGGTTTAGAGACTGTGTAGGAATAAGGCCTGACGCAGGGCTGGACATGTCCATGGTGCTTAATAAACAGCGCCTGTTATTAGGATCTACTCATACCACCCAAGAAGGTTTGTGGCTTTCATCTGGTCGTTTTTTCTAAATATGACAATTCATAAAGCCCTTTGAAAGTGAAAGGGGAATGTGTACTTGTTTCAGTGCCATCTGGAAATGGGGAAGTGACAGATCTGCTTCCTGCTCCACCACCGCTTCTGCGGGGACAGGCCAGGTGGTGGCAGCTGGACAGGGTTTGCTGACCCACATGGTCCCTGGGAGAGATGTTGTCTGTGCGGGGGCCAACGGAGCCACACAGAGCAGATCAGGCATGCAGATCAGGCATGCAGAGCCGGAAAGTGACCCCAGGCTCTGACAAGCCACCAGGGCCTAGATTGGAGAACAGAGAGAAAGAGAATGTGGCAAATGCCCAGTGCATTGTGGGTTCTCTTCTTTCATGTGATGTGGTCGATGCTGGGAAGCCATGGGAAGCATCTGGAGGATGTGGTGACAGTGCAACTGTCCCTTGTCCAGCAGGAGAAGGAGCAGGGAGGCCATCCTGTGCCACTCGTTTTTAAAACATCTCCAGATCTTCGTTTTTTGGTAGGATTTTCCCTGCAGAGAGAAATGAACTTGAAATGCACCTGCCACCTGTTCAAGCTGTTCCCTGCTCACTTTAAGAGGACCCCTTACCTGGGGGTGCAGCTCAGTTGGTTGCACGTTGACCTATGAACCAAAAGGTCATCGGTTGAATTCCTGGTCAGGGCACATGCCCAGGTTTCAGGCTCGATCCCTGGTAGAGGGGGCATGCAGGAGGCAGCCGATCCATGTTTCTCTCTCATGGATGTTTCTCTCTAAATATATATCTCCTTTCTTCTCTCTTGAATCAATAAAACCTTTTTTTTTTCTTTTAAAAAGAGGACTTCTTGAGAGGTTTGGCTCATGCTAGCTGGGCCTCAGAGAGCTCTGCACCCAGAGTTGGGGCTGAATCCTCCTCTCAGCTTGAGGCTCACCACCCCCAAGCACAGAGAGCCTTCAAGCCCTGTGTCTCCTTCTTGGCTCATTCCCTCTAAGGAGAAGACCAGAGGTAGACTTTAGCCCAAGGACTTCTTTGTGACCTCCTTGGCACCAGTGTCCATGTCTGAGTCAAGTAGCAGGAGCACACATCTGAGAGATGAGACGAGGTCTAGTCCCAGCCATAGAACAATTGTGAGCCCAGAAGCAAGTCCTGGGACCCCATTCCTATCCTGACCCCCTCTTGTAAGATGAGAGGATGAGTTGTGATCACCTCTCCAATCAGGTAGTCCATCCCTGATTTTGTGAGTGTGAATTTCCTTGAATTTCTGTCCAGGAACAGAAGAGAGCATAGACCATCCTTTGAATGCCTATCTGGAGATTTAATCTAAATGTCCCTAATTAGCATGACCAATTGGGGCAGAATGTCCCAAAGCAGGGTCAGATTGCTTTTTGAAACACTGCAAGTTGCAGGCTTTGTCTTTCTACTCCTTAGTCTTATGTGAAGGACACACTTAGACTAGATAGGTCCTTCCTTTATCATAATTTGGTGATCTCTACAGAATTTCTCACCTAAGAACTATTGACATTTTGGATCAGTGAATTCTTTGAATTCTTTGTGGTATTTAGTGGCATCTCTAGACTCTATCTACTAGATGTGAGTAAACCCCTCCCCCCCATAGTTGTGACACCTAAAATGCCTCTAGACATTGCCAAATGTGCCCTGGGGTGCAGGATCACCCCCAGCTGAGAACCACAGATGTAGGATATGTATTTAAAAGGCAGGAAAATAAATATAGAAACAAACTTAATTATACAATGCCCCTGGGGGAAGAAAGTACTGAATTTCTAAAGAGGTAATAGTAAAATTTGAGCAAGCAGAAGTGTAGGATTCTTTAAAGCTTATTCCCTACATACATCCCATGTACATATGCCCTCTCAACTGCATTGTGGTATCTTTACATAGTCAGGAAAGAAGATTTTCACCGTTTCTTCTGCTGAAGGCATCACATGGGATTCCAAATAAGATTGAATGGCTGAATGTTAATGCTTTAATAATGTCTTAAGAAACGTGTGAATAAGATACTAGGCTCACACACGTAGTATTTTCTTGCTGTGACTCCTGCCAAGTCTTAACATCTGCATAGACTGGCAGAGACTGCGTCACAAACACTCTCTCCTTTCCCATTTCCAATATGTTTAATTACACCGAGGCTGACGTTAGGAAGATCATTGTCTTTTACACTGATGACTGTTTCAGAGGAGGAGGGAACATAATGGGGAGAAGAAATTCCAACAACCGGGAGAACAGGATCTGCCTTTCCCTCGTATTCTGTTTCGTGTTCCCAGAGCCGAGGGAGAACAAATTGTGAAATGGGGGAGGTTTTGCCTTGCCATTCAGGCTGAGCTTGCCTTAAAAGGAAGACCAGGCTGTGCGCTCTCCACTTCCTTCTTTTTTAGTTTTCTTTCAGCCCTTCTCAGAAACGTAAGCAGGAAGAAAATTGCAGTCCTGTTTGGAAACAACTGAAATTAAATGGGACTGATACTTGTTTACAGAACTATGCATTGTTTTCTTTTCGGCACATCTCCAGTGCCTCCTTGCCCTTGAACATTCTCTTGCCTGCCATGGTGAACATCCTCCCTTCCGTCCTCGCCCGGATATTGAAGTGTGCACAGCCCCTTTGGGTTGTTACGTGTAACAGTCAGCCCTTTGTCTCTTCCCATGGCCTTGCTTAGTTCAGGCTTTCACAGCCTCACTTCACTGTAATAACCTATAGGGGTTCCTCCTTGCAAGTCAACTATTAGGTACATTGACTTCACACCTTTCTCATTAGATTCATGCATTCATTCACCCAGGCCCAGCATGAGGCCAGAGGTTGTTCTAGGCTCTGGAAATACCGTAAGGAATAAAGAAGACTAAATCCCTGCCCTCCTGGAGTTTATATTCCCATCCGTGCAGCCAGGTGAGGTCGCAGATGGGGACACACATTTTACAAAATAAAGAGATGATATAGTCTGGGAGAATGTAGTAGATATTATAGAGAGAATAAAGAGGGGAAAGGGAGACAGGGAGAAGTGAGAAGGGAGGGGAGAAGGATGAGTCTGTGAGTGTTTGGGAAGAATGGACTGCGATGGTACGTGTGGTGGTAGGGAAGGCTTCACTGAGAAAGTGACTTTCAAGCAAATGACTGAAGGGGTACGAAAATCATGTGTGAAAGTTAGAAGTGTGTCAGCTGTTTGAGGAGAGGTCTGAGGAGACTGGTGTGGGAGAGAAGGTGAGAGAGTTAGTGGGGGTGGGGAGGAGCAACCTTTATCTGAGAGATGGAAGGCTGCTGGATGGTTCTGCAACAGGGAGATCTGACTTCCAGGTTAAGAAGATCATGTCATCAAGTCAGGTGTCATTTCCCCAACTCTGACTCACCCCTTAACAATAACAACTCATGCTCTCTGCCCCTACTTAAGAATTTTCCATTCTGCACTCTGAGTAAAGAATGATCCCAAGCCTTTTCAATTCTACCCATCCTTCAGTGTAAGCTGCAGTTTCTGCTTTTCCAGAAAAACCCTTTTTTTGCCAGCCCCAAATCGATTTCTCTCTGCTCTGACCACCTACTGTATCAATGATTTTCTAGTACGCATAGTGCGCACTTGGACTTGATCATATGCTGTCTGGCACTGTCTTCTAAGCAGGTCTCTTGGAGATCATACAAAAAGGTCTATAGAATTTGAGACCTGAAAGGGCCTCAGGAATTATCTATATTGACTCCTTCATCTTATAAATGAGGAAACGGATGCCCAGCAAAGTTTAGGTTAGTGTTCAGGTTCACTCAGCTAGTTGCTTAATGTGTAAATTGCCTTTTGTAATAACATTATAAGCCCATTAAGGATGGTACCATGCTTTATGCTTTATGCTTCTCCAAAGTTCCCTACAATAGTAGTTCACATAGTACTTATGCAAAAGATGCTTATTAAGTTCAATTAAATGTAAAAGTAAATTGACTCTGGGGTTGATTTATTTGTTTTTAAAGGGCCATTATAGGACCTTAATTCATCAACCGCATCTTGAATTCACAGATACCCTAGGTGCAGAGAGCCGTGTGAAATAGTTGTATTTGATTTTAGCTTTAGATTTTAGGGATTTGCTTGTGAGTGTAGTTAGATGGGGAATGAAAAATGTTGTCTTTCTAGTAGGTATTTGTCCTGATGAAATGTTGAGAGATAATTCTATCATCTCTACATGATAGAGATTTATCGAATCAATTTGGATTAGAAACAGAATGGTTATTTTTACAGTCTTTGTCTGAAAGGGAACAATGCGTGGCCAGCTCCACCCTCAGAGCTGTTTCTTTGGAGAATTATTGGTTTGATAACAAATGTGAATGTCCCATGTTGGCAGACATTGGATGCCTATCGGGACTATTGCAGGAGACCTAACTCAACCTTTGACCCAGAAATGTCCTTGTGAGGCACAGAGTTTACTTGAAAACAGAGCTCCCTGTGGGGATAATGCTGAGTTCCTCTTCCCAGTGATAAGTGCACAATGAAGTGAAGTGGTTTCTAAGAGTCTGGGGTCCAGAACACAAACTTGTTGCACTTAACCTTTAAATGCGGACCCACCCCAACAACCCAGTAATGGTTTTCCAGTGCTTTAATCTTTGCCACTAAATGGAGCACTCTTTGACTTTGGCCTCTGTATGACCAGAACCACAGACTGCATATGGAAAGTGAATTCAGTCTGGCATTGGTATCCATGCCCAATAGCCAGAGCAAGGCGCCGAAGTCTGAGTAACTGGGGAGAAATCCTGCTGGCTTTGGAGATCTCTTTTAACATCTAATATTGGTGACACATGTCTGATTCTATGACTAAAAACAGTTAAGTCCGCTGACCAGAGCATGATTACAGTACTGAGAAGAAAGATGACCTGCTTGATTTTATACACCTTTAGCACATTTTTTACTACTGCTTTTATTTGGTGGCAACTGTTTTAGTAAATTTGACTTTTGTAAAAATTGAAAAACATTAAAAATTTAAGTTCATTGACTAAGGTGATTGGTGATCCCATATAGTGATATGACCTTGAGTCAAAAAGTAAGAGTGACTATGTAATTAATCATGGCAGCTGTTTTCTGATGAAGCTGTAAACTAGTTCTGACAGCCATTTCAAAGTTGAGCACCCAGAACATTTTGAGCAAAGGTTTGGATGTATTTTTGTAATAAACCCCTAGTATTGTCTCCCAGTGTGACTACTCCTATGAAGGACAGCATGTATGTATGAGTGTTTTAATATACCCCTGGTTTTTGCAGATTTAACATTTTGTGTATTTAAAAGAACCCCAAAGATCTGGGATAGGAGGAAATTGTAGTTTTGCCAAGGCATAATTACAAATGATTGTATAAGCTGGATGGTTACAACAAGAGGAAGTGGGTTCACTGATGGGTGAGCTGAGCCCACTGCAAATTATTCTAGTTTTAAAAGACCATTATAAAAGTCTCTTCCAAGACTGAATGAGGCCATTTTTATGGAGTGATAGAAGCATGGTGTCTTCCTGAGAAATGGACCCCCATAGAAACTTAAGTGCTAGTATTGGGGATGGAAGTGAAGAAAATGAAGAACATTACTTTTCTGAACTAGAAAAATTGAATTATTGAGCAGATTAAAGGGAAGTTAGGTATTAGCCATACACAAGTTTACCATATGAAAATAAAATTTTAAAAATAGGTTCAGAGAATAGTTTAGCTAATGCAAAAGTAACTTTTTAAGGAGGAAATAAGTCATTAAGGGTTGAAGAGATCCCTTACATCAGTCATAATTTATATTACTCTGAAGCACAAAGCAAGTTACATGGTATTGTGTATCTGAATTTGGGAATTCATCAGTGTTGAGGGTTTATTATGTAAGTATTTTTGCTTTAGTTTTGATACCAACATCCTATATGCAAATTGTTCCCTCCAGAGTTCCACCAACCGCTTGCTATGACATGTGCTGACCACCAGGGGCAGTATGGAATGAAGCAAGGCCCTGGACAGTGGCCAGCAGCTGGGGAAGGAAGGCCCCAATCAGTCCTGATCGCTGGCCAGGCCTGGGGACCCTACCTGTGCACAAATTTCATGCAACAGACCTCTAGTAATTAAATATAGTTGTACCCAGTGTGTATCTAAGAATTTGGAGAAAGCTGATATTTGAAATGGAATCGGTTGAACTAGCAATGGAGAAAAGCCTTTCAATACTTTCAGTAGTTTAGTTTATGGTTACCAGAATAGTAGTTGATTGAGAGAGGCTGGTGGTGAGTCATACTGCAGTACCATTTAGACAGCCCAAAGTATGCAATGGGAAGTGTAACTAGAGGAGATATTAGAGCAAGTAGGGGCTGGTGGCTGTACGTTCTAAAAAATAGGAAAACTGGAATATGAAGAGATAGCAAAACTGACCCTAAGGTTCTTAAGACATAGATAGATATTCTAAGACTTTCTTGGCACTAGTGTGGCTGCTTCTAGTTAATAGTACAAACCTGAAATGTAAATTTTTGCTTTCTCATCCATGATTATGAAAAATCCTATGTTCTTTTCTGACAGTAATAGTGTAGAATAATTCAGATATTTGATGACCTGGTATGTGTAGGAACCCTTCTAGGTCTCTAGAAATATAATGAAAAGACATAGCCCTTGCTCCTAAGGCACTTCCAATAGTGAGAAGACAGACATGAACATGAGTCATGAGACTTCCATGGTCAACCCAGTATTAGCTGGTTAGTTTTGCTATCTCTTCATATCCCAATTTTCCTATTTTTTTTAAAACATACAGCCACCAGCCCCTACTTGCTCTGATGATCTCCATGTTCACGAAGATATGTGTCAGGCACAGTTAGAACCTAGCACCTGTATCGGCCTCAAGATGCTTCGGCTCATCCACTCTAAAAATGACCTTGTTATTTGAAGAAAAGAAAATTATGCTGAGGCCCTAAGATATTAAATCATTGTTTTCTTCATCTGCTATCTAAACAACTTGGGCATCGTCCTAACCTCACTTCCGCTTGCTGATTCCTTGATTCTCTGGTCTGTTCTGAAACCTATTGTTCCCATTTCCCTGTTAAAACCCTGCATGGACCTTTATTGCCTGCACAGTAAGTCCAGAGTCCCTACTGTGGTTTTCAGATTCACTGTGTACTCTCCTCGCGCCACCTTCCCTACAGCTGTGCCTCAGGGCCCACCTCCTCTCTGCCTGTGCATGCTGCCCACAATTCCTGCTTCCAGCTTTGGCTCATGTTCTTTGTTGCTCAAATTCTTCTCCACCTCTCAGAACCCAACTAATTTATACAAAGCCCAGCTCAACTGCCTACCTCATCTCTGAAGACTGCCATTACTCTCCCGGTTTTACTTAATTATTGATTCTTTGCATTTCCACAACACCCATTTGCAGATCTTCCATTCTATGTGGGTTATGGTTAGTGTTTATAGTTTGGCTCTTTCACTGAAATTTAAATCCTTGGAAGGCAGGAGCTATGTCCCTTATAGCCCATTGACCTCACAGTTAATAAATAAACCCCCATCCAGTGCTGCTGAATATTGCCCAAGATCAGATTGTTAGTGGCAAATCCACGTCTAAAAACCTGCTTCTTCTGACCCACCTCAAGATTTTAGAAACTCCAAGACGTTACCTGCCTGTAGCCTCTCCATCCTGTTGCCTCACCTTTCGGAGAGTTCTTTGTGAGGCTGTGGTGTGAAATTGCCAGTGTTGTCATGGCTCCCAGCATTTATGGTGGCAGGACCGTGAAGAGGTAGTCAGGATGGATGTGTTTTTGTCGAGCGTAATTTCCCAACCTGCAAGATGCAGACATGAATGCAGGCCCTATGAATATTTGAAGCAGAGTCTGGAAGCTGTTTCCTATGAGGGGAGTTAAGTTGAAATGCAAGAAGTAAAGATTAAGGAATATTAACATAAAATTTCTATTGCGAATTCTTTCACATAAATATGTTACCATTGGAGAGAGAAGTGGTGTCAGGGAGCTTTTCAGATGTCTACATTTTAATACCCAAATGAAAAGTTTGTTGTAAATTATGAAATATGGTGATTCTTCATGCCTGTAAAGGTCCTTGACAAAAGAATGTGCTGAAAGGAGATTTTGTGTGTGTGTGTGTGTGTGTTCATTTTTCCAAGTGTCATTTTCTGATGCAAAAATGTGTAGAGGCAGAGAGAGTAGGGGTGAAGTATGGAGTGACTGGCTCAGTCTTTGCTGTTTTAAACCAGTCTCTCTCTGTTCTGTCTGTCTGTCTATCCTGCCTTGTGAGGAGTGAATTCAGCCTCTGGTCAACCCAGTATTATCTGGTACTCAGTATGCGGTCTGAAAAGGGAATGGGAAGATTGCAGGTCCTCCTCCCTTACACTCTGCAAGCCCCTTTCTGTGCAGGTCCAGGCTGACCGCTATCATGGTCCCTGCTACCGGCTCACAGAGTATCACCTGTGGTCTCCTATTACCAACTGGCTGACCTCGCTCCTTCCACCGCCCATCTCACCTTGGCTGGGCCACCCAGCACCCTTCCCCTGTTTCTCTGACTTGTGTTGGCTGTCTAGTCCAATTTATAGTCATTTGTCTGAACGCCTCCAGACAGGTTTGGGACTGAGTGCTGACTGGCTGGCGTCCCTGGAACAGGAAAATGCTGGTGGGAGGAAAGAACAGCCTCCCCTGCTCTCCACTCTTCCACAGGGGGATTTGCTTCCTGTAATCCCACAGCCACTAAAGTGCTTACAAATAAAGACATCTAAGCAGTCATTTTCGCCTAAAGAAGTTCCTTCTGAGAGGTGGTGGTTAGAGCCAGGCTCTGTACTGTGCTGTGGGGTTTCAGACCCTTCCCCTCTCCAGGTGGCAGGCACTTGACCTCTATGGGCCTTAGTGTCCTTGTTTATGAAATGGGGGTAATAAACCCTCTTCATCAGGAATTTGTGAGGATAAAGTAAGTTAACTCAGATACAGCACTTAGAAGAGTTATCCGGCCCATAAGCATTATATAAATACTCAAGCTATTATTACTATATTCTTACACTCTTGGTTTTGTCTGCTGCTCAAAAGCTCAGTTTATGGTACTGGAAATGGACTTGTCAAGAGGGGTTAGTAGCCTTCTGACCAGAGGAGAAACTGAGGCACGAAATAAAGCAGCCAGCTAATGGAAGTCAGATGGAGCCCACAGTGTTGCAAATAAACCACATGGGCCTACATATTCTTCAGGAAACACAGGCAGCTGAACGTGACTCTAAATCAGATGGAGCCTGTGCTGTGTGTCTGTTTGACTGTCTGATGGGAAAGAGAGATTAATGTAGAAGAAAGTACATGAAGAAAATGATAAGAAGTGAGATCTGAATGCAGTGCAGGGCTGGTAAGAGGCTGGGAGGCCCCTCTCTCCTCAGCCCAGGTGTTTGGGAAAAACCATCTCCCAACCTGTGCCAACCGGAACCAGTCTTGCAGACACTGATTTTGCAGTCCGCTTGCATCTGTGTTTTGCTAAAAGCTTTCAGTTTGAGGTGCCCTCAAGAACTCTTCAGAACTAGGAGGGAGAGGCTGTCTCTCATTGCCTTCTACAGGCAGCCCCAGACAGCGGATTTCATTTGGGAAATTGCTTGGGATACAGAATAGATGTGTGTGTGTGTGGGGGGGGGGGGGGGTGTGTGGGGGCAGAGGTGGACGAAGTATGTGTGTGTGTGTGTGTGTGTGTGTGTGTGTGTGTGTCCCTTATAAAGAAAACTTGATATTTTTTCACACTGTTTTTAAAGAGGTATGTACTCTAGGTGGCAAGGGAATAGAGTAAGATTCCATTTTAATGCCAGCTTGCCTCTCGGTCCTTTTCCTTCTTGTGTTTCCCAAATGCTACCAACAGGAAGGGCACAAATGAAGAGACAGAAAGGTGACCTCAGGGAAAAAGCTGTACATTTTGTGGGGGCAGCTGCTTTCATGGAGCAC
The DNA here is from genome assembly GCA_011751065.1 of Lasiurus cinereus. NCBI lineage: Eukaryota > Metazoa > Chordata > Mammalia > Chiroptera > Vespertilionidae > Lasiurus > Lasiurus cinereus. The sequence goes on along the minus strand of JAAGEH010000293.1, from coordinate 22,355,937 downwards.
CTATAAATATCTCCCCTTTCCATCACCTTCCTCTCCTTCGCCTGGTACTCAGCAGTAAGGAATCCCCAAATATCCGTGAGATTCCCAAGAGAGCTCCTTTTCCATCGCTGCTGTGGATGTGTGTTTAATTGTGTGTGTGTTTTCCGATAGAGAATATAGGGCTTTTTTGTTTTGCTCTTAATTTACATATAATTAAATTTATTTCTAATCATTAACAATGGTATGAATACTCATTTGTTTACCAGAATATATGCATGTTTGCATCTTCTGTGTCCATGTTCATGTCGATATCTATGTCTATGTATCAAACACAACTTCATTCTGCATGTCTCTTTTTAAACGTCTTCACGTATTAGGGCTAGTGCACTTGATTCATGGGGAGTCAAGACGTCTGTCACAATCATTCAAGAAATGAGGTATTGTAAATACTTTTCCTTCATGTGAGTCTTTTTGTCACTGTGAAAGCTTGTTAGCTAGTCTTCTGGTTATTGTAAAAATCTTCTCTTAAAAACAAACAAAACCAACCTGGGTCCTGGCAGGTAGTTCAGTTGGTTAGAGCATCATCCAGATATGCCAAGGTTGTGGGTTTGATCACTGGTCAGGGCACATACAAGAAGCAATCAATGGCCAAGACCGGTTTGGCTCAGTGGATAGAGTGTCGGCTTGTGGACTGAAGGGTCCCAGGTTCGATTCCGGTTGGGGGCATGTACCTTGCTTGCGGGCATATCTCCACTGTGGGGTGTGCAGGAGGCGGCTGGTCGATGTCTCTCTCTCATCGATGTTTCTTTCTGTCTCTCTCCCTTCCTCTCTGTAAAAAATTAATAAAATATATTTTAAAAAAAGAAGGAACCAATGAATAAATAAGTGGAACAACACATTGACATTTCTCTCTCTCTTTCTCTTTCTCCCTTTCTCTCTCTCTCTAAAAATAAGCTGGACCCCAATTTAGTGACATTAATGCTAGCTACCAGTATGACATTGCTAGAAACTGATCTCCAGCCGGAGTCTCTAGTTAATGCGACGATGAGCTGGCAGTCAGCAGGCCCTGGTAAGAAACAACCAGGATAGTAAAAGGCTTTCCTGTGGCTAACACATTCATCCACAGGAGTGGTGAGCCCAGCCCATTAATAATCCTGTCAAACTAGAGATGAACCTCGTGAATTTAAATGCATCTGGAGAAAGGCAAAAGCAGGGACAAAGTCTGCCTGTTTTACCTTTGATGAGCTGACTGCCACCATTTTTCTAACATGAAAAATCCTTGTGTGCTTCTGGTTGCTAACATCTGGTGAATGGTAGGGGGTATGTGCTGGGCCGTGTTCTGCATGTGTTATAACCTAATGCCTTCATCATAAATGGATGCTCAGTAAAAAAGAACTCTAAGAGTTAAAAAATAGCAAGACTTTAAAACATTTATATTTGAAGCATGAATAGGTGCACACAGTACACAATTCAGAAGATACAATGGTGAGCACGATGGGGAAAAGCAGGGACACTTGATTTGAAGCAGTATTTTTCGCCTGGTTTGTTTCAAACTGAATTTTTTCATGTCCACTCCTCTGCCAGAATTGTTTGTGTTCGAGTGGTGGGCGGAATGGTGATGGCTTTTTGTTTGCCTGGTTTTGGCTTTCGCTGGCGGAAAAAGACATGAGTGTAGTCATGATGCGAATGTTTTTCTTCAAGTTAATTGCATTACTTGGCCAGGCATTTTTCACCAATGTTTTCCCTACCCCCATCCTGTGAGCATTCACATTCTTAATAAGAACCTCACTGGCAATAAGCAGGTGGGTATGAAGAACAAACTTAAATAAAGAAAGATAAAAGTAGATAGAAGGAATGAGATGTTAGAAAGAGTTGTATTTGTGAAATATGAAAAAAACAAAAACACAACATACCTATGTTTGAACCTTTGTGTTAAAAATGACATTTTCTCATCTTAGTGTCCTTTTTAATATAAAATGGTGCTGTTGTTTTTAATTTGAGGCAAGTCATTTTAGATATGGAAGAGGGAGTAAAGATACTAGGTTGCCACCACTATCTGACTCAGTCGTAGGAAACAATAAAACCGCGGTGGGCTTGGCCTTTCTGTGGAGGCGTAGGTCGTGGAGGCGTAGGTCACAGAGGCGGACAGCTGGCCCTGCTAGCCCATGGATGGAAGAGGTTGGAATGAGCCCAAGCAAAGAGAGGGGAGTTCAGCTCTCAGGATCCTATGAAAGACTTCTGACCCTTCATTATGTTTGTGTCATTAAAGCCCTTAAGGCTGCCCAGCCGACCTGCCTCAATTCCTGATCAGGGCACATGCAGCAGATCAATGATTCTCTTTCATCATCATCCTTTCTCTCTCTCTCTCTCTCTCTCTCTCTCTCTCTCTCTCT
>JAAGEH010000293.1:22326116-22353465 GCA_011751065.1 Lasiurus cinereus | reverse complement strand
AAATCAATAAAAAAAATATACATTTTTTTAAAATCCAAAGGGCTTACTTTATAAGATTTTGTGATGATTATACAGGTCATGAGGTGTCATTAAAAAAAAAAACTACCAGGGAATTATTTTGGGGGTACATAGACTCAACAGGTTTATAGACTTAGTCTCTTCAGTAACAAAGTAAAAACATTTTAAGAAATGAGCTATCTTGGAATACCACCTCTAGATTATTAGAATTTAATTATGAGAACAACAGTGTTTTACATCTTTGGGTCACTTGTTATTGTGTACCAGAGCCAACTTGTACAGCTTTTTGGTCATGCATATTTCTTTCTGATTCTTTGTTCAGTAAAATCAGATTAATACTTGAAATTGGCCATAGTGGGAGTATTTACACCATAAAAATTGGTAAAAGCTACATACCAAGGCTTCCTCCCCCTCCCTGGAGACCTGGTTATTAAATATTTACCAGCACACCACTGTATATAAAACCCAAGTTGCATTAATGAAGATATGGTAGAAATCTAAAATAAGTAGAAGAATTATTGTGTTCAAATAAAATATTAAGGGGAGGGGGAACTAGTGGAAAACTAGAAATGTGGCATTTGTGGCAATTAACACAATACTTCCCATGAGCTATAAGAATTATGTTTTTCATTATTCAAAGTAGCTAATGGCCTGGTCCCATCATTTTGGATGGAGTAAAATGGATGGTATCTTTGTTAAGTAAATATCAGCCCTATGGCAGGATGACCCTCCATCTTACAATAGTCCCCCTGTGGATCGTAGCTAAGATCCATCTCTTAAAAAGGGAGGTTCTAACAGTTGCATGATATTTTTTCCTTAACCACAATCTTATTGCTAGTTCTAATAGCTAATATTTTACAGATATAAAATGTGAGGTATGAGAAGACATATAAACAAATTAATAAATATCAGATCATTGCTTCCATGGCTGGGCACATGAACAAGAGTGAAGAGTTACTTCTTAGGATTCTCTGAACTAATGGGCAATCTGATCCATGGTATAACACCAAAATATTTTAAAATACCAAAATATTTTAAAATTTTGTCACAAGGAATTATTGGCCAAGAAAAATAGAAAATGAATATCAGTTTTATTGACAACTGCTTCATTCAGATGTATTGTCAACCAAGTAGATGAAACGTGATTCTGCTTCTGGCCCGTTGCAATCACTCACCCCATTACTATTCCTTACACCCTTGCTACTCAAGGGATGGGCCACAGACCAACAGCTTTGGCTTCAACTAGGAGCATGCTACAAACACAGAATCTTGGATAGGGTCATTTTAGACCTATCAAATCAGAACTTACTGTTTCACCAGATCACCAGGCAATTTGTACAAATATTAAAGATTGAGAAGTACTGCCTCACCTATTGTCCAACCTCATTCCCATACAGTCTGAAGAACTCTCCCTCCAGGGATAGTGAAAGAAATGGTAGGTTTAAGACAAACAGAGAAACAAACTAGAATTTTGGATAGAAGAATTTTGGTGGAAGAATCAGTATTATTTTGGGTTATTGTCTTTCCTTTCACCTGGCTCCAGTCTCCAGTACAAAGCTATCTGCAGACGTAAAAAAGAAGCATGATGGTATCCCCAAAATAGTGAGAGCATTATCCTGAAATTCCCGAAGGGAACTATACTTTCTGAACTGCAGTTGAGTTGACTCTTGAAAAAAAGTGGGGGTTAAAACCTGTGCAGTCAAAAATCCATGTATAATTTCTATTTCCCCAGAAACTTAACTACTCATCACTTACTGTTAACTGATAGCCTTGCCAATAACATAAACAATCCATTCACACATGTTTTGTATGTTATATATGTATTATATACTATATTCTTACAATAAAGTAAGCTAGAAAAATATTAAGAAAATCATAAGTGGAGAAAATACATTTACATATTTATTGAAAAAATCCACGTGTAAGTGGACTGGCACAGTTCAAACCCCTGTTGATCCAGGGTCAACTGTATTTGTTTCTAAAGCTGGCTTTTACCTGTAAGCTGCTGAAACCAAAGTCTCACATTAAACAGCATTTCTCTTTCACATTCCTCTTTTTTCCTCTTCCTTGCTTTTTAAAAATTATTTTTTTAAATTTTAGAACAATTCACGGTTTACAGAAAAGGTGTGAAGACAGCACAGAAGGTTTCCATAGACCTCAAGCACATCTTTCTTGGTTTCTGACCAGAGCTGTATTTCCCCTTTTACTAGATTGGCAGTGTTTCCTGGCTAAGGAAGCAGAGTAACAGCACCTAACACAAATAGTATTTGATTAAGGCTAATTACAGTGCTGTCACATAAAAGGGGAGAAAAGAAAGCTGGCTTTTTCAACCACCAATGAAATAACCTGCTGTCTATCTACTGACTTAATAGCTTTAATTGCCAGAACATAATCAAGATCTGGTGACTTTGTTTGAACATATCAGCAGGCACCAACTATTTCAATGAGATCAAGTTGTAGAAATAGTTATTCTCTAACTTGAGCTGAAATTGCTTTGACAAAATGACTTTTGTAGCCTACAAGACAACACCTGTTGGGAAAGGTCTGCTGATAGAATGCTTTGATTTATGAACACTTGGTGGACTAAGAAAGTTATGGGTTTAACATGACCACCTTAGGTCAGTGGTTTGACTCTGTCTGACTTCTAAGGTTGCTTGATGAATCAGGTCACAGATATATACTTTGTACTTTCAGAACATAAGTCAGAGTCACACATGAAACCAACCGTTCTTCCACATTTTATTGTCTCTGACCCTTAGGAATGTAGAACCAGAAATTAAAGGACATATAAGACTCCCCCTTCAGGAAGCCAGAGCAGGAAGTGAATCTGACTAACAGATGATTTTGAAAAAGGGGCCTTCATGGGACCTTGCAAGGACAATGGAGTCTGACTGGTTCCTCCATCATTTAGATACTCAGTACCTGCTTCACGATATTCTAATGGATATTTGTCTGTTGGTAGTATATATATATATATATATATATATCCTTGAGCTTTCTGAAAACAGATGCGCAAGTGAAAAGAACCCTTTTTTGTGGAATTGAAAGAATAATTCCTTCCCTATTTAGTAATCATTGAATTCCTTGGAGGAATTCATACTCTTTACAAACATAGCACCCCATCAAAACAGTCTCAAAAAAAGGTAAATATAGATGGCGTGCTCTCAACTTTCAGAAACAGGAAGGTGAAATTTCAGAGGCAAGAAGTAAGCAGAGCTTACTGGCCTCCACTCACTCCCCCGGAGACCACCGCTTAGGGAGTGTGGTCACTGCTAGCTGGCGGGGATCATCAGGAGGTGACAGATAGCTTGCTGGACTGGATGTAATGACAGGCATACTGAGGAGGCTCCATATGTCCCACAGAAATGACATCCTCCGTCACTCCTGGGGAACTCGTGGAATGAGCAATGAGGACCTGAGTAAAAAGATTTGGACTGGGTATGAGTCTCCCCCATTTCTTTTCCTTGCCTTTTTTTCCCCAACCAGGATCATTCCAAACTCTTGGCCTCCAAATTATCCTCACAGGTCCTGACAGGCTACAGCTCCTGTGAATCTGTTAAGGGGCTAAGGAAGCTCTTTGCTGCTGATTTTCAGATGAGCACAAAGCTTAGTATGTCAGAAGAACCATAGGAAGTAACAGAAGGCTGGGGATTTTGCTTTGCAAGTTCCTACTGTTAATTTTTTTTTCATTTTCACTGCCTCATCTACGAACTCTTTGAGGCTTAAGATACCCAAAGTCAAGTTTGTCCTAATTTTAAACTTGCCTCTGTGCCTGCCCTGTAATTTTCATTCTGTAGCTTAAATTGGGACGTGTCTCCATAGGTTGGGCTCAGAACATCTTTCTGTGAAGCTTTACCAAACTACATTTAGTAGAGCAGTGGCACTTAAGCACAAAAATTCAGGATTCAGCCTTTGTCTGACCTCCATGGGGAAGAGTTTTGTCCAATTTGAATTACTTATTGGCTGATTGATTTTAGAGAGAGAGGCACGAGAAGAGGGAGAGAAACATCTATTTGTTGTTCCATTTACTCATGCATTCATTGGTTGATTCTTATATGTGCCCTGACCAGGGATCAAACCTGCAACCTGGGTGTATTGGGATGACACTCTAACCAACTTAGCTATCCATCTAAGGCAGAGCTTTGTCCAATTTTAGAAGGTAGTGAGGGAGGAGGGGCAAATGCAGCTAATCATCTCTAAAAACAGATGCACTTTAGTACTAGTAGATGCACACAAGACAAACATAATTATATCCCTTCTTTGACATGATAAAATTTGAGGATTTTTTGTTGAGATTCTTCTTCTCTGTATGTGTACTTCTAAGAGTCAAGTTGTGTATTTTACCATGTAGCTCCCTCCTTGTCTGTAGGCCCCAATTCCGTATCTTCCTTCCCCAATGTAGGATTCTTGAAATGACCTAGGACCACCGTGATGTTTCTCTTCCTCTGAGGGTATAGCACAAGGATGCACTTGGATCTCTGTGGTTCTCTCTAACTGAATAATACTCTTTATTTTTCATTTTGGTTGTGTCCACTACAGGCATGGGGTAGGATGCACAACATGATCTTAATGAATGGTTTTTCAATTAATTAATTATTATCCACTAAAATGGTCTGTGACTCAAGAATTTTCTCACCATTTTAATCATGGCAATTAGTTGCCTTTAAAAGTTCTACTTCCATTAGAAAAAATGGAATATTTGTACTTGCTCTGTATAAATCTGCCCCACAAATAAAAGACAGATTTATATTGAGCTAGGACCATGGAAGAAATCAGCAGTCATAATCCTCGGTAGTTCTTTCTTCAATAACTACAAATTTTTCCCCAGATTAGTCCATTATGGATATCTTGTCCATTTCCTCCAGGACCTAGAGGGCCTAAGAAACTATGCCTGCCAGTAGCTGAGGCTGAAAAGACTCACCTACTCATGAAAACCACTGCTGGCCTCTTAGTTTTTAATTCCATGATTGGAGCCTTCCTTCCTGCCATAGAGCAGTGGCCAATATGGAGATATCTTACATCCTGTCCAAGGCGTTTCAGGGACTGCTGGACTGTGGAGGCCATGAGAATGATTTCAGCCTGAAAGCAGCCCCACAGCCTGAGTGCCCATGGTCTCAAGACAGCTAGGAACAGTGCATGCTCTGCACTTTCCTATTCTTGCTGAATACACCCATCTATGGTTCATACTGGGGATGTTAAGAACTGTGGAGGCCAAGATTTTACTCTACTTATTAGCTATCCAGCTGTAAGTCAACTGCCTTTTTATTAAAATGCTTTAGCTCTTCTGCTGGGAATACATACCAGTGAATCTTGTGTGGTTGGAGAGTAGAGGTATCACAGTCTGGTGACCCAAACACTAAACTCCTTAGTTTGGTCCTCACATGGACTTGTCAGCTCCACTAGAAAAAAAAAAGTTGTAAAAGCTGTGAATTTCAGCTCTTGTCCAGGATGGCCATCTTAGAGAAGTGTGCCACCGGTCCCTGGAGAAATCAACAGGACAATGGATGTGCTGGCAGGAAGCCAATACCATGCAAGGAAAACAATGCAGGCACAGCTTTGCAGATAATTAGTATCATTGGCATTTATGTGAAGGACAATAGAGCATTATTATCTTTGTGGTCCTGATACTAGTAGTTTTCCAGACCCCCCAAAGGGGTAGGTACTTTAGATATAGTGGGGGGGAAAATGGAGGAGGAGCTCTGTTGGCAACAGAAGTAACACAATTCAAGATTTGAGTGTGAAGGTAGACATTGCTTTGGCTCTGGATTTTTCATGCGGTGACTCTCTTGACATGCCCCAAGGTTGCCAGATCTGGTTTCTTCTACTCCTCCTCTATGTCGTACTTAAATACCACCTCTTCCGTAAGCACCCCCATTCTTCTCGCTGACAGATGAAGTCTTATCTTCTCCTGAGTAGGATTGGCCCTCTTTGGTAGTGCAATTTTCTACCTTACGTTGTAGCTTTATGTATACACTTTATGTCTCATCTTTCCTGCTAGACTAGGAAGTCCTAGAGAGTAGAAACTCCGCATATTCATTTATGTATTCTCCACATTGCCTTTGGTACCTAGATCACAGCCAATATATATGCATTGGAAGAATCAGTGAGTGAACAGTGCCAGAATACAGACATGGGCACAGCCACTTTAGGCTGCCAGTGGAAGTGCCAGAGCTCGGCTTTCTCACCAGAAAAGGGTCCACACACACACACACCAGGCTCCCACACACAACAGGTGGCATGGTCAGAAATACAAAAACAGGAAACGAGGACAGTGATCGATGAAGATAACATCATTTGACTCCTTCCACTGTGTCCGGTTCTGCTCATAGAATTTTTTCTTTCTTTTTTTTTTTTTTATCAGGGATGGTATTGTTTGTGGAATTCACTCAGGAAAACTTAGTAATTTTCCAACATAGTTAATATTCAGATATGAAAAATCTCTTACAGTTTAAATGGAGAATAGATGCTAATTTATACATATATACTTATGCTCAGAATGCCTAATTAATGATCTTCCGTGTCAGTCACGGGCATGTTAATGAGCTTCTTTTGCTCCTGTGTCATAATTGCCTTGCACCTCTCTCACTTAAGGTGGGGAGGATGTCTTAGCTGTGGATTAGCAAATGATGCAAAATAACAATAACAAAACAACTAACAGTTATTTAGTGATTCATGAGTGGAAGTATATGATCATAACAATTTAGATATAAAGACAGAAAAAAAAGGCAGGTGGCTACTTTCATAGTAACGCTCTATTTGCTGAGTTTTTGCTTTTTATTTGTTTCCTTGTTTTTTAAGTTAAGGTTTGAGTTACATGCATGATTATCTTTCTTTGGTCCAAACACTGGATTCACCATCTTTTTTACTCTGAGGACAAAAAGGCTCTGTGATAAACAGAACTCTATTGGTAGGTGTTATCCTACTAGCATATATAAATCTGTTATATTTCTCAGAACTCAGAAATGTCCCCTTCTACCTCCCATAGACTGTATTTCCATTACCTTTTTAATGTATCGGAGTTTCTTCCCCCAAAGTCTTGCATATTTTTCAGCTATAAACTTTCCCACTTTAATCTGACAGAGTCAGGTTGGATTTGATTCCTACCTTGCCACTTTGGGGCTGTGTGATTTTGGGCAAGTTCATTGACTTCTCTGAGCCTATACTTCAGCTGTAATAAGGTAAGAATAGCCATAAGGGATGCATTAATGTGTCTGAAGCCCACTACAAGGCAGGTGGCCGGCAACAAGATTCCCCCAACCCCCCATTTTCTTTCCCTTTTTCTAGTCTTCCCTCATCAATGCAGTGGTTAAGACCACAGCATCTGGAGCTGGACTGTCTGGGTTTAGCTACTGGTTCTGCCATATTCCAGTTGTGTGACTGCAAGCAGGCTCCTCAGCCATGGAAACTGAAATGTCAGTGCTTGGTATTTACCGAGTGCTCCCAAAACGTCAGCCGTTATTATGTGATAGCCAGGCAGCGGGCTGAAATGGCCCTCTGTGCATCCGTCTGGGGGTCAGTGTCATCTGCTCACAGGGTCAGTAAGCCCTTCTCCTGGGTTAGACGCAGGGTGCCTTAGCCCTCTGCCCGGGACAACAGGGGACGCAGCCTCCTGTCCTGCTTGCACATCTTGTCTGTGCAGAGGCCATCTCTTCTATCTCTCCTTTCCTCGGTGAAGAAATTTGTACTGCCCTCCTGGATGTGCCCTGCTCACTCTCTGTTCTTGTGCGGGTGGACACTGGAATGTCTGATTTCTCTGTCCCTCCCGTGCTGTCTCTCCTTCTCTCCCTCCAACAGACTGTGGGAGGACTGAGGGCTTTGGGCCAAGCCTTTCTTTTGGGCCTCTATTTTTCCTTTCTTTTTATGCCAGAGGCAAATAGTTGAGTTTGCTTGCTGGAAGTGAGGCTTCTGAAGCCATTCAGCTAGCCCTGACACTTTAAGATAAATTATTCTGCAAGCAGTATCAGAATTTGACTTCTTCTGATCCTGCTCAATCACTGGAATGTATTGCTTGGCTTTTTAAGCATGATAAAGCAATGAATTCTAAGAACCGACCCCAAATAAGCCGTCAAGTTTAGCCCCCAGACTCTCCGACATATCCACAGCAGCAGTGCTGGGACTTCACATCCAGCACTTTACAGATTCCAAAATACTCTCAGGAAAATGCACCAGGTCCTCACAGACCCCTGAATGGTAGACTTGCCTGAAGTTATTCCCATTTTATATTTAAAAACAAACAGAAGCCCAAGAAGCTGAGGTTACTTGTCTCCCAGTTATACAGACCTGAAGTCCAGTGCCCCTGATGGAAACGCAGAGATTTGAAACCAGTAGCTTTTATTAATCAGAAAAGGACATATTGTAGGGGGAGAAGGAGTAGGTGGAGGTGGAAGAGTGTATAGAGGGGATAAATAGTGATGGATAAAAAAATCAGCCCTTGGCTGGGTTGCTCAGTGGTTCGAGCATTGGCCCACAAACTTAAGGGTGGAGGGTTCAGTTCCCATCAAGGGCATGTCCTACGGTTGCAGGCTCAATCCCTGGCTTGGTCGGGAACATGTGGGAGGCAACCAATCGATGTGTTTCTCTCACATCAATGTTTCTCTCTCCGTGTCTCTCCTCCTCCCTTCTACTCTCTCTGAAAATTAATGGGAAACAATAATATCCTTGGGTGAGGATTAACAAGATAAAATAAAAATATATAAATAAATAATTAAAAGTAATAATTAAAAAAAGGCAATGTATGCTGTAGTAACAAATTGCACCCCACTCCCAACCCCACCCCGTTTCACTGGCTGAACACAGTGAATGTTGTTCCTGCTACATTTCCAACTGGAGTCAGAGGAGAAAGGCCAGGCAGCTCTGCTCCACCCAGTCACTCAGGGACTCAGGATGACATGCTCCCCCATCTAATGACATTGCCATTTCCACCTGGGACCTCCAGGTTCACTGCAGCAGCAGGAGAGTATGTGGGAGAAGGCACACCTGCTCTTTCTCTGCTCGAAGCCCGCTGGCCAGACTGGTTGCTGGGTCCCAAACTAACCACATGGGAGCCTGGGAGGTCTTCCCCAGGCACTCAAAAAGAAAGAGAACCAGCTTTGATGAGACCCAAAGTCTTCCTTGCAGGCTTTTGGGTGGTCCACTGAAAGTGCTGTGCTGGACAGGGGACCCATTTGGAATTAAGCACACCTCATAATAAATATTATTTCATTTGTTTGAAAAGAGAGAAAACAAGTTTAACTAGCACCTGATGTATGTAGTAGTTGCCAAAAAAATAACCAAAAAAAACCCACAAAACAATTTGTCATCACAATAGGTCATCATGACCTTTCCCTATTTGTTTTAGTTCAGCTTCATCGAGGTATAATTAACCAATAAAGTAAAAGGTATTTAGACTGCACATCATGATGACTTTTATATGCAAATACAGTGGGAAAGGATTCCTCCCATCAGCTATCTACACTAATAGAAGAGAAACATATCAAATTGACTATCACTCTGCTATGTCCACCAGCCAATCAGGAGGTAATATGCAAATTAGAAGGATAAAGATGGTGCCACCGAGCTACTCCAGGTATGGAGTGGCCAGGCAGGAAAGGACACTTGCCATGAGAGGGAAGCCAGGGGTGGGGAGGTGAAGGGATCTACAGGAGCAGCATTCAGCCACAGCAAAGACAAAGATGGCAGACTTTGGCCAGAGTCTTAGTAAAGACAAAGATGGCAGTCTGCAGCAAAGACGAAGATGGCAGATTCCAGCCAGAGTCTGCAGTGAAGCAGTGAAGACGAATATGGCAGACTCTGATCTGAGTCTGCAGCAAAACAGCGAAGACAAAGATGGCAGACTCCAGCCTGAGTCTGCAGTGAAGACAGCAGACTCTGGCTGGAGTCTGCAGCAAAGATGAAGAAGGCAGACTCCTGTTGGAGTGAAGGCTTGGGTCTCAGGTGCTGGAGGAAAACTGGTGCTGGAAGCCAAGGGAAGGAAGGTCTATTGCACAAATCTCTTCATGCAGTGGAGCTTTAGTTAATCTAAATATATAAAAGCCTAAGAAACTGAATAACCAGAACGACTGGTTGCTATGATTCACACTGACCACCAGGGGGTAGATGTTCAACTCAGGAGCTGCCCCCTGGTGGTCATCACGCTGCCCCAGTGGGAGTACTGCTCAGCTGAGACCCATCCTTGTGGCCTACCAACCTGGCAGCAGCCACTCACTCCCTCAGTAGTCCTGCAGGTCCAATCTCTGGAGAATGGGGCAAGCACCAAAGGACCAGTGCTGCTGGCACAGTCCTGACAGTGCTGCCCATCTCCTGGACGTTGGCCTCGGCATTGTGGCTACTTCCCTAGATGCTCTACAAGGAAGAAAGGATACAAATGTGGCCGCCAGGTGGCTCCTGACAACCAGCGTGAAAGTCAGCAGGATAGTTCCGGATCCCAGGCCAGCATGGGCGTCCTACCACCTATCCATAGAGCTGATGATCGTGTCCCAGCCCCACCCCACCCTACCCCACCCCACTTGGGACTCCACTTGGCATGAATTCATGTACTGGGCCTCTGATACATTAATAAATGGTTTCACATATTTAACTTCTTTATCATACCAGATCTTTTAAAAATTAGAATTTTCTCTGAAAAGTAAACAGAAAATTTATGATTTACATTTACTGGTCCTCTCCTTCATCTCCCCAGTCTGCTTTATAGGGAAACTTTTAGATTAAAAAAACAAACTTCTGATTATTCCATAGAAAAATATCAAGGTTAATTCCTAAGCTATTTTAGAAAACTTCCCAAGTCATTCTAAGCAAGTTTTATTAACCACTCAGGTTACTTCTCAGGAAATAAGCATCTACATAGTTTACCTTCTGTGTTTGGATAATTGATGTAGAGAAAAATTGCAACCAGGGACTTGAGTTGGTTTGACTCTTAAGTTACATAGACTGCTTGGGTATGGATGACCTTCAGTGCAAAAGAATTTGAGGACATCCGGAGATAAGGATGGGACCTGTGAACTGAACATAAATGGTCCAGAGCCAGCTCAGCTGCTGAAGACACTGCTCAAGCAAAGTGAATCTCACATGCTCCCAGTTCCATGGGATAACCTGTCACAGAACCAGCTGCTGCCCGGATATCCTTGTGTTTCAGCTGCCCTCTCTTCCAGCCACGGGACTCACCTGCAGAGATACCCTGTGCCTCCTGGTAGGCCCGTGCATTCTGGAAGCAGCCGTACTTGTCATAGGTGGAGGATCAGACGGTTGTGAACTCGCTGCTAAACACACGGCAACACAGCGGACATTCTTACAAGGCTTCCCTTGGAAACACAGATATGTTTTCCAACGCCTATCTCTTAAAATTCAGTATTTTTTATGAAATGAATTATAAAACATAAAACAGCAACCCAAACATACATGCTAAATTAAAGGTTATCATAATTAGCATTTGTATGCTATGATGTCATTTTGTAAGAAGTTCAGCCATGTTCACAGGCATCCTCTTAGTCGTAGCAGTACTTTGAGCTTCAGAAGTCAGATATGTTATTACCTGTATTTCATGTGGGCTGATGAGAACAGGGTTTCCCAGGTGTGCTTGAGTGGGCATAAGTGAACTGACACTTGCTAACAAGATGGTTTTCTAGGCTTCCCCTCAGAATTATGGAATCAAAATCTCTAGGAAAGATGCCCAGGAATCCTTCTTTTTCCAAGCCCTGTGAGGGACTTGCGATACCCACACTTAGGAATAACTCAACCCAGCAGCAGGAACCACGCCTCTCAAATTTCAGCCTCCTGTCACCACTGGGAGGGAAGGAACATCTCTAAGAGGGTGAGAAAGTTAACCCCAGGAATTCAGATGCTCTGTGGGAATAGCAGCTACTTCTCCCCATCCCTGGAGTTTTCAGGCAAAGTACAGTTTTATGTATTTTTAAATGTCAACACCTTGTACATTGGTTTTCAAAGAAGGCCCTGGGGACTAATCGTAGTGTCTGTAAGCATTCTCCAGGTGGTCCGAGAGCTGGATTCTTTCAGAATTTGTGTTTTTTTAAATGTAACTTTTGACTGGGTAAAAAATGCACCAAGTATAAAACTCAAAAGGTTAAACATAGTGTATACTAAAAGATAAATCTCTTTTCCATCCCTCTCTTCCTGTTTCCCAAGGCAACCACTGTCACCATTTTCTTATGTTTCTGGGACATCCCAAGATACATAAGTGTGTATATGGGCACATGCTTTAAAAAAAATGGCATCCATTCCATGTTTACCATCTCTACCATGTTCACCATCCATGTCATGGTATCTAATTAACTCGATATGTTTCCTTGGATATCACCTACTGGTTTTGTGCAGTTAAAATACTTTTTGTGATACTGAAACTCGGAGGTCCCCAATGGCTTACCAGCGTAAGTGTATTTCCCTGGTGTAACAGCCCAGTGTGGGCAGTGGTTGGACCAGCAAGCAGCTCCTTCCATCCTGAAGTTCCTCCTTGGATGAAACCAGCTGGCAGATGGGAGAAAGAGAGCCTGGAGGATCATGGGGAATCTCGCTGGAGGTTTTTATGGGTCAGCCCTGGAAATGGCATGCATCATGTCTGCCCACATTCTTTTGTTAGAAACTAAGTCATCTATCCCCATCTAGATGCAAAGCGAGCTGGGAAATGTTGTTCTTGACCAGACAACTACTTACCAGTATCAAATCCATGTAAGTCAAGGGGTTCACACATCCCTGGTGGAGAACTAGCCACTCAGACGTAGTTTTCATCCCAAATGCATCTGGATCTTCTTTTATGACAGTAAGTGGGATCTTTCCTCCACTCCTGGCACATGGAACTACAGTAGGGGATTTGGTAGGGGTTTTTATACCACAGAGGAGGCCTGGGAGGGTTTGAGAACCACTACTTTATATAATATAAGAGGCCACAGATTTTTTTTTCCCTCTACCAGTGCTGAGCCCAGATCCCAAAACTGCAGGTGTTTGTGGACAGAGACCCACTGCCTACCTGATCGCTTTACTTATTTGACCTCTCCTAACTAAATGACTTCCCTATTATCTAGCCCATGTAGAGCCTGTTATAGAAGCATTTCAGAATCCCCAATTCCCAGTCTACCTATAAAACATTATAGAGACTTTATAATAGCCCTTTCCAAGTTTGAATTCCTCTCGCCCCCCCCCTCCCTTTCTTTCTCAGTGTCTCTGTCTTTCTCAATTAGACTCAGACTTGCTACCCAGCAATTTTCTGGCATCCTTTCACTTTGCAAAACTTTTCCTTTGTTACTGGAGAAAAAAAAATGAATACAAATAAATCAACAATATAAAAGCCTTACAAGTTAACTGTTGGAAAGGGCGAAGTATGTAAAATGGCCTGAAAGTACTAGTAGAGGCCTGACCTGCCTCCCTCCCCAGTACCAGCAGCAGCAGGGAGGGAGCCTAGCATTGCAGGGAGACTGGCTCCCTCCTCCAGGCTCTGCATGCGTCAGCCCCCAAAATAGAAACACTGGGAGGCAGCCGGGGTGGCAAGAAAGAGCAGAAGGAGGTGAGCTGCTGCATTCCCTGCCATCTGGGTCTGTGTGCGCCATCCTGAGGCCTCAGGGGTGGACCTTGGGGAAGCCGGGAGGAGAGAAGCCTAGTGTCGCCCTGACATTTCAGCGTGTGTTTTCTCCTCCTTGCTGGTTTGCATGGACTCTGTGGTCACTGTTCTCCATGTCAGCACATTCAAAATTGCTGACTGTAAACAGTGAAGGCGGCATGCCTGCTACTGAAGAAGCCGCAAGGAAAACAGCTTTGGGCCACAGTGGATTTTCTTGGTTGACACAGTCCTGGCTCCCAGCACAGGCTCCTTATAAAGTACAGGGGTTGGTGGTTAGGGTGGGATGGAGAAAGAGAAAGGAGGAGGGGAGGAAAGGAGGTGGCTCAGCTTGGTGAGATCTTTTCTTAAGGAAACAAATGTTGGTTTTCTACTGGGTCCTTTCTTCGGGAGCTGGGCTAGAAAAGGAATTCCAACAGCTGAATGGAGAGGATTGCCAGCAAGCGAATGAGGTTCTAACAACCAACCCCACGTGCAGATGGCAGTTGGGAGCATTAGGACTGAGGTGGTTGGCCGAGATCGAAGTGGTAGCTACAGCAGCCGCTATAAACCAAATTGTCTCTCCCAGCCCCTCAGGCTGGCACCGAGCATGGAACGCCGAAGTGGCCGGCTGGCTGGACCCTGCACTGGGCAATAGCAGGTCTCTGGGGCCCATCTGGGGACTTCCACAGGCGATTGTGTGTGACTCTGTGGCCTGTCAAACCACAACCATTCACAGAGGACATGTGGCTTGAGTCTATGCCATCAAGCCAGGGAGAGTGCGTTACCCATTTTCAGAAAGTTCGCTAGGCCCTATGTTAGTACATAAAGTAGCCACCAGCTTCATCTTTTCTTACAAAAACTACAATGAGCCCTGGCCATTGGCAGATTCAACTCCCCATCAGTGTACATACCCAGGTTGCTGGTTCTATCCCCAGTCAGGGCCTATATGGGAGGCAACCGATCTCTCTCTCTCTCTCTCTCTCTCTCTCTCTCTCTCTCTCTCTCTTTCTGCCCCCCCCCTTTCCTCTCTCTTTCTCAGTCAACTCAATCAATAAAAACATATCCTTGGGTGGGGATTTAAAAAAAAGAAAAGAACTATAACCAAAAATCAGAATGGGGACTTGATCTAGTAACAATTCGTGACTCTTTACTGAGTCTCCCGTTTGAAAGGTGATAGAGATGGGGTTCTGGAGTGTATTAGTTCTCCAAAGAAAAAGAACTAATAAGGGTTATGCATATGTGTGTTATATATAACAATGGTGTGTATGTGTGAGTATGTGAGTGTATGTAGTATATATGCCAGTAGGATATACACTGAATGGCCAGATTATTATGATCTCTGAATGCATAATAATCTGGCCACTCAGTGTATAACCTATATAATAAAAGGTTAATATGCAAATTGTCCCCTCAACCAGGAGTTCGACCAGCAGGCAGGCCAGCCAACCACCCATGTCCCCTCCCCCTGGCCAGGCTGGCTGGACCCCATCTGCATCTGGCCACTCAGTATATATCTCATATATATATGTACATATGTATATAAATATCTCTCTCATATATGAGATATATGTCCTAGTGATACACACACACACACACACACACACACACACACACACACACATTATATACATATAGGATATATAAGATTCAGGAGGCAGTTGCACAGAGGGTGTAATATGAGCTCTGAAACTGTCAGAGGAGAACATGCAGGAGCGAACCAAGTCCAAGAGAGAATCGTGAGAAACAACATCAAGGGAATAACTCATAGTGAGTTATTCAAGTCACTTTTAATCCCATCTTAGACCCTGTTGATGGGACAACTTCAAGTGTACCAACATCTGGATTATGGGGGTGCTAGAAGAAAACAGGGAACAAGATACTGAAAACGTATTTGAAGAAATAATGACTGAAAACTTCTCCCACCTGGTAAAAGAAATAGACTTACAAGTCCAGGAAGCACACAGAACCCCAAACATATATCCTATATGTATATAATGTGTGTGTGTGTGTGTGTGTGTAGAAAAAGCGAGTGTGTGTGTGTGTGTGTTTAAGGAATTGGCTCACATGATTGTGGGCCTGGCAAGTCCAGAATCTGTGGAGCAGATAAGCAGCTGGAAATTCAGTCAATGTTGCTGTCTTGAGTCCAAAATCTAAAGGCTGGACACTCCAACAGGGTTTCTATGTTGCAGCCTTAAGACAAAATAACCTCTTTAGGAAACCTCAGTCTTGGCTCCTAAGGCCTTCAAGTGATTGGATGAGGCTCGACACGTTAAGGAGTGTAATCTGCTTTACTCAAAGTTGCTGATATAAATATTAACCACATCTAAAAAAGTACCCTTCATAGCAACATCTCGACTCGTGTTTGACCAAGGTACTGTATGCCATAGCCTGGCCAAGTTGACATGTATCAAACCCCAGCTGTGACACCACCAGCACATGGTGTCTGTGCCTCAGTGTCTTCACTCCTACAATGGGAATGACAGGAATCATTTCAACCTTCTAGGGCTCTTGTGAGGATTACTTCCTGGGAATATGAAGAGATAAAGTATGAGTAGAGGATTGAGATGGTGGAAAAAAGTTTTTAGATATGGATTATACATTAAAACTTTGAAATAATTAAGTCCATTTTGAGACCACTTTAGAGTGTTATCCTTTAGGGCAGTAGTCACCAACCTTTCGGACTTCACGGACTACCAGTGGTCCATGGACCACCAGTTGGTGACCACTGCTTTAGGGATTTTCGTTTTCAATCCTCTTAGATGAATTAAAACCAAGACAGAGCCTCCCTGAATTAAAGTGCCTCCTGTACTGTAGTTAACTGTGTTGTGGAGAACTTCTAGGGTATGAATAATGGCTAATACACCTTTGAATGTTAAATGTCTTGGAAGCAGTTTCCTGATGAGCAAATGGCAGATGTGGCAATGGCCAGGGTCTAATTACCCGAGAGGCAGTTAAATATAGTTTTTAGTCCTTTTCTGAGCAGTTATTTGAAAGCCGAAGTATTTTCTCTAAATGCCCATCAGCATTTAGAACAGCCAGATGAAGTGTAGGGGTAGGGAGGGTAGAAGGCATGTTTGGGTGTGTGTTTGCTTCCTGCACATCCAATTTTTTGTGTTCAGCTATTAGTGTTTTCAATGTAGGTTTGGATTTTTGTATATGCCCATGCCTTTTTGTGTAGAGTGATGCCTTCTTTCACTCTGAAAATCCTGATGAAAAATAACACTGTAATCTTCTATGTCATGCACCCTATTAAATGCATTCCATGTATAATCACATGTAACTTCAGACTCCTCCAGCAAAGTGGGTGCCATTGCTGTCCCCATTTCCTACTTGAAGAAACTAAGGCTTAGAGAGGTCAGCTTGCCCCAGGATCATGCCAGATAGTGGGACTCAAGGTAGCAGGGGTACAAAAACTCCAGCGCTTCACTGCTACCCCCTTATGTTCTTGAAGTCTCACAAATTAAAATCAGCCTTACCTTCTACTAGTGCTGGGAGGTGTTTTGCAAGGTGTGGGTTGAGCTGCTCTTGGGTCTATAATTATTTTATTAAATAGTACTGAGTCCAATCTGACGTGATGGGAAATTGTCATTTTCATGACAGGGTTGTTAGTGTTTCACTGAGCAGTACTTTCCCAAGTTCCTGACAGCCAACCATGTGTATTCTTGTCATCAGTATGTTTCTTCTCTGGAGGCGATCTGGGACAGCCCTGTAGGATGCTGAGACCTAGAAAGTGGCTAGCTCTCCATGTCCATTTAGCAAACGTCACTTCCCTGCCTGGAGAGCAAGAAGGAAATGCCATTTAAATAGCAGGTTAGAGCTAGAGGCAGGACAGGCAGGGATAAGATTTACCAGAGATGTTAAGAAAGTCTACTCCCAACAAAAAATTAAGCAGAACAGTTTTCAAATCTGCTGTGTATTTATTTTCAGAAAGGGTGATTCTTTTGTGCAAAGAAGACACTGCTGTATCAATGACTAAAGTGAAAAAACAATCAGAGGTTGTACAGTGTGGAGAGTCTTTGTCTATATTTAGATTCAAATTTTGTGTTTTTACCGTCAGGATGTGAGCTTAATTATAGCGTGTTGCAAAAGTTGCTTTTGTAAAGGGTGTGTGTGTGTGTGTGTGTGTGTGTGTGTGTGTGTGTGAGACTTACTTTGCCTGGAAAAGTTCAGGTGCTATTTTTTTCTTTGTGAAGCATCAGGAGAAGTTGATGTAAGGTACTTTGAAAAGTACAATATTTCTTGACCCTTAGTGAACCGATAAGCAACTGATGTCAGGAAGCATGCTTTATTCCTCTGTTTCAGCTCTCACCATACTACTTAGTGATATTTCTTGAATAAAACCAGGGATGTCAACTAGGCTATTTAGAAGGCTTTCTTTTATTTTTACTTAAATAATGCACTAATTCTACTAGAAACATTTTTTATCCTACTGGAAATAAATGTTTTCTGACATGGAAACTTATATTTTAAAAATTCTGTATTTTTTTCATTCTGTTATACTCAGAATTAGCAGTTATGTGTTTGGTATGGTTGTTTCTTGACTATTCAGGGATTGTCTTTGTGTGTGTGTGTGTGTGTGTACATATCATGTGTGTTTAGCACCGAAAAAATTATTGTATTGAGATTATTCACATTGTCAGGCTCATTACACAGACTGAAAGCACTTGATTCTAGCTTTAAGTCCTTCATATCAACCATGAAAATTGGCTCAATCCCATGTTCCCTGAGTCTGAAAGAATCTGCCTGGATGGTTTGTCTAGAAAATTAATAAACCCATCTCGTCCTTAAAAAACCCTTTTAATACGAATCTGACGCATATATTCTGATCTTTAGCTTCCAAATATACAATTTTATCACTCCTTTCATGGAAAGTTTTCAATATTATGGATGTTGAATGATTAATTCAAAATAAATAAAGTTGGAATGACTTCCTAAGAAAGATGAAAACATTTACAAGCTCACAATTTTGTGGGTGCGGGGAGGGCAGTATTCACATGGTTTCCTTGTTATTTTCCATTCTGATTCCACCATCATACCATTTGGGGTAACTTAACATTTTCTCATTAGAAGATGTCTAGTGCTAAAATAGATGTAGTTAATCAGGGCTGAGGAGATGTGCTGTGCATACACTTATTAGGGAACAAACCACTGGCTCCTCATCACCGCTATTAATTCCCAGGCAACACCCCCCACATTCTGTTTGTCTGTGTCATGCAGCATCTTACTGAAAACCACTGTCTGAGTAGATGCCTTGGTATGATGTACATGGATGGGTAGATGGAACTGCAGTGGAAAAGTCATGATCTGGAAGAATTCGTATGTTTTCAAAAATTAAATAAGATTTAGTCTTATTAACTATGGGGGAAATATGTCTGGACATTTATGAAATTATCTAGTATCAGGCTGTCTAAATTCAGTGTAACAATTTGTGAAGATAGTTGAAAGTTAACATATCTCATTATCGTCATACAATTAAAACTTTGACTTTAAGTGATATCTGAAAGACTACAGGGGTGTTGTAAAAGATGGGGGTGGACAGAAGTAGATTTACAGGTCTACTGCAAACAAATAATATAAGAATTCATAATATAAGAATAAACTGTGTTTTGCATACTCACAACTGTAAACCTACTTTTGCCCACCCCTGTATGCTATCTTGTCTGTGCTTGGATTTTGGTACTGAAGATGAATCTGTGGCTGTTCAAAAAAGAGGAATTGGCATCCAGCAGTCATCAATCCATAAACCAAGTACGAAATTTCATGCTTAAGGATAAATCTTTTTAAAAGTGTGTCTTAAAATTTTAGACCAAGTCACATCCATGTATGGCTGGAAGTCATTTAAACATCTGAATTCGTCAGAAGCAAGTGAAATGATAATTCAAATAATCTGCAGGAATACAAAAGGTTATTTACTTTGGGATAATTAAGTCTTCATAAAAAAACTGAAATTTTAAAAGCAGAGAAGCTCATCTCTCCTTAATAGCCATGCACATGAGAAGGAACAAGGGAGTCTGGCGCATTTAACCGCCAGAGCAGACCTGGATCAGAACTCTGTGAGTGCCTCTACCGTGCCCAGGGCCCGGGGAAGGGACCTTCCTTTTTAAAAGTTTGTCTCTGGGCCTGCAACCTAACCATCTAAGTGCCATGTTGTATTTGAGACTTTTTATAGTAGATAATCAGCAGATAGTGGCTCTTTAGCATATGAGATCTGCTATTGCAAGAAGATCTCCACTGTACATGGTCTAAACAAGTAAATCACACAGTGTGGACATTGAATCCAGTCTATGCACATCTATTCCTGGTCCTAAATTCTTTCTATCTGGGTTTTAGGCCAAATGATACTCTGCTTAATCACTTGGATCCAGAGCTGGTCTTTCCTGAGAATTCCAAGAATGCCACAATTAGGCTCATCTCCTTAAGCCCCAAACCATCCTCCTTGCCCATCCCCCATAGCCAACCTCCCACCCCAAGACTTATTTTACCTTAGCTTCCTATTTTTTCCCTGATACTTGGTTTGTTCCTTCTCTACTTCTTATTTTCTGTATTTTCAAAGCATGGACATTTTACTTTTCTAGCCCCTGGCAATTTGTGACCTCTCTGGAGCAGACCTCCAGGAACCATCAATCGTGGGTCCTCTTTATTCTTTTCTTCCATCCCCCCTGGCTTCTCCAATCTGTTCTTTTACCTCCATGGACTGCAATGACTATAAGCCTTTTTTTCTCCAACATAAGAAGCTTTCTACCCTTTACTGATAAGTGAATGGAGGGCAAGGTCCTATTCAAAACAACGCTTTATTATAAGTTTATTTTTATTTTGGAAGCATCTTTTTATTTAAGTAAAACATCTTTTTTATTTTTGTCAGCACCTCATTTCACCTTATAAGTAAATTTTAATATTTTGGTTAAAAAAGTATATGTGTTTCTTTGGAGAAAGAGATCAAAATGAAAATGTATTTACATAAACATTTTACCTTGGCAAAATTTAATATCAGTGATTTTGAGGTATGATGGCTGTTCTTCTAATACAGCAGAGCAGAAAATGTTGCCCAAATTAACCTGTCAAATGGAAAATATTTTGTCTCTCTGTGACTTCACAGATATCTGCTTTATTTAGCTTCAAGGAATAAAATAACCAAATCATGATTCAGTTTTCTAATGTAACTGTGCCAATGTGTGCATCTATGTTGTTCATACATAAAATCTGTACCTTCTTTACATAGGAAAACTATAAACTTGTGTTGTTTGTAATTAATATTA
Organism: Lasiurus cinereus; assembly: GCA_011751065.1. Taxonomy (NCBI): domain Eukaryota; kingdom Metazoa; phylum Chordata; class Mammalia; order Chiroptera; family Vespertilionidae; genus Lasiurus; species Lasiurus cinereus. The sequence continues at coordinate 22,332,648 of JAAGEH010000293.1, read as the reverse complement.
AGAATCTATACAACAGGGGCATACCCGGTAAGAAAAAAAAAATAATGAAATTGTATTTTCTTGAAATGAAATTTAAGTTACCTTTCTGATGAGTGATTAAGTAAGATAGAGTCTATGACAAAGAGGGCACAGTGACCTCACGCCATAGTCATAGAGTGGCTCTCAGAGGATATGTCCGCTCTGGATCTTCTAGACAGTGTCAAGTCACAGGGAACTTCAATAATCACGAATGCTCCCAGAGCACAGCATGTTTGCAGCAAGGACAGGATGGGGAAATAGGAAGGGTGAGTGAGCATGGACTCCGGAAACCCAGTATGGCTGTTCAAGGATGGGATGAAAGCTCTTGGGGAGTGCTCTCCTTGGTCTTATGCCACTTTGCTTTGGGGCTTAAGGCTGTTAATGGGAAGTAAGAGAGGATTGTGTAGTTCATCCCATTGTGTGAAATTATGGGGCCTATTAGACAAAACATCCCAGAGTTTAACCAGTACTCTCTGTCTTGCCCCTAGTGAGGTTCAGCATATAACAACCCTCTAAACACACACACATGTACACAACACATGCTTACTCTTATACCTGACATATGCACACACTAGTGCACAGGCCTTAGTTGACAGTTGGTCATTAGTATTATTTTTTCTGCCCCAGAATCTTCCCCCAACCACACACAAAAAGGTTCTAATACCACCACCACCTCCAACATCAACAATACATCAGATTATGATTACCCTTATTTTGTGCATCAGAATTAGGCTACAGCATGACACTTGGGGAGAAAACTTCTTAACAAACATTATGCTAGTACTGTTGAAAATTTTATAACTAATTCATCAACCTACCTCTGTATGTTGATAGTTTCAGAGTCTTACAATGATACATTCTCATGAATCCTCAGGCTATTTTATATGATCTACATAATACTGTAGGAAGACCAAAGATTAAACACAAATAGTAACTTAAGCTAGAAAACTACACTCTGAAAAGGATTTTCAAAGATTGCATAAATATAATGTATTACCAAATTCTATAATGCTGGCAGCATATATTGCTAATAATATACGGCTAAATCTAGAAATAGAAAACAAAATAAAAAAAGCCAGCATGTCTTTATGGAAACTAAGAGTATTATGTCATCATAATGAAATCCTAGACCAAATCTACAAAGTAGGGGTGGAGAACGTTTAAATTTATGATGGTAATTGAACTAACACAAACGTGACATCCAACCCATTCATCAGCATCACTCATGATCTATATTTAACATCGATTACAGGACAATATCATTAATAACAAAGTCTGAGAATTGAGCTACCTCCCAAGTTATACAAGTAAATCGCAATGAACAGCAGTTCCCTTGTATTACATCTCTGTGTGCTGGGACTTGGCAGAAATAGAGACTGAGCTGCACTGTACTGTACTCGTAAAGGGAAGGGTGATGTGCCAGGCATTGCATCGTGTGTCCTGTGATGAGGGTTTAGTAATGCCACCCATGTGCAGGAACTCAGAAAGTCAGTGAGCTGGGGAGAAGCCAAGCAAATCCCCTCAAAGGCATCCAGGTTTTGAAGATGAGTATAAGAGCTCATTCACAAGGCAGCTAACACTGATTTAGGGAAACAATTTGCTTCATTTCTCAGCCAACTTTCTTTGGTCTGGTCTAAATCACACCACGTACCATTTATTGAGTGCACCCTCTACTCCAGGTGATTTACCCATGTTACTGCCCCAGTTATTCTCACGGAATTGAGGGATTATTATCCCTTTGTGCAAGTACGAGACCAAGGCTCAAGTGAAGCACCTTGCTCAAAGTCACACAGTCTGGGAGTAAGGGTGTACAAATTCCAATCACTCTCTCCTCTTGGTGCCCTGGGGAAATCTTTAGACATTGCTACAGACTGTGTGCTTGTATTCCCACAAAATTTGTGTTGAAACTAAACTCTCAAGGTGATGGTATTAGAAAGTGGGGTATTTTGAGGATGATTAGGGGAGTAGTTCCCTTATAAAATCAGTTAAGATAGCTCCCTGGCCCCCTCCACCATGTGCAGATATTCTAAGAAATCTCCACTCTAAACAAGGGCCCTCACTGACCATGCTGGCATTGTGATCTTGGACTTACAACCTCCAAATCTGTGACAGACTTGTTGTGTATAAGCCACTTAGTCTTTGGTATTTTGTTATAGCAGCCTGAATGCACTGAGATACATATTGTGCAGGTGTGACACCAACTGAGGCGGATGCATATGGAGAAAACAAATTCACCAAATACAAGTGAAGGCAGTTCCTAGAAAATTAAATGAAGCAACCACAAAAGCAGTTGGGCAGTGGAAGGGTAGGGAGGGGAAGATGGAAGAATGCACCTGAAAAACAATGCAAAAGAGCTACGGCAGATTGGGAAAACAGAGCACAAACAAATGGTCTGAAACATAGAAGTACATTCCATTTTGACACATAGTTATGAGAGCCTAATATGCTGAAGGATCTCTGCTGGGGCCTGTTTAATGTATTAAGAGCTGCCATTCGATATGTTAACAAAGAATATCACTTGAAGACAAGGAGGAGCTGGCCAGTAGTGAAGAAGGCTGGGATGGGAATTAGAATGAAAAGGACATTCTGCACATTGAGGTCAGTAGGTAGGAAGGTACATAATGGGAATACCAGGGAGTTCCTAGAGGATTGGGTCAAAAGTTGGAAGCCAGGCTGAGCCAGCTCTTGGAGAACCTGGAACACCATGCCTGGAAGTTTGGACTTGACTCAGCCATGGAGAACCAGGGGAGTTGTCTGAGCAACTTGATATCTGGAGTTGTGCGTAACTCTGTCAAGAATGAAGATAAATATTTACAGAGCTTTTGCAATAATAGTTTATATAAGAGGTAAGGGGACCTCAAGCAAATCTGTAGCAGCAGAAAAGGAAGACACACATACAAGGCACAGTCATTGAAGAGGTAGCATCAGCCAAGAGGTGGGGAGTGAAGACTAGCAAGGAATGAGTGAGGTGGCTCTGGGTCTTCTTGTGTTACGGTACCACGTGTTCCAGGAGGCTTCATAGAATACAGATAAATACATGATCAACAAATACAGTTAGAGGCCAGTCATCACAGTGTACAGGGTGAGGAAGCGTTATTGGTGATGGACCCTTCTTTAGTCTTATATACATCAAGGCCATAAAACATTATTAGTGGAATTGTGACAGGGAAAGATAATCGATGTACTACATGTTGTATGCATCAGGTTTCTGTATGTCTAAAGGTGTTTGCATTCTGGGTAGGTATTGTGACTACTATTGGCCATACAGTAAAATTAGTCTTATTATTTTAATTATAATACACATATCTTTAAAATATATCTTTCACATATAAATACATTAACATATTACTTTCTATAAGTATGTATTAAGTACAACTTTGATGTTTATAAAATATCTCATTATTTTTTTTATTTAATAAATCTTTATTGTTCATATTATTATAATTTTTCCTCTTTTTTCCGCCCATAGCTCCTCTCTTCCCGGCTCCCACCCAATCCTCTGCCCTTACTTCCCACCTATTGTCCTCATCCATAGGTGTATGATTTTTGTCCAGTCTCTCCCCTCACCCTCCTCACCTCTTTCCCCCTGAGAATTGTCAGACTACTACCTTTCTATGCCCCTGATTCTATTATATTCACCAGTTTATTCTGCTCATCAGATTTCTTATTCACTTGATTTTTAGATTCACTTGATAGATATGTATTTATTGTTCATAATTTTTATCTTTACCTTTTTCTTCTTCTTCCTCTTCTTAAAGAGTACCTTTCAGCATTTCATATAATACTGGTTTAGTGTTGATGAACTCCTTTAGTTTTTTCTTATCTGTGAAGCTCTTTATCTGACCTTCAATTCTGAATAATAGCTTTACTGGGTAATCTTGGTTGTAGGTTCTTTCTAATCATCACTTTGAATATTTCTTGCCATTCCGGTCTGGCCTGCATAGTTTCTGTTGAGAAATCAGCTGACAATTGTATAGGTGCTCCCTTGTAGGTAACTAATTGTTTTTCTCTTGCTGCTTTTAATATTCTCTATTTGTCTTTTGCTCTTGGCATTTTAATTATGGTGTGGTCCTCTTTGGATTCCTTTTGTTTGGGGTTCTGTGTGCTCCCTGGACTTGTAAGTCTATTTCTTTCACCAGTTGGGGGAAGTTTTCAGTCATTATTTCTTCAAGTAGGTTTTCCTCTCTTTCTTCTTCTGGCACCTCCATAATTCTTTTTTTTTTAAATATATTTTATTGATTTTTTACAGAGAGGAAGGGAGAGAGATAGAAAGTCAGAAACATCAATGAGAGAGAGACATCGATCAGCTGCCTCCTGCACGCCCCACAATGGAGATGTGCCCGCAAGCAAGGTACATGCCCCCAATAGAAATCAAACCTGGGACCTTTCAGTCCACAAGCTGACGCTCTATCCACTGAGCCAAACTGGTCTCAGAAGCACCCCCATAATTCTGATGTTGGTATGCTTGAAGTTGTCGTAGAGGCTCCTTACACTATCTTCACATTTTTGGATTCTTTTTTCTTTTTGCTTTTCCAGTTGATTGTTTTCTGCTTCTTTGTATTTCAAATCTTTGACTTGATTCTTGTGTTCCTCTAGTCTGCTGTTAGGTCTCTGTATAATATTTTTTATTTCAGTCAGTGCATGTTTCATTTCTAGTTAGTCCTTTTTCATCTCCTCTTGGGTTTCACTAAATTTATCCATCTTTTCTAGGAAATTCTTGAAAAACTTTGTAACCGTATTTTGAACTATATGTCCAGTCATTTGTTTTCCTCCATTTCTTTCATTTGTGATCTGTTTCTTTGTCTCTGCGTTTTTGCTGCTTCCCTGAGTAGCTTTGTATACTCTGTGTCCTATATAGCCCAGTAGCTCCGCCTCCCCAGTTACCTGATGTGGACCCTCTTGTGCACCCCTTTGTGGACTGTGTGTACAGCCTTGTTGTAGTTAAATGTTGATTATTGTTGGTATCACTGGGGGGAATTGATCTCCAAACCAATTGGTTGTGAGGATCAGCTGTTTTTACACCGGGAGAACTTCTGTGCTGGAGTCAGCCTTATGATACAAGACTTACAAAATTGCAAAAGCCTCTGTGCTTGAATGGGGCGGAGTCTCAAGACTGAATAGACAGCCTTGGCTTCCCATCTTCCCTGCCCTATGTGGCCCTTGGATCTCAGTGTCCCTCAGTAATTGCTGCAGCCTTTTCTGTGCATACTCACACACCTCCAGACCTCTGCCTTTTGTGGCTCCCCTGATTTTCTGTGTGCTCTGGGATCCATATGAGTCTGTGTCCACAGTGTTTTGCCCAAAACTGGGGTTCAGTGCAGTCAGAAGTGGAGTTCAGCGCAGTTGAAAGGTTCCCTTTTCCTTCCGCTAGAGAAAGCCAGCAGCACAATCAGCAGTCAGTCTTCTCTGCATGCACTGGCACGTGTTCCTTCAGACCTCTGCCTTTCGCAGCTCCCCTAAGTTTCCATGCACGCCTTGCTTTTTCCTATAGTCCATACTCCCCCCCATATGAGTCTCGCCCAGAACTGGGGTTCAGTGCAGTCGGATCTGGGGTTCAGTGCAGTCGGATCTGGGGTTCAGTGCAGTCAGGAGTTTCCATCTCCCTCCTGTAAGAGGAAGCCAGCCAGGCACTCCACTGCCCAGCCTCTCCACACGCGTGTCTCTGTACCTCACTTTTTGCAGCTCCTCTGAGTCTCTGTGAGCCCTTCTCTTTCCTTCTAGTTGTAGAATTTCCACTCAGCCAGCTTTCCTGTGATTCTGGATGATGTCCAGTCTGTCTTTTAGTTGTAATTTTGAAATTGTTGTGCGAGGCAGCAGTTTAGGTGTTCACCTATGCTGCCATCTTGGTTTACCCCAAAGTTTAGATCTTCTTGAGGGCAGAATTCTCTCTCCAATGGACAGCATTGGCCTAAGCCTTCAATGTTCCATGCAACCTGCTTTAGCTGCGAGGAGGTGTCCCCACAGGCTGTTGCCACCACCACTACCACTGCCACTCCCCATGCCCAGCACCAGCAGGAGGGTCACCCAGCACAGTCTCCCCCTCAGCATCCTAGCCACTGCCTCCCAGAGCTGTCTGCCACCTACCACCCGCTCTGGTTGTGCCTCACGTGCCTGCTCTGCCCTCAGGCCACTCACCTCTCCTGCTGCGTGCCCTTCGGGTGCCGCTGTGCTAGGCCTCCAGTGCAGCCACTGCGCTGTTTGCTTGCCGGCAGCAGCTGCGCTCACTCAAATATCTCATACATTTCAAATCATGGAGGCCACCAAAAAAAGATGGCCTCCGTAACTTGAATTATTTAGTTTTGTTTTAATGTAGAATTTTATCTTGATTTCTTGTGTAACCTTTGAGGCAAAATGAATCTGTGCCAATAATTCAGAATGCAACAGGCTATCAAAATATTTTATCGTCTTTCATAATCATCACCACTCCATTCCCACAACCATAGCATGGCTTATCCCCTAAGCACTATTATATATATATATATATATATATATATATATATATATATATATATAT
>JAAGEH010000293.1:22290386-22326106 GCA_011751065.1 Lasiurus cinereus | reverse complement strand
TATATATATATATATATATATATATATATATATATATATATATATATTATATATGTATATAAATACATCCATATATATTCTAATCTCATATGGATGGATGTATTAGAACACTGTTATACTTTCTGACTTTCCAATCTAGAGTTGGCTTGAGTGGTATAAGAAGCCTTACTAACTGATAAGGTTCTGGCTTTTGTGACCTTGAGCAAATCACTTTATAATTCTGGAGGTGAGTGTTCTTTTCTGTGAACGGATAGAATTTGACTAGGTGATCACCAAAGTATCCCCCACCTGTAAGATACTCCTGCTGGAAGACTTAGCACTCCTGTGCCCATCTTTCTCAATCTCTAGTATTCAGTATCTACCCAGGGACTAAGGGCAGTTCAAAATGTTTGCTATTATACTTTCGGAATATGTCATTGCCTATACTGTGACATCTCTTTGCCTTGGGGGCCACACATAGCTCTTGATGACCATACTCTGTAGGGATCCAAGAGTGCCCACACTGTCACAGAAGGCAGGTGAGAGTGGGGAAGAGCACCGTGTGTGTGTGTGTGTGTGTGTGTGTGTGTGTGTGTGTGTGTGTGTGGTATCGGACCCAGAAGAGAACCACTAAAATCAGTGTTTGTCTCCCTAACCTAAGAATCCAGCAGGGACATTGCAGTGGAATATGTACACCTTGATCCTTCTGCATTGTGAAATTTGAAGTCTGGGGAAATTGCATGAAGGTAGGAGAGTTGTGATGTAATTTATGGAGGATACTCTCCTAAATGCATAATCAGGAAGCATGTCCGTGTGCAGAGAAGCCTGGGGGGAAAAGAGATGTATTAGAAAAGGACCAAGATGGAGAAAAGAAAATAAAATTGACCAAGAAGCTAGAGGAGTGGCTGGAAAAAAGTTGAGTTCTGCTGGGATTGCCTTTGAGGTTAAGTAATAAAAATGTCCCTTGATATAGCATTGTCTGGACCAGATTTTTGTCATTAACCCATAATTCTCTTTAAATGGTCACCAACATGAATCCTGTGCTGTTGTGTTGCTGCAGGTTACATCTATGAGTGAGGTTAAGCATAAAATATTTAGTTCTAGGAAACACGAGTGCAATAATTACATTCCATGAGGGACAAAATCTGATGAATTAGGTGGATTTAATTCAGTGCTGAAAAGTATCTCCACAAAGCTTTTTGACTGTATCTTTTACAAAATATAGCTAGTTAGAAATACTAGTTGGCAAATAGCACAACAACCTCTCTCTTTCTTGTTCTCTTTGTTTAAAAATAAAAATTTAAACAAGTGTTTGCTGACTCATTTTTGGATAAGAATGTGATTCAGTTGTTTGACACCTATTGGAAACTTGATTGTCCCTTCCTTCATAAAACAATAGAGGAGACCCCTGGCTCCTAAAGCCAGCTTCTTGGCGCTTGGGAGTAAGATGAGTTTCCAATGTTTTTAATTCTTAAAAAACCCTACTGAAGCCATGGTTTAACAGGACTTCCTTTCAGAGGGGTCACATTTTTTCTTTTTTTATTTTAATACTAGAGGTCCGGAGCACGGGATTCATGCACTGGTGGGGGCATGTCCTGCAGGGATCAGGCTGCAGTGGGAGCAACCACTCATCCTGGTTAGCTGAGCTGCTGTGGACCTGCTCTCTGAGTGGCTGCTCCTGTTGTAGGAGCGCCAGCGCCGCTCCTCCCAGTCATCTGAGAAGTACTCCCATTGTGGAAGCGCACTGACCACTAGGGGGCAGCTCCTGAGTTGAGTGTCCGCCTCCTCATGGTCAGTGCACACCATAGCAACTGGTCAAGCAGTCGTTCTGGTTATTCTACCATTTGGTTGCTGGGTATTTATTATATAGGATATGACTACTAGAGGTCTGATGCATGAAATTCATACAAAAGTAGGCCTTCCTTCCTCTGGCTGCTGGCATTGGCTTCCCTCTGGCACCCAGGACCCAGTCTTCCCTCACAGCCCTGGCTTCGTCTAGAAGGTTGTGCAGAAGGACGTCTGGTGTAATTAGCATGTTACACTTTTATTATTATAGATAGTTTTATTGATTTCAGAAGGGAAGGGAGAGGGAGAGATAGAAATATTGATGATGAGAGAGAATCGATGGGCTGCCTCCTGCACACCCCTACTGGGTTTCAAGCCCTCAACCTGGGCATGTACCCCGACCAGGAATTGAACTGTGACTTCCTGGATCATAGGTTGACACTCAACTACTGAACCACGCCAGTCAGGCGAGGGGTCACTTTTTAAAACTACTCAAGTGGCATTGTTAGGGGTGGGAGGATATGTAAAGAGAAGGAGATAGGAGTGAACAAAGATATCTTTAAATTTTTTCATTTTTCGTTTAAAACGATAAACAAACAAACAAAAACACCAAATAAAGAATGGACCTACAAGAGTTGAAGCATTGAGAATGAATGTTACATTAAGGAAGCGCCTGTTTCCTCGTGAAGAAACAATCCCAGTATTGGATGTGATAGATTTATGATTTTACCAGACAGGAATGAGGGCCTATTAGCAAGATATTGCCGAAATCGCTTTTGCTTGCAGAATAGGAAGCTTCCTGAGTATTGTTTGTTGAATATATGTTTATTGCTTAAATCCATTCCACGTATGTTATTTATTTATAACTTTAAAGATAATTTGATATGCAAAACCTCCTCTGCTGAAATGTGGGTATTAATTTCCAAGCATCATTTACTGTACTTACGGCTGATGTATTGTTATGAGTCAGAACTAATAAACTTGTAAGGATTAATAGAATATTGGTCTGAAAAAAAAGAAGGTTCTTTCTGGTTGCCATGTAACTGCATCTGCCGGGAAGGCTGGATCACATGAGAAGGCTGCTGGGCTCTGTGTGCTGCTCAGGGGCAGCGGGGGAAAACAGGAAAGTGGATGATTAATACCCTCTAATTGAGTGGATATTGGCAGTGGTATGTTGCCCAGGACATTAAGTGGCTGGCAAAGCAGGGATCTGCTAATCGTGGTTATAGTCGCATGGAAAGGCCTGTTCTGTAGATTGGGTCAGGTGATGCTAAGGAAACCTGGCTTTGTTGAAACAAACTAGGCACAAGATTCAACAAGCAGAAAATTGCTCTGTGCCTTCCGGTTTATTTTTTCTCTGTGGATCAAGAATCCTTGCACTCCATGTTTGTTACCAAGGGTGGTTAGGGCAAAGAGATTTAGAAAAACAACAGCCACAGCCCCCCAGATTTCCTTGACATTTAAGGAAGAAAGCGTGGAGTGGAGCTTGTTTTTTCCCTACCCCCTGCGGATACCTCTTTGGAAGCTGACCTCCCTCAGCTACATCCAGGCTTCTAAGTTAGGGGGCGGAGAGAGCCACATGGTTCATATTTATCCTTTGATGGAAGTAGAAACGGGAGTGGAAGAGCCCCATGTTGACTTCCTCCCCCTGGTTCTGAGAGCATGATAGGCATCTGCCTTCTAGAGAATGACATCACAGCTGAAAACTTGGTTCATGGGTTTTTTTACATGTTCATCTGTATTTCCAGATGAGAGAAGAGAATCTCTATACATTTTCACCCACCCTCACATTCTCAATTTATCTTGCTCCATTTCCATTCCCCGTTGCCCCCTACATACACTCTTTCACACACACTCACAGTCACGCACACTCACAAGCCTATTCCCCCTCTCTCTCACACCTTCTCTGGGTTCCCCCTCCCTACTGTGTGAACACTTGTTTTCAAACAGAGCTCCAGGCTGACCTCAGGAAGCAAAGACTACACTGGGTTAAGAGCTGCCTGTTACTGTAATCGTGTATTAGACCTGAAGTTTGATTGCCCAAATTGGACTAAGTAGGTATTTAGCAGGCAGAAGCTGTCCTGACTGTGAATGTCAGGATGACAGACACCACCACCCACGGCTGGCGTGGGCCCAACAATCCTGGGATCTCACTAGCAGCACTTCGTCCCTGAGGACCCAGAAAAAGACCCTTTTGTGGTTCTATATAGGTGAAAGAACAGACCTATGTAAGCAAATTCACATCTATACAATGAAAGGCCTGTCAGTGTAAACTGTATTATGTGTTGAATGTCTCCCCATCTTGCCCTCTGCTATACACACACACCCCAGAGCCCCGTTCCTTAGCTTCTATTATAGCAGTGGTTCTCAACCTTTTTTAGTGCTGTGACCTTTTAATACAGTTCCTCAGGTTGTGGTGACCCCCAACCATAAAATTATTTTCGTTGCTACTTCATACCTGTAATTTTGCTACTGTTAATGAGTCATAATGTAAATATCTGTGTTTTCTGATGGTCTTAGGCTCTACAGCAGCGGTTCTCAACTTGTGGGTCGCGACCCACAGGTTGAACACTGCTAGCAAGGTCGCCTAAGATCATTGGAAAACAGATATTTACATTATGATTCATTAACAGTAGCAAAATTACAGTTATGAAGTAGCAACGAAAATAATTTTAAGATTGGGGGTCACCACAACCTGAGGAACTGTATTAAAAGGTCACAGCATTAAAAAAGGTTGAGAACCGCTGTATTATAGGAAGATGTTTGGGTGTTTTAGTTCATCTCCAGCAGCGAGCTCCAGAGTAAGGAACAGCAACCTACTCACTTTGCCACAAAAGCAAAGGGTGCCTGTGGGCTGGGCCCGAGTGGAAAAAGGCCAACAAGGAAATCTCTAGGGGCAAACCACATCTTCTCAAGGGTCACACAGCCCATCTATCCTGTGTGTGTCTGTGTCTGTATCTCTCGTTTTTTTCCTCCCTCCCTCCTTCTATCCTTTCTTTCTCTTTCAACACACCTGTTTCCTCATAGTAATTTTTTTGTAACTCAACGCTCCCCCCACCTCTCTACCTGACCCTGGTTTCTCTGAGCCTCTGTCTCTCCAGTCCTGCTGCCACTGCGAACTCCATCTGTCTCTCCATGTTCCCAGTGCCTTTCCCAGGGTCAGAGCGATGGAACAAGCTCATCTCTCAAGCCTCTCATACAGAGACCACAGGCTCCCCTGGACCAGCTGTTCATCTGTGGTTCAATCAGCTATAACCAAAAAGAGATAGCCTCATGAACAAAACCTGGGGAATTGGTTCATTTTCCTTAAAATGGATGTATGGGAGAGCAACACTGCTGCTGATAGAGTTTGAAACTAGATTAGTTCTATGAGTTTCATGTTATCTTTTTGATTGTCAGGCATGCAAACCTACTTTTAAAGGGACTTGTGGTAGCATTTTTCTGGGAGTAAAGATTAATAGTTGACTACATTTATTCGAAATTTATGATGATTTAACTTTCCTTGGCCTAGCAAAGATTTCATTCTAAAATAGTGTCTATTAATCTTGAAATAAATGATTTGGAAGGCATATTTAAAACTCTCAACAAGCTACTTTTCAGCTCCCCTCAAGCACTTCAGAAGCTTGCATTTATAGGTAAACAATCAATATGCTAATTACAAATGTCTTATCTGTTTATTTCAGCATTTAACTAACTCCAAGTCCCTGTTAACTAAGCAACAATTTGTTAGCCTTCATTTGAGGTATTGTGCAATCCTGAGATCAATGACTTTTTAAAAGTATTTTAGAAATTATTCTTCCCATATGATAGAATTTTTCTGTTTCCAGTCAGTCTGAATTAGTGGGAAAGATCAAAAGATTCCAAGATATAAAATAAATTTAAAAACCACCATTAAAAAACTCTAAAACAGTAAGGAACTAATATGGGCTAAAATAATCAATGAAAATCTGAGCATTGGTCCAGAGGGTATATGGGAAATCTCTATATCTTTGATGTAAACATAAACTGCTTTAAAGTAGTAGAGTTTTAATATTTTTTTAAAAGTCTAACAAAAACATCTGAGCATAAGAGACAGTGCCCTGATGAGAAAGTAAGAACTGGATACATTTTACTGACATGATACTTTTCTTACATAAATTTGATCAAAGATGGGTTGTTAAAAACACTATTCAAAGTTCTATACAGGAAATCACTTCTAAATCAGAAAATTACTTCTAAAATACTTTCTTCAAATTCTTTTCATATGTCTGTTGACCACCTAAATGTCTTCTTTGAAGAAATGTCTTTTCATGCACTGCCCATTTTTTGTTATCAAATTGTTTATTTTCTGTTACTGAGTTGCATGAATTTCTTATATATTTTAGATTTAATTCATGAATATATTCTCCCATTCAGCAAGTTGTATCATATTGAAAGTTATAAACATGTTGAATCATGATATTTTACACCTGAAACTCATATAACTAATATAATATTGTATACCAAATTTAAATTTTAAAAATTCACAGAATTGGTTGGTAAAATGTAAACCTAAGTGACCAATATAATTAATATAGTGTAAATAAACTAGAGACCTGGTGCATGAAATTCATGCACTCGGGGGCACGGGGGCGGGGGGGTCTCTCAACTCAGCCTATGCCCTCTCACAGTCTAGGAGCCCCATGATTGATTGATTGCCCCAAAGAGGTAGGCCCCACCCACACAGCCAGGGCTCCTCAATGGATTGCCCCAAAGAGATGGCCCTGCCCACCCAGCCAGGGCTCTGTGATGTATCACCCCCACAGAGGAAAGCCTCATCCACCCACCACATCCCAACAGTTGGTAGCCTGGGCCTCCCTCTTTGAGGTGATCATGGAGCTTCCTGATTGATCAATCATCCCACTGGCTGGTGGCCTGAACCTCCCCCTGTAGGGCTTTCATGTGATTGATCATGCCCCATATAGGGAGGCCCTGCCCACCTTCTGTAGCCCAGTGGTCAGTGGCCTGGGCCTCCTTCTTTGGGGCTATTGTGGAACCCCCCAATTGATCACCTTGCCAGCCAGTGGCCTGGGCCTCTCTCTGCAGGGAGATCATGGGGCAATGCCTGGGCCCCTGACCAATCACATCATACCGGCCTTGGCTGTCCTGGTACTAGTGGGTGTCATAGTGTGGTCATCCAGAAGGTCGTCCAGATGGCCGTTCTGTTCAGTCATTTGGTCAATTCGCATATTACATTTTTATTATTATAGATAGTATAAATGAATAAATAGTATAAAACTCTAGTGTCAGATTTCTCTCCATTTAAACATAAGAAAAAGGGACTTAGAAGAAAAGACAAAGAAGAGGGACAGTGGCCACAAAGGAAGGAGTATATAGTGGGAGAGAGGCAGTCTTTTCTGCTTCAAAGTTTTTGCCTTTACCTCTTCCTTACTACTATGTTTGAGTGCTCATAATTGCTCATAATTGACCTTCAATCCTGCCAACTTTGCTTGCTTTAGTTGATAAAGGTATTTATTAATACAACAACTTTGCAATGAGGGAGCTTAATTCCTAAGGCTATGGCTGTTTAATAGCTTTAAAGATGCTGAGTTCCTTAATGGTGGGGACTGTCTTCTATGTCTTTCTACCCTCCACCCACCTTTGTACTAATGAAGGTCAGGTGCATGGTCTTTTTTAACACCTTTGGGAACTTAGTGAATGAAGTCATGTCTACAAACTTTACCAGGAAATGTGTGGTGGTAGTGGGAAGCTCTTATGGTCCCAGAACTTTCCTTGGTAAACAATATGGACCCCTCCTTCAATGTGACTCTTTTGACCCCTTTGAAGAAGAAAAATAGCCTCTATCACCAAATTATCGATATTCCTATAGGAAAAAAAATATCTGTTTTAGGATTCATTTTAGAAGCTTTTCTATGAGAGTAGGAAGGATACTTTACCTAAGACAAGGTTGGAAGTCAATTCACCTCTACAACCAGGGAGAAGGATAGTGGTTGCTGACCCATCTCCACCTGTTCACCTAGCTGGGGCAAGGCTAGGCCTCCAGGCTAGACTTCCTTAGAGCCAATGGGTCTGCAATTCCAAACTTCTTCACAACCTAATTAATAGAAGAAAATTGTTGCTCTCTTTTCCTTTACTTCTGTCCTTCCTGTTACCCTTTGATATAGTTAAGTTGTCTGATATCTTACAAAATAAATGAATAATTTAGCTCCTTCCTTTCTTCCCTCAAAAGAATATAATAAACAGAGCCTGTGGCATACCAACAGTTGGCTTTTAGTTGCTTCTCAAACATGAAAGCCAAATATTCTCCAGCACGTACAGCTCATGCCTGTGCATTATGTTCTAACTAATAAATGCTGTCATGATTGCATAGATGTGAGTATATTTGAGTTTAAGCTGTTCCCTGTGATAAACTATCGCATCTGAAGAGTGATACAACATTAATAAAGTAGCTGTAATGGTTTCATTCTAACTTCAGTGTTCTAAAACTCCCTGGTGACTGAAGTTGTTATATGGCTCTGCTTTAATGGCCTTATAATCATAATAGATAAAACGTAGGCAGTTTGTAGTTTGGGAGGTACTAACTATTGAACCGATGAACCCCTTTAAGTTTTTCTTATATGGAAAGTTTTTTATATGTCCTTTGATTCTAAAGGATAACTTTGCCAGGTAGAGTAATCTCAGTTGTAGGTCCTTGCTTTTTCTCACTTTGAATATTTTGTGTCACTCTCCCCTGGCCTGCAAAATTTCTGTTGAGAAATCAGCTGATAGTCTTATGGGATCTCCCTTGTAGGTAGATAACTGCTTTTCTCTTGTTTTTAAGAATCTCTCTTTGTCTTTAACCTTTGACATTTTAACGATGATGTGTCTGGGTATGAACCTCTTAGAGTTCATCTTGTTTGGGATTCTGTGCATTCTGGACTTGTATGTTAATTTCTTTCACCATGTTAGGGAAGTTTTCTGTCATTATTTGTTGTTGTTGTTGTTACTGTTCACAGTATTACAAATGTCTCCCATTTTCTTCTCCATTTACCCCTCTCCACTCAGCCCCCACACTCCCCCATGTCATACAGATTCCTTGTTCTTTCTCTTCTCCTTCCAGCGCTCCCATGATGTGAATGTTGCTATGCTTGAAGTTGTCCCAGTGGTTCCCTATACTATCCTCATGTTCTTTTGGATTCTTTTTGCTATTCTGATTGGGTGGTTTCTGCTTTTGCTTCCTTATCTTCCAAATCTCTGTTTTGATCCTCTGGCTGGTTCTTTTTTATATTTTCTAGATCCATTTTTATGTTTCCTATGTCTTTGTTGAAGTTCTTCCTAAATTCATCTACTCTTCCCTTAAGTTCATTGAGCATCTTTATAAGCATCTATGAACTCTGTATCTCATAGATTCCTCTCTCTATTTTGTTTAGCTCTTTTTCTGGATTTTTGTTCTGTTCTTTCATTTGAAACATGTTCCTTTGTCTCCTCATTTTGGCAGCCTCCCTGTGTTTGTTTCTATATATTAGGAAGAGCTGCTATGTTTCCTGGGTTTGGTAGAACGTCTTTATATAATAGATGTTCTGTAGGTCCAGTGGCACAGACTCCCTGATCACATAGGCTGGGAACTCCAGGTGTGTCCCCTCCCATGTGGACTATGTATACCCTCCTATTGTAGTTGAGCCATCATTGCTGTTGGCACTCCAGGCTGATGGGTTGTAAGGACTGGCCATGACCATAAAAGTGGCTATGTTGTGCAGGGCCCACCCCACGAAGCAGGACAGATTTCAGCATGGTAAATGGGTTTCTATGCATAAATGTATTACCTGGTTATGTCTCCTGAGAAAGCGTAGGAGCAATAAGCTCACTCAGCACCCAAACCTTGTTTCTAAATGTCATCCTATATAATAAAATCTCAGTGACAGAAAGGCAGAATGACTGGTCAACCAGTCGCTATGATGTGCACTGACCACCAGGGGGCAGACACTCAATGCAGAAGCTGCCCTGGTGGTAGTGCACTCCCACAGTGGGAGCACCACTTGACTGACCAGGATGAGCAGTGCTCCCACAGCAGGCCAATCCCTGCAGGCCACACCCGCCACCAGTGCACAAATCTATGCATGGGGCCTCTAGTTCCCCAATAAAAGAAACCAAGCCTCCTTGAAGAAGCAGTTGATTCCAGGGCTCAAGCCGGGAAAACATTTAATGAGTCTAGAACATCTAATAGTACCAAAAAATAAGGAAATGCTAAAAAAAGAAAGAGAAAAAAATAGACAAAAGTTTTGTTTGTTTTTTCTTTTAAATTATTTCAGCCAATGTAGTCAGTGGAGGTCTTATCAGGCAGATTACCTCACTAGTGCTGACAAGGAAATTCCAGATTGATTGGTTTAAAATTCCACTCTGGAAAAGAGTCTGAAACTCCACTTAGGTTAAGTATTAAGTCTTTTTTTTTTTTTTGTCCCACCTGAGAACATGCTTAGAGAGAGGAAGGTTGCAGGGGAGAGAAAGAAATCGATATGAGAGGTGGCCTTCTGTACATACCTCAACTGGTGATGAATCCACAACCTGGGCATGTGCCCTGACCAGGAATCGAATCAGCAACCTTTCAGTGTAAAGGACACTGCGTCAACTCCACTGGGCAACAAGAGTTTCTTGGGGGAAAAAAAAATGGCCAAAGCTGAAACAATTGGGACAGCAAAATAAAGAATGATAGTACTAAATTGTAACCTATAAATTAACTTAATATCCAGGAGTCCAAACTGATTAAAAAACAAACTAATAGGGGAGAAGGAACAGCTCTTCCTTAAGTAGAATCTAGATAATAAATGTGAAAGGAAAGTGGGAAGCAGAATCACCATTAGGCAAACCCCACAGTAATAATTGTTTCAGACAAGGTCACCAGATGGATGCTAAAATTAGTGGCAGCATTTGAGGAGAAGCAGGATTTGCCTAGTCTCTGCAAATTTCCTCCAAGATACTTATTTACTACAAAGGTAAAGATAGTAACACTGTGGAGAAACCAGCAGACACCAGCTTAACCAAGTGATCAAGGGAAACATCACCAGTAATAGACACACTGACATCAGGAACCCCTCCATGGGATGCACTGAGAAGATCATTTGGGTAGTACTCTTGCTAAAAATGCCTAACTTCATTCCAGTCATGAAAAAAATATTAGACAAACCCAAACTGAGGGACGTTCTACAAAATAACTGTCCAATTCTCTTCAAAAGTGTCAATGCCGAGAAAGTCAAGAAAAGACTAAGGAGAAGTAACTGAATGCACTATGAGGTCATCTTGGATAGGATCCTCAGAAGAAAAAGGACATTAGTAGAAAAATGGTGACATTCAAATAAGGTCTGTAGCTTAATTCATAATATTGTATGAATGTTAGTCCCCTGTTCTTGAGAATTCTACTATGCTTATGTAAGATATTAACATTAAGAAAAGTGGCATAAAGGATTAGAAGGGCTTTGTGCAATTTTTGTATCTTTCCTGTAGATAAAAAAAGTAGTTCAAATTTTTAAAAAATGAAAGGGAGGCTTGTATTAATTAATATTGCAACCATCTCTTTAACCAAAGAGGATCCAAACTAGCTTTAAATAAGGCTAGGCAGCCAAATATCCTTTGTATTCTTACTACTCACCATACCTTTCCATGCCTTACAGCTCTCACTTCCACGTATTTCTAGATGTATGGATCGAACTACATGCTGGGCGAAAAGCTCTTTCCGTTGAGTCAGAAAATACATAACATGTGCCTTCTCTGTGTGTGGATAATTTAGTTTTCAAGTTGACTGGGACTTGATCTGGAGACTTCTGAGAATATGATGTAGGCAGCAGTGTTTTTTCTTTTTCCTGGACCTTCCTATTGCCCTGGGAAGCACTTTGAGCAGGACCGGAGGCAGCCTCTTTGCACTAACATTTTATTTTTGAAATGTTCAAGTATACAGAAAAATAGAGAGAATATAATAAATGTCCTGTCAATGTGTTCTTAACTAGACATATACCCTTTTCAAGGACCATCAGTGGTTCCTGTTCTGCACAGTGAGCATGAAGGTGGCAGTACCTATGCTTCTTTCATACTTATTTTTATACTCTTGGTTTGGGGACAATGCTTTGTTTCTTGGCCACTTCATCCAAAGGAGCAATTGCTCTATTGCAGAGAGCCCCTAAAAAATTCATCCTCTCTCCCACCCATTTACACAGTGCAGATTGAGGTCCTTTCTGGGATGCTGAGTGAAAAAGGGACCTCTTTAAATGTTTTGTGTTAAGCGCCCAAATTCAATTCATGCTTTTACTCTAATCTCAAAATTGCTTTTTGCTGTAACAGATGCTGAAATTATGTTTCACAGATTTGGCCTCTGTATTACTGGACACTGAAAGGCCACGGAGCCAGAGCTCTTCCAGTTTTTCTATTAGTAACTCAGGTGGGGAAAGCTCAGGTTTTACCCCCAATAAAGGATTTCAGCAATTTTGGGTCATCAGAAAGTATTGCTCTAAATGGGTACTGAAATGAGATGAAATTAGTTGCTCGTTTCCCGAGAGGAAGAAAGGTTTTTACATCTGCATCCGTGTAGTCACAGAGGCTGAAGCCACACCTCTTTGAGAGTACGCTGGGAGTGAGGCCCGCCAGGTGAGCGACATACACTTCAGGATACCCGACTTCCATGAGTTTAGCCATCACCTAGCAGTGTTACACTTGGATATGACTTTTATTTCATGGTGCTGAGAAGGAATGCAATTCTTGATCCAGATGACAGAACGCAAGATATCTACATAGAGAGAAAACATCTTGTGTTATAAATTGAAACAAAAAGAGACAATATTTTTATATAAAGATCCCTGAGATGGTTCTTGTCAACAGGATGGGGCAAAAAGTAGGTTTACAGTTTTTCGTATGGAGAGTAATACAATAATGAAGAAATAGTAATACAAGACTAAACGCTGTGTTTAAAGGGCTCACAACCGTAAACTTACTTTTGCCCCATCCTGCATTCTAAGTTAAAACAGCCTCTTGCTGCAATCAGAAGGAGTGCCTCTGTGTCCAACTGAGATCACCTCTACTGCCATCATCTTAGAGTTGCTATTAAGAAAATATTTCACCATACGTCTCCATCTTTGGAGTAGAATTTATTTTCTGTAATTTTTTTTCCAGTTCAGCTGCCATTTCTGGATGAGAATGACATTATGGGTATATTGGGATTTTGTGAGTTTCTGTATCTGGGGAGAGAAAAAATAATAGGTTGAAGAAGTTTGGGGTCAGTATTACTTTTTTTAGTTCATGGTGATATTTCAAACACTAAGAAAAAAAATTAAAATGTGCTGTTTCTGCTAAGTGGAGATGGGAGAGAGTTCATGCTTTATGTTGGAACAGATAACGGCACTCCTCCGGGTGTTAGACCCTGGACATATAGCATGGCACTGTCTCAAAACGGGGTCACAAATGAGTCTCAAAAATGTATTGTTCTGTCATCTTTTGCAAGGTTATCTTCTTTCCTAATAAAGGTAGGTGGTAATCAAATAACTAGCCTTTTTTTTCTAAACAAAGAAGCGAAACAGTAGACTTATAACCAATAACAAGTAGCTTACAACTCCATGAGTTATTTAAAAATATTAGCTATCCTCTAATAAACTGGGAAAGCATCCAAATATTTTAGAAAAGCTTTTCATCACAAAGGTTAAAAATCTTTAAAAATTGTTTTGGAAATTAAAAGATTATATGTATATATGCACACACACAAACACACACACATATGTGACATGTATTTGTAGATAAAACTTAAATGGAACATTTCATTCCCCCATGTGCAGGACAGCAACACATTGATTATACTTTCAGAAGAGTTTTACCATAGTGCACCCACACACATTTCCAGGCCTGAGATAATGAGGCCACCCCATGACTGTTACATGAGAAAACCAAGATGAACACAAGAACCAAGTATACTATTTGTGGCTTATGTAAAATCAGTAATATTTTATCTGGCATCAACAGATATGGTCATCGAAGGTTATTTCCCTCTCAGTCACCACAGCTGTCTCCAGTTAGTGACAAAGTGAGGTGCCGGAGTGTAGCCATGTGGCTGGCCTGGTGGCCCCACCTCCTGGAGCCTAGGACAGTGGGAGCTGGATTTTTCTAAGACAGGTGTAATGGGTGACAAGAAGGCAAGTCTAGGCTACCAGGCCAGGTCCTCTGTTGTTCCCGGGACTCAGTGTGTGCCGGACTAGAGGCCCCACCGACATGCTATAGATTGAGTACTTCTCTGGCTGCTCATTATCCGAAACCCTGTCGTGGACAGAGCTCACTCAGTCTCTCAGCTATGGGGTGCAGAGGGTCACATGAGGCTCACACCCCCTGAGCACGCTGGCCACATGGCCTTTGAAGGGATAGCTTTATCCTGACACCCAGGAGATGAGAACCACTGCCTCCTCTGGCAGCAGGTCCCAGGCTCCGCCTCGGCTGAATCTCCACTGCCGGGGAATTCCTGGTGGTGGATGATGCCCGGTGGGCACTGGGTGTAGCATTTCTCAGAGCTGCCAGATGCATGCATTGCTGCGTTCTCACGCTTCCTCGGGAAAGAAGGACCGTTGTGGGGCAGGTTTCTAAATGAAAACCAGAGGAAAGTAACAGAAACCGAAGCCCCACACCTCTTCATGTCCAGAACTTAGAGAGGAAAGGATCCCTTTTCCAAAACGTTTGCTTCTTAGCTGAGAAATAAATTTAATCTTGTGTCTAATTCCCCTGATTTTCCAGCCTTAGCTAAGGCAGAAAAGCTATACTGATCGGTCCCATGGGCCTGAGGTTAGGGGCCCACAGTTCTCTCTGCAGGAAGCAGGCAGGCCCTCCTTCTCTCTGCCAGGTTGTGACCCTCTATCATTTTGCTCTCTTTCTGTCACCTTTGATATGATAATGATTTTTCACAAGAAAAGCCTTTTTTTTTTTGAGTGCTTAAGGAATTAAAGGTGAGTGAGAGGTGGAAGGTGTTAATAAGGATGGCAGTTTGTCATAAAAAAATAAATAAGTACACCCCTTAGAGTGAAAAAAGAAAAGACAGAAAGGAAAGGGAGCCGAGTGGGAGGACAGCAGCGTCTCTGGGCAGAGGCGGGAGCGCGTTCCTAACAGGCTGGCTTAAGGCCCTCTTAACGATGTGCAGTCGCTCTCCCTGCCGTCATTGATTTCCCTCTGCCCTCCGCAGACCCAGCTGCAGTTAAGCCTTGTGTCTTCCACGTGACGCTGAGCCGAATCAGATTTTCCTTTTAGTTGTTCGATCAAATTTCCCTTCCTAGAGCTTAGAAGGCACACTTGGGACCACATAGTAATTGCCTCCCCACACTGAACTGCTGATACCTTTATTGGATTGGCATAGGGTTTCAGAGGACTGTGTTTAACATGCAGTGAGCCGCAGCAATGCAAACAGCTCCAGTGTTTAAACAAGCATCCATTAGGCCCGGAAGCAAGGCGGTGCCAGCCCGTTGGGTGCTCTGTCGTGCTGGCAGCTTGAGGTGAGCAGGGCAGAGCTGGGCGCTGGAGTGGAGAGGGCCAGCGAGGAACTGGGTGTCCGTGAAGGAGCAGATTCTCCTCAGACTTGCGGAAGAGGGAGTGCAGGAGGGAGGGAGGGAGGAGAGATGTTGTGGCTGGGGACATGTGAAAAGCTCATTAATATCTCATTATGTTAGAATTGCAATCTCCCCGCAGAACGGCGATAACATGTGCCATGCCAGAGGAAGGGCTCTGGGAAAGCAGCCGCCCGCCCCCCCCCCCCCCCCCACACACACACACACACACTTTTTTGCAAGCCCCAGCAAGCTGCCGACGCCTGTTTTGCACTGGGCGAGTGGCGGTGTGGAATTTGCGAGGAGAGGCAGTGAGAAAACCCCAGAGGAGCAATAGTGAGCAGCACTGAGAGTGAAGTGAGACTGAAAACTAGTTTGTGAATAACAAAGTCCCCAGCTTTCCAGCGTGCCAGCAAGCCACCGAGAGGGTGAAGAGTAGACTGGCAGCCAGGAAAGGGAAAGTGTGGGTGTTCGGTCTGAGCCCTCCCGTAGCCTGGCTGTGAGGGACAGTGAGGGGTGGCAGAGGGATGAGCTCCAGATTCAGAATCAGGCCACCAGGAGAATGTGTCACTTGCCTGCTGAGCTTGCCCTGGGCTCCTGGGGGGTCCCTGGGATCAACTGGGGCAACACAAGGAGGAGAGAAGGGAGGGCACACATGAGGAGCAAAGAGATAAAAGGACACGGGAAGCGGCCAGTGGGATATGGGGGGACTGCATCCTTGGCAGTTCCCACCTGCCCGTCTGTGTGAGCGAGTAGAGCAAAGAGAAGGTGATACCAGTAAAGCTGATAGAAAGAAGATGGCGTGCACATCTGATCAGGGTGAGCCCAGAGCAGTCCAAGCTTTGCTCTAGGGTTGAATCCTCCCACTGTAGCTCTGGCCCAAGCCTGAGCCCCAATCTCACTCACCCAGACAGTCGCCCACCCCGGGGACTGCAGCGCTGACATGACCTCCTGGGAGGAAAAGTTGGAGCCCTGTTCTGTAGTAGTTACACCTTCCCTGCCCTCCCTAACCTACTGGGCTGGAGGATCAGATGTTTCTCTCTCCCTGGACAGGCACGGGTCCTCCTCCCTCAGGAGAAGGCAGGCGTTGGCCGCTTTAGCAAATACGTAGTTACATAACAGGAGATACCAAACACAGCACTATGGGCTGGATCATTTGACGGCCTCTAGAAGTAATTCATGTTCAAGTTCTTGGAGAATATCCCACTTCTGCTGTTTTGTTTTGGGGGCTTCTTATTTCTTCCCTGGCATTTTCTTTCTGTGAAGGGCTGGCATTGAAGTTCTGATTCTGGCATCAATGAATACACACACACACACACACACACACACACACACACACACATACACACACATGTCCACAGAGATGTCACCCTCTGGACACTCAGCCAGCATCCTGGAATCAGTGAGCAGTGAAGGGGCAGGTGTATTTGATGAATGTCATCTAAAGTGACAAGGCAGGGTTTCAAGTATTGTTTGAGAAGACCTTTACGGTCATGCTTTGTTTTGAAACACCATATTCCATAAAAACATGGATTATCCATTAACTTATAGAAAGACAAAAAAAGGTAATGTCGTCATTGGAAGCTATTTGTGTTCCTTCTGAATAAAAAAATAAACGAGGGTCATCGCAGTCATTAGCTTGTTATGTACAGCAGTGCTTGTAATGAACTCACAAATAAATGTATTTGATAATCACAACCAAGCTTATTTAGGTTAGAAAAACAGTCATGGCACACCAGTCCTGCTGAGAAACACATTTCACAAGGCTTCTGTCAGTGTGGCCTCTATAGTAAAAATAGTACAATCCAAGCCCCTGTGTATTAAAGTCTATTACTCTTTTGACTATGCAGCTTTGACAAATCAAGCAAGCGTCATAAGAACAAAGTGAGGAAAGACTTCAATTGCTTTAATTTCATAACCAATATAAGAAAAATATGCCTTTATGGGTTGCATGTTGACTTTCTCAAGCATGATCCCATTAAAAAAACAAAAAAAAACAAAAGAATGAAGAATCATTAGTCAGGAGCAGCAGAGTGGACTTGTAGGGCCTAACTTCTGCGTTTAACCACAGCTGCCCCTCTGGTGGGGTGTGCCGTACTCTACAGGGTCTTGCCCTGTCACTCCTTTCTTCCTGGTGGCATGAGTAGGACTCTCACAGATGTGTGCTCCTTAGGCTGTCATTTCTCAACATCTCAACTCTTCCAGCTTTTCCAGAACAAGAGAATGGAAGTGAAATTTTATCTAAACTTTCTGCATAACAAAAAAATGATGGCCTCCAAATGGCCTGCTTGAGGAGAGAATCAGAGAATGAATGATCAGGCAGGATTTCAGCTGGAACTCAAATGGGATTCCACTCAGTTACAAAGAAAAAGTGAATTTCTCGCTCCTTTCTGGCTTTTGCTGTGAATAAAACTTTAAAGAGAAATATCAGAAAGTCAAGGCTGAGATGGGACTTAGAGAGATCTTTCATTCCCTGTCCCACCCCCCCTTTTCAGTGAGGACCATATCTAAATCATCCCAGATGGCTGTTCTATTTTTAAAACTCTCCAGAAAAGGAGTTTCTGCCACCTCCTCAGTAGTCCATTCCAGCATCTCCTGTTCCTCATTGCCAGAATATTGTGTTTTTCAGAGAGCCCTCAGAGACAAAAAAAAAAGACACACTCTCCTAGATGTAGGGACCTGCTCTTCTTCCTCTCTAGGATCTTAACCCATCGTGGACATAGGACACTTAGGGGTATCAGAAATGTCTTTCTCTTTTCCAGGAAAAAGATTATTTTCTCTAATCTTTATCTTTAAATTACATTAGTGGGCTTCGTAGGGTTCAATCCAAAATTCTCTTGAGGGCCTACTGTGTGCACAGCCCTATCCTGGAAGAGGATGAGGCATCAAGTAAGCCTGTTCATGCTCACAGTCTAAGAGAATAAGGTCACCCATGACCCCCAAGCTGACCATCTGTCCTGGAGAGACATCTTCTAAAGATCACTCGTTCATTCATTCTTTCATTCCGGAAATACTTTTAGACCACCAACCATGTCTCTGTGCCACACACTGGACACAAACACATTACAGAACCATACAGACCAGGTCCTTATCGTTAAGGAGTCTACACTCAAATGGCAGAAGAATCCAATTCCAAACCAAAAATAAGAAGCATGATGAAATAAGTCATGATAAATGGAAAGAAGAAAATAAAACAGTTATGTGGTAGGGCATGGGGGTGGGCAGTGGCTACCTGAGTGAGACAGGGTAGCCAGGGACAGACTCACTGAGTTAATACTTGAGCTGAAACCTGGAAGGAGAGGGGGAGCTGGAGAAGCAGGTTGCACAGAGGACAGAGGGGCAGGTGCAGAGGAGGAAAAGAGCAGGAGGAGAGGCCAGCATGACAAGAGTGCTGTGGAGAAGGGTGGAGTGCAGGAAATGAGCATGGAGACACCAGGTCACCCTGCGCCTTGTTGGCCAGGGTTACTAATTTGACTTTAAGAGAAATAGGAATTCATAGAAGGACTTTATATCAAAAGACATGCCCTGGTTCATCGTTTAAAACTCTTCCTCTGGATGTTGGTGGAGAATAGATTGGAGGAGAGCACAAACATCTAGGGGAGAGAGGAGGGTGAATGAACCCTGGTGGAAAGAGTGGAGACCAGAAAAGGAGGTCATGGGAGAAGCATGTGCTGAAAGCACAGACACAGCATTCCATGCATAGGTGCGCCCAATTTTAAGAAAACAAAATATATAAAAATAAAAAGCTAAAGAATGTGATCATTCCCTTTATAAAGTCATTTGCCACAAGTGGTTATATGAGGTAAGGGTCTTTGGCTATAAATTTTAATAAGAGCTATAAAAGCTTAATTCGACAGACCATGGGATTGGAAGGAATTGTAGAGGTCATTTTCTCTACTTTCCACCCAGTAAATAATCCCCTTTACAAATTCCTGACACATGAATGTGCAGCCTTGGCATGAAAACTCAAGGGACAGGAAGCTCATTAGCCTCACCAGGCAGCCCTTTCTATTTTGAATCTCTCTAATCATTTTTATTTTTTTATTAAAAATTTTAATATTGACATTGCACATGTTCCCCTTTTACCACCCCCCTATTGCCCACCTCCTCCCTGCCTCCCCTTCCCTTGGCCTTCACCAAACTGTTGTCTGTGTCCATGGCTAATGTATATACTAGAAGCCCGATGCACAAAGTTCTTGCAATGAGCTCAGCCTTCACAGCCCCAGTTTCATTTAGAAGATTGTCTGGATGGTCGTTCACTGTTCGGCTATCTGTTCTAATTAGCATATTATGCTTTTATTATTATAAATGTTCCTTAACTAATCCCTTCACTTTCTTTATCCAGTTACCCAGTCCCCCCCCCTACCGCCCCCCAATCTCCTTTTGGGCACTGAGCAGTCTCTTCCATATATTCATGCTTCTGGTTCCATTTTGTTCATAAGTTTATTTTGTTCATTAGATTCCACATATTAGTGAGGTCATATGGTATTTGTCCTTCTCTGACTGGCTTATTTTACTTAGCATAATACTCTTCAGGTCCATTCATGCTGTTGCAAAGGGTAAGACCTCCTTTTTTATGGCTGCGTAGTATTTTATAGTGCAAATGTACCACAGCTTTTTTATCCATTCATCTACTGATGGGCACTTGGGCTGTTTTGAGGTATTTTCTATTATAAATAATACTTCTATGAACATAAGGATACATATATTCTTTCTGATTGGTGTTTCTGGATTCATTGGATATTTTCCCAGAAGTGGGATTTGCTGGATCAAAAGACAATTCCATTTTTAATTTTTTGAGAAAACACCATACTGTTTTTCACAGTGGCTGCACCAGTCTGCATTCCCACCAGCAGTTCATGAGGGTTCCACATTCTTGCCAGCAATTCTTTGTTGATTTATTGATGGTATCCATTCTGACAGGTGTGAGCAGTACCTCATTGTCGTTTTGATTTGCATCTCTTGGATGATTGCACAGAGGACATCATAATCTTGAGCATTTTTTCATATGTCTATTGCCCATCTATATGTCCTATTTGAAGAAGTGTCTATCAAGGTCCTCTGCCCATTTTTAATTGGATTGTTTGTCTTCCCGTTGTCAAGTTGTATATGTCCTTTATATTTTTTGGAAATTAAGAATCTCTCTAATCATTTTTAGAATCCCTTCTTAGATAGTTCTCTCCATAACTTCCAACCACTGATCTTAGGCCCATATTCTGGAGCAGCATAGATTAACCCTTTTTCTATATCAGGAACCATCAGCCATTTAAAGAGAAGTTGTGGCATTCCTACTCCTGAGCTCTTCTCTTTCTTCAGCAAAATGGCCTCAGCACCTTCATCTGACTCTCACATGATATGGTTCTGAGGCCTCCTCAGCCCTATGGCCATGCCCTCTGCCTCACTACTGCCTGATGAGAATGATGACTCCAAAGTCAAGCCCAGCCTTCCAGGTGACACCAGTGTAGAACATGCATATGTCTTCTTGGATCTAAAGAACATACGTTCAACGGAGAATTGCAAGAGCATGTGGCTTTGAACTTCAGTGACATCAAAGCTGCTTATAAGACAGATTCCACACAATCATTTGTTACTGGCAAGCTGAGAGTGGTTCTTAAACTTTTGAAGGATCATGAACCACACTGAGAATCAAATAAAAGCTTTAGACGAGAGAGAGAGATCTACCCACAAAAGTCTGCATACAATTTTTTTAGGGTTCTCTAAAAAATTCATTTTTTAATGTAAACCTCCAGTTTAAAAAGTCAGCAGTATCCAAATAGCAAAACCATGGTTCTGTCATTTAAAACTGTATTGGCATTATCTCTATAACAATATTGTACAGTGGGGTGAAATACACCCACTTGAAAATTCCTGTAGGTTGCTGTGGAATTACTAATGGGAGAGGGCAGTTACAAACGTCTTCAAATGGTATTATTGTTGGATGAATTGTTGATGTTAACTCATTTAGTCCTTAACATCATCTTCTGAACTGGGCAATCTTAGCCCTATCTTATAAGGAAAGTGAAACTTAAAGATACTAGTAAAGAATTAGAAGACCATGAGGGCACAGAGTGAGTGTGCACAACTCCGTCAGTGATCCACGGTTGGTGGCCCTCTGTAATTTTAAGAACTGAGATGTGTTTACCTAGAGCACAGCATTTCAAATGCTTGTGAGCAGGTTCTATTTCCGGGGAGATGTGTGCTCCTGTGGGTGCCTTTGTAGTGATGTCCCTGGAAAGTGGTCATCATTATGAGTAGTCACGACCATGGCTCACGTGGACAGCATGCCATCGCCTACACCATCCTCTGTAGGATCTGACTAGGGCTGGGTTAGTGGCTGATGTATATTTATACCTGAGCAACTGAGACAGCTGCAGAAGTGCAGTGTGAACATCTGAGAGGGCTGCAGCCGTTCTAGGAAACCCACTTTCAGATAGTACTTCCTTCTATGCCAGCAACCACTGTGGGGAGGGAGCAGTACTGAGGCTTTCTTCCCTCTTTCCCTGTCTCCTATCAGAGCCATGCTCACTTCTGAATACGTAGTTGGAAAATGAGGAACACATTCCAAGCACAAGTGGAGAGGCATGTAACAGAAAAGCATAGACTTTGGAATTCAAATCTAAACTCCTTCATACTAGCTGTGTGACCTTGGGTAATTTATTTAATCTTCCCAAACCCCCAGTTCCTCATTTGTGTAAGTGATATATATTACCTTTCAGGGTTGATTTGGGAATTAGAAGATTGTGGATTTACCTGGCATATAATGGACATACAACGAAAATTGCTCTTTGCTGATAACTTTGAGGAGAGCCTAAATTATTGGGGCCAGTCTGGGTAACAGTAGATTTGGTCCACAGGACTATCAGCCTGATGCTGGTTTGGATCTAGATCCCTGAGGGACTCCATAGGAATTTCTGCACTCATCCCCAGCCCTTATCACCACCACCATTTTGCTTCAGATAAGGAAGTCAGAAAATGTCCTCCTTGACCCCATCCTCCATGCGAGGTATCATATCACAGGGACCTTCAGAGTCCCCAGCTTCTCAAGGACACCGGACACTAGGTTGCCTTGGGTTTACACATACACACACATGCACTTACATGTGCACGCACGCGTGCACACATACACACACACACACCTTTCTGCGATGAAGCAATGTAAAAATTCAGCAGGTAGCATACATTGATGGTACTGCATACAGACAGTTCTGAAAGAATCCTTGGTCGAACAACACTGAAAGGCAGAACTTTTACTAGGGAGATCTAATAATGCTCATATAGATTCAACAAGACACTGTTTGAAGGTTAAAATTTAAAAACTGAAATGGGGCCAGCTAACTTCCTCATTCTGAGCCATCAAATGTAAGCTAGACTTGGTCATCCCCCTTTGCTAGTAAGGAAGCTGGTTTAATTAACTGAAGGAAATTAACTCGGATGGTTTTGCAACATGAACCTGTTTCCAAAGAGGGGCTGGATTTTCTCTTCCTGCGAGCTGATGATCATACAGCAGTTAATTCCGAGGCTGTGCTGGCACATTAGCCGTTGATGCAAACTGACAAATGTAGTATTTTCCTGATCGAACTCGAAAGCCTTTCCCCTTGTTCCTGGAACAATTGAGAACAGAGTAATAAACTATCCAGAATGATTTTGCAACATGGGAGTCGTTTGCATATCTTTGTAATATGTAAGTCAAATGCCTATTCTCGGTAAATATAAGCCTCCCAATTGACTTAAGGTAATTGAATGATTTTAGATTTATTGCGTATCTACTTTTTTTCTCAGCCACCGATTCTAAGCTGACATAAAATCACATCAGAAAACCTGAGTTTTGATATTCGATTCGAGTTGACTCATCTGAGTTCAAGCCAAACTGTGTAGAAATTGGGTTATCAATTCCAGACCCAGATCTCTTTGTCTGGGAAATCTCACTGTCTCCAGTGAGCTGCAGGTAATGTCTTTCTTCAGGTGACAATCTGGGCAATTCTGAAAAAGGACATGGAGAGAAGGATGCTTTTGACTCTGTTCCAGCTTGTTCCATTTCTCTTTTTTAACAGATTTGTATACTGTATATAATTTTCTTTTCCCAATTAGTTTTGCATTTCCCTAATTTAGTTCCAGCTGTTTGTTGTGCTTCAGCCTGGTGCTGTTTTGCTTAGGCATTTGCTGTGTCCTTTTCTTCCCCTGCCCTTAGTGTAAAGGATGTCTAAGCTCACGGTATAGCTATATATCTGGAGAGACCTGCCACCTTTACAGGATTTACAGTGGTCATTTTCTTTCTTTCTTTTTTTTCTTCCCACAATATGGTTCTTTGTGCATTAAAATCAAGGTTCCTGGGGCTGGAGGTAGGAACAGGGCATGGAAGCCTGGCCACATTATAATGAATAATAATAATAACTGTTGTGAGCTCTTCCAGGCAGCCTGTATCTTATTCATCTCTGTGTCCCCAGCTTTTCGCATGGGGCCTGGTGCACAAATGATGCTCAGTGAGTGTGTGTTGAGTGAATGAACTGGTTTTTGCAAATCCCTTTACAATTTATAAAGATATTCCACATAGCAACATGGGGTGACTGTTTTCAAGACCTCAACAAAACCATTTCCTCCCTCATTTCATTATGATTGTGAAATTGCCTTGGAATTTTTGGAACAGGGATACTTTTACTGTATGCCTTTCATGAAAAGCCAAAGTCTAAATGCCTTTTTCTTTTCTTTTTTCTTTTTTTAAAATTTAATGTGAGGAAGGGACGAAGAGGGAAGATACCTGGTACAATGCTTTCTCATGATGCTGGACGGCTGGGTGATTTTGCCCAACTGTAGGGCTAATGTAAGTGCTCTGAGCACATTAAGGTAGGCCAGGCTAAGCTATGATGTTCATTCAGTAGATCAGGTATATTAACTGCATTTTTGACTTATAATACTTTCAACTTACAATGGGTTAATGGGGACATAACCCTATCATAAGTCTGGGAGCATCTGTATTATCCCAGTTTGTCAGAAAGCATATTGCTCATAGATGGGGCGCACCTTAATTCGGAAATATTCATTTTGGCCTTGGTGTAGAATGACCTTGGCTTGTTGCAGATTTATGCTCTGCAGGTGTATTAGTTTCTAAAGCTTCCATAATAAAGCACCACAGACTGGGCGGCTTAAAACACCAGAATTTGATTATCTCACAGCCCTGGAGGCTAGAAGTCCAAAATCAAGGTGACACCAAGGCCATGCTCCTCCAACTCTGCATGGAACCCTTCCTCACCTCTTCCTGAACGTTCACTGTAGTTCTTTGGCATACTGAGCTTACACATGGAGGACTCCACTTCCTGCCTCTGTCACACCATGGTGTTCTCCCTCTGTGTCTCCATGTCTTCACATGGCCGTCTTCTAAGAATGATGTCACTCATGTTGCATTAGGAGCCCACTCTACTGCTATATGACCTCATCTTAACTAATTACATCTGCAGTGACTGTACTTCCACATAAAGTCACATTCTGAGGTCCTGGGGGTAAGACTTCAACATGTCAAAAATGCAGTTAATATACCTGATCTACTGAATTTGTAGGAACACAATTCAGTCCCATGATAGTAGCTACACCTTTGCTTCTGAGCCCTAAGAAAGTGTGCCTGTCCCTCTTTTATAATGGACCAACTCTACAGAGCCTTCTTTCACTTCTCAACCCTTGGTCTTTCCTCCTCAGCAGTGTTTTTTCCTTGGAGGTGGGAAAATGGAAATTATTGGAGCCTAACTGCCTTGTTACACACACACACACACACACACACACACACACTCTTCACATTTCAACATATCGCTTTCTCACATTTGTCTTTAGATCATTCTTTTGATGTCTCAGATGTGCCATTCTTTTTTTAATATATTTTATTGATTTTTCACAGAGAGGAAAGAAGAGGGATAGAGAGTTAGAAACATCGATGAGAGAAACATCCATCAACCGCCTCCTGCACGCCCCCTACTGAGGATGTGCCTGCAACCAAGATACATGCCCTTCACTGGAATCGAACTTGGGACCTTTCAGTCCTCAGGCCGACGCTCTATCCACTGAGCCAAACTGGTTTCAGCTGTGCCATTCTTTACTGTCTCAAAAACAAATATTTCATTGGGAATGTATAATGGTATACCCGCTATGGAAACAGTATGGAGATTCCTCAAAAAACTAAAAATAGAACTACCTTATGATTTAGTTGTTCTCCTTCTAGGTATCTACCCAAAGGAATTAAAAGCAAGGTCTCAAGAGATATGCAAGCCCATGTTCAAAGCAGCACTATCCACAATAGGCAAGAGATGGAACAATCTAAATGTCCATCAAATGAGTGAGATACACACACACACACACACACACACACACACACACACACTAATAAAAGCTTACGTGGTCCTTGCACCCTTGAGTGATGCCCTCATGTCATCACAAGATGGCTTCCAACAGGGAAGAGCAGTTGTTGGCAATTAGGCTGGCAGGGGAGGGCAGTTGGGGGTAACCACCTGGCAGGGGAGGATAGGGGGGGTGACTGGGCTGGCAAGGGAGGACAGTTGGGGACCATCAGGCCAGCAGGGGAGAGCAGTTGGGGGTGATCCAGCTGGCAGGGGAGCAGTTAGGGGGCAACCAGGCTGGCAGGCAGGCACGTGAGCAGTTAGGAGCCAACAGTCCTGGGTTGTGAGAGGGATCCCAGATTGGTGAGGGTGCAGGCTGGGCTGAGGGACATCCCCCCCCCCATGCATGAATTTCGTGCACCAGGTCTCTAGAGTGTGTGTGTGTGTGTGTGTGTGTGTGTGTGTGTGTATAAAACAGAATATTATTCAGCTTTATAAAGGAAGGAGATTCTGATACATGCTACACCATGGATAACCTTGAGGAGATTATGCTAAAAGAAACAGTTCAGTAATAAAAAGACAAATACTGTATGATTCCACTTATATAATGTACCTGTAGTAGTTAAATTCACAGAGACAGAAAGTCGAATGCTGGTTGCGAGGGCCTGAGGGGAGAGAGAAAATGAGCTATTTAATGATTATAAAGTTTTAGTTTTGCAAGATGAAGAGATTCTGGAGATGGATGGTGTGAATGAGATTGTACTTAATACCCTTGAACTGTATACTAAAAATAGTTAAGATGGTAAATTTTATCTTATATGTCTTTTACCACAATTAGACATTTCCAACACAATTTTTCACCTTCCTTCCTTCTTTCCTTCCTTCCTTCCTTCCTTTTCTAGAGAAGAAATCTTTATTTAATCTCCTGACATTCATGATGCCTTTTTTCCCTCCTGATTGTCCAAACAAAATTTCTTACACAGAAGTCTTACCCAGTATCTCCATTCTTTACTGTTTGCTTCTGTTACTGACCCAAAACCTGGCAATCATTTGTAGCACAGTTCTAGAGCTTAGCTATCCAATAAAGTAACCCCGTGTGACATGTAACTATTTTAAATTTAATTAAAATTAATAAAATTTCAATTTCAATTTTTTGGGAGCACTAGCCACATTTCCAGCACTCAGTAGCCACATGCGGTTAGAGGCCCAGGTGTTAGTATAGATACAGAACACTTCCATCATCTCTATGAGTTCTGTTGGGCACACAGTACTGTCCTTGAACAAGGATTCTTAAAGTCATGAGAATCATCTTGGAGGCTTGTTAAAACACAGACTCTGAGCCCCATCCTCAGAGTTTAGGAAGTCTGGTGACTGGCTAGAGAGTGTGCATTTCTAACAAGTTTCCCGGTGATACTGATGCTGCTGGGTGTCCTAAAGGATCCCCTCTTACATCCCCAGTGAATTGCTCTGATACTAATCTAATGGTATCAGTTCTCATTTCAAAGCTGCAACTGACACTGGGAATTTGACCACAAATTATTCTTCATTTTGTCCTGCTTTCTTGAAAGTGCTTTATTTTGATCTCTCACTGATACTATTTCTTTGTCTCTTTGATGACTTCTCTCATCTAATTAATGGAACCCATCTCCAACTACATTTTCACTTTCTTAGGGAATTGTTGCACTTCTACTGTTTAGGGTGCCTCATATGTACATACCGAAGACTCTCAAATAAATATCCCCTGATTTCTAAAGTCCTATCTTCAGGTTGGTGGAATATACCACTGCTCTTGGACACTATGATGTTCAAAACTGAGCTGCTGAGTCTCCACCCTCTCTGGGCAATGAGCTGATGCTTCCCAGGTCTCTGATAATCGTTGCCATGAATTTCTTTAAATCATGGTGAGATGCTTGAAAGAAAAGCTCCATATTGTGTGTACCTGTTCATTAGATATTCACGCAGTTAGAGAAGTCACCACTGCAGTAGGCTGAGTGATTCCCTTAACTCCTTTCCTCCTGGTGACCAGCTGTTTTATAGACTTAAACTGCTTAATCCTGTCCATGAGGTATAGTAGGAGATCACACATGAATATGCCCATTTTCAAAGTAAGAATTGAGGTACAGAAAAGTTTAAAAGAGTGACCAGTCACAAAACTGGCTATATTTCTTCCAGGAAACCCCAGCTCCAGCACATGACTGCCATGCTGAGCCCCAACTCCCATGCAAAGCCCCACTGTTAGAGAACACTCAGCTTCTGGGTTTCAAACATAAAAAGAAATTGCTAAATGTGATTCAACTTGTACTCTGCATAATGTGTTTCTGTGACACTTCATAGTAATGAGATAATTACCATGGGTACAGTATTAGCGTATACATATTCTGATAAGTTGCAGCTGTAAGAAATCAGTAATGGACATTAATCATTCCATTTCATTCCTTACGAATCTCAGACTAGAAGTTAAGCTGCAGAGTTCCAACAAACCTAAAGGCGAATTTTATAGTCATTATTTCTGCCATTTAGATAAAGAGTTTATGAATACAATAGACTCTCCCTAATTTAAACTAATCTGAGCAAACAGCTGCCTGAATTGAGAAAAATCTGAATTGAAGTCTAGTAGTAAATATATACTACATGCAATATATTTAAAAGTAACAACTGCAATTCAAAGTAGGCTATCAAACTGTTAGTAAATAAACATCCTGGGGGAACCACTTTAATTAATATATGAGAAGAATTCATAATACTTCTATCAATTGTTTATTTAAATTTGAGTCTCTTGAGTCCTTGAGTTCTTGAGATCTATTTCTGTCTTAAGTAGGTTGAGCATTCTCCTTATATTCTTTATTATACCTATTCTTTTACATGGTAAGCTTCTTTTTTTGTACATAAGGATAAATACCAGGTTGGCCCTTAGCCAAGTTACAGCTAAAGGCAAAATTAGCAGGAATTGAATTAACCGGGTTTTACGACATAATACATACAAATAGCTATAAATAAAACCTTTTTCATTCTTTCAAATTTAGAAATTAGTTACATATTTTTGAAAGGTAAGAGAAAACTAAAATGCCAGTTGGTTTATCTATCAACTACATCTATATAATTGACTACTTTCACAGTAGTCAAACTTGGTCAGGAGAGAAGTCATTCCAGGACCCAGGGCTCCTGACTCTGAGCCTATCATTAGGCCCAACAGCCAACAGTCTCTTCTAAGTCAAACATGCAGTAATGAATGCCCAGTAAAGGTGGACAGCTCCTACTTTAACCTGGTCCAGCGCCTAATACACAAGCTAGCACATTCAGGCTCTTCATGTACTTCAAGGCCATTTAATCAAAACCATTCATGGTGGAGATAGAGAAGAGCCATGCACCGTTCTACAAGTTAGTCAACTTGGCCAAATTGTAGTCACTGTTGGAATGGAAGCATCACAGTTGTCAATGTCTGACAAGTGTTATGCATAAAGAAGATATTTTTCCATAGACACTTAACAAAATGAAAACGTGGAATGAACTCTGAATTTCTTTGAAAGAAAGGGTCTTGTACATCTTTCACACCCTCTGCACCCTGCTTGACCCCTGACACCATGTAGATAGCCGTAAAGTAAGAAATTCTTGTAAACCATGTAGTTTACACAGTTGGATTTCTGTGTTCTTTAAGATTCTTGTGATTATGATTTAGGTATAATTTTTCTTTCAAACACACTACAACCAAGAAACATTTGCAGAAGACTGTAATGAACTCTTGCTCTCTGGCTTCAAATGAGGATCTTAGTTACTCAGTAACGACCTACCAAGTTCAGCGGTCCATGGAGTTAATAGTACCTTCAAGGGTGGTTTTGAAAGTGAGTCATTGATTTGAATCCAGAGTCCAAGTAGAGACTCTGTTAGAGCTGGAATGAGCCTGGAGATCTGGGAGCCCAACCCCTTCATTTTATAATTGAGGAAATGGGGTCCAAAGAGGTTAAGTAACTGCTGCCCAATCACATCATTAAGTTTGTTTAGTTGCTGTGCTTTTGTGAGATGTGGACAATGCCACATGCATATTTTTGCTTTTCAAGTGCCTGACATTTTCTGTTCTGTACACTCAGGGTATTTTTAAATACTGATAAGCATGTGAATACAAACCTTATTTAGTCAAATCTGGCAGGATGGGTCGTGCTCAGTGAAATCTATTACATTCCCTTGCTTGATGCCTTTATGTTCAGCTCTTTTTTTTTTTTATTTACAGTGTTTGATTAGACAGAGGGTAACAATATATTTATTGCAATAAAAATCCTCTTTTCTTTTACATAATTCAAAAAGATCCCTAAAGTCATTTGCTTTCACAAATACACACACAAAAAAAGTTTATTTTGAAACTGAGACCAAGGTGAAAAAAATTCTGTCCCAGGGGAGTTTTAGAGAGCCACAACCATGCAAAAATAGGCAGTTACAGAAAATACTATGCAAACTTAACTATAGCATTATAATGGAAACTGCATAAATAATATCTGGATGACTAGGTAAGAAAGATAAAACCACTGAAATACATACTTCTGGCTCTACGTTGTTACAGTACATTTACAGTGCACCGCAATTTGAACATTGACAAACTCTGAACCTGTTCCTGGCAACATGATTTATTGCATGGGGCAGGGGCCATGGGGCCCGAGCAGGAAATCCTGACCATCACATTCCTTATGCTTCCTCTGAATGGTGTTGCTGCCCTAGACTCTGCATATCTCTCTGAGGTCAGGTGGATTATCCATGTAAAGTAACACATACTAAGCCTCAGGGAACAAACAGTCATTATTCAGAGCCTCCTAAATCATTCTGCCTTACTCGAAGTTTTGCTTAGAGCCATCTCCAACTACACATCTTTGCTGATAGTTAAGGGTGAGTGTGAAGCATATTTTGAATTTGGAATTAAAACTGGGAAACAAACACTTTTAAAATATATATATTATTGCTCTGGCTGGTGTGGGTCAATAGGTTAGCGCCTCATCCTGAGCACCGAAGGTTCACTGGTTTGATTCCCGGTCAGGGCACATACCCAGGTTGCAGGGTGAATACAGAAGGCAACCAGTTGATGTTTTTTTCTCACATCGATATTTTTTTTCTCCTCTCTGTTTTCCACTCTCTCCCTTTCTCTTTAGAAGCAATAAAAAACATATCCTCAGGTGAGGATTAACAAAAAAATAAAAATTACATTTAGTTAAGCTCTGGACCAAGTAGCAATTGTTGAGCTAACTTGCCTCAAGACCAAGTGTCGTATTGATTTATAAGTCAAGGACAGCTTTAGCCATTTGTTTAGTCATCCATGTAGGAATGATAGTAGGTCATGTTATGGGCTGAATTGTGTCCTCCCCCAAAATGCCTGTGTTGAAAGCCCTAACCCTCAGTATCTCAGACCATGACTATATTTGGAAGTAGGCCTTTTAAGAGGTGGTTAAGTTAACATGAGGGCACTAAGGTAGCCTTAATCTGATCTGACTGGTGTCCTTATAAGAAGGGAAAGTTTGGACATACATGAAGATACCACAGATGCACCCACACAGAGGAAAAGCCATGTGCAGACACATCTGCAAGCCAAGGAGAGAGCCTCAGGAGAAACCAGACATACAAACACCTTGGTCATGGACTTCTAGCATCCAGAACTGTGAGAAAATAAATGTCCATTGTTTCAGCCACCCAGACTGTGGTATTTTGTTATGGCGGCCGGAGCTGACTAAATACAGATCACCGCAAATATTTTATCTTTGGCAACCAATTTCTGTCATTATCAAATCAGCACTTAGCATTGCAAGTGACCATTATTTCTGTCGGACCTTCCAGAGCCTCTGGATAAAGTCCAAACTTCTTTCCAAGGTAGACAAGCCCTTCAGGACCTATATAGCTCTCACTTCTCCGGCCTCATTTCTCAGTGCTTCCCCCTTGTACTCTGGCCCGAGCCAGAGGCATTCACCTGGAAGCCATACTTTCTCCCTCCTCTGGTGTCTTCACCTCACGGTGAATACTGCAAGCTTCAGCTTACATGCAGTCCCTGCAGGAGGCCTTACCGCATCTGCACTGTGGCATCCCTCGTCAGAGTTCACTTGCTGCTTCCCCTCAGCTCCGAAGGCTCTTGAGGTCAGAGACTGAATCTAATTCACTGATGCATCCTTAGTGCATGGTATAGAACCCGGCACACAGTTGATGTTCTGTTAGTGAATCAAAGCATGAACACATTTGTGTAACATAGTCCTTCAAAAGAGTCATTGAGTGACTCATCTGTGTAAGACACTGAGAGAGGACAAGGATACATTTCAACCAGATTAATAGTTGTATTAGTCTTCTTAGACTGCCATGACAAAGTCACAGACTGGGGAGTCCAGTAGGGGGGAGGTTTAAACAATAAAAGTGTATCTCCTCACAGTTCTGGAAACTAGAAGGCCATGATGAAGTGCCAGCAGAGTTGGTTTCTTCTGAGACCATTATCCTTGGCTTGCAGATGGCTATCTTATCCCTGTGTCTTCACATAGTCTTCCCTCTGTGTGCCTGTGTCCTAATCTCTTCTTATAAGGACACTAGTCAGATTATATTAGGGCCCAACCTCTAATGACCTCATTTTATTTTAATAACTTCTTTGGAGACCCTCTCTCACAAAAAAAGTTACTGGGGCTTAGAGCTTCAACATATGAGTTTGGAGAGGATATGATTAAGCCCACAACATTAGTCGTGAGCACTGGCTTCATTTTTAGCACCTTGACATACCCCTGAGGTGACTGTAGATGACTACATTGCTGACTCCTTTGGAAAGCTATTTGCCATAAAGGTTCAGTGGTAAACATATATTGTCAGGAAAGGGGCATTTTGGAGTTGATTGTTGTTTTCAAAGGTCGAAGTGCACTATTATATTAGGAATGCCACACCACCGAAAATGAAGTCCTAGAGGGCTAAAATATTGGAAACATTTCAGGATATATGGTGATTGCCAACACTAACATCCTCACTGGAAACTCCCACCCTGAAATGGTCAGTATTTCGTTAACCTTAAGAAATTCAGGGTTGTGTGTCCAATTCCCACCCAGGATGAAAACATCATTACTGCTGGACTGTTCAGATGGGAGAGCTCTGTGGGACACAGTCAAGTCTTGTCTTCTCCGTCCCAGTTGGACAGAGAGGATTTAGCCTTCATCTCCATAAAAGGCTGGGAAAGGGTCCACCCAGGCTCAGCCTTGGTCACTCCCTGTGCATAATTGAAATCGCTGCCCACAGAATTCAGGGTGAGGTGGTAGGGAAGTGGCTGTGTAAGTGACTCTGACTGTTGCTATAACAACAGAACCTTGGTCTAATTTCTTCTGAAAAATGAATTTCAGCTCGTAGGATGGAGCTGAGCAGCTTCTCCCCACAGATTAAAAGCTCTGTGACAGCCTCCCGAGCTCTGTTGTGTGTGGATTGAGTGTGTGTAGCCGGTTCGGTCACACCTACGTTAATTTGAATGTGAGAATGTGCCTGTCTGTGTGTGGTCAACTTCACCCACCAGTGATTCATCCTGGAGAGGAAAATCCTCTCGTTCTGCCTTCCCTCTATTTGTGAACAAAGTTACTACAGACATGTGTCAATATGGCAGTCCCCTTGCTGGTACAAGTCCCTTAGCTTCCAGCTTTGGGATAAAAACATGCTACTGTGGAATGGAGGTCTGGGAATCAGCTGCCTTCTAGAAAGACGCTCTTCTATGTCCTTATCCTATTTGCTCACTCACTAAGATGGTGTGTGTGTGTGTGTGTGTGTGTGTGTGTGTGTGTGTGTGAGAGAGAGAGAGAGAGAGAGAGAGAGAGAGAGAGAGAGAGAGAGGACTTTTTTTCCAGCAGGCAGCTCTTAGCTTTGCTTTATGCAAACTGCAACTCACAAGGAAGAGCAATGTCTGACCTCTTTGAGGGAAACAAGAGGCTTTTTATAGACTAGGCCATCTTATTTCAATACTGTTGTTTGCCAAAGGGAGATAAACACGTGCTGGGATTTTATGCAAAAGCAATGTCGGGTCTGGGCACTGGGCGCTCTGCCTCCCTGTGCGGGTACAGGGCTTCCGGGCCATGGAAACGCTCCTGGAAGGGGCTGCCAACAGAAATGAGAATTTCTCGTTGAAAATCAGGGACGTTTTGAGTAAACAGTGAGATTAAAATATTCTTGATTCCTACCCAAGGGAGAGAAAAGTACTCAGCCTCCCTGAAGTGTCTCTCCCTCCCGCCTCCCTCCTCCCAGAAAATAAACAAATCGAAATCTGGAGCTTAGTTCCAACATGCCTGTTCTTTGGTGTGTGCGGTTGGTGTAAGTATCCAGCTGTGAACGATGCAGATGAGATGTGATCTTCTCATTTGCCCTCTTCCTCCCTCTGGTTTTTCCCTCTTTCCTCACCCACCCCCTTCACCGTCATTTCTTTACAGCTCTAAATAAAATCCCATTAGGAATCTCAGGTTGTAATACAAGGTCGCGCTACAGGCATGTTTGAATGGATAATGTATGCATGACTTTTAGTAAACGATATCAGGAGGTATTCCTGAGGAAATTGTTTCTTGTTCTTAAAAATAAATGGAATGTAATATGTGTGTGTGCTTATGGAGATGAAAAGGCAGAGCAGCTCAGGGTTCAGATGTTGGCAATTGCAGATCTCAGTGGAGCTTTTCCCATGGAGAGCTACCTAGCACAGGGGCTGCCACCGGGGTGCACGCAGCTGCCACCTCCTGAAGCGTGCACACTGGTGGCAGGGGCTGCAGCTCTCAACATGCCTCAAACACATGCTAAATCTGCACAGTAACATCCTCCCTCGTAGAAGAGCACGCTTTTCTGTGAATCAGGCAGATCTGACTCAAAAACATGAACACATCCTCCCAGACTGTCACGACGCAGGTGTGGAAAACACTTTTTCAGAATTTCTAAGCAGGGTTCACTCATGTTTGATCAGGACAGGAGTCGGCAGGCACAGAACAGCAGAGTGAGTGAGAGCACGGAGTGGAGAAGCAAGCGAGACTGAGGAGAGCTCTGCTCTGGGCCCAGAAATACACTCCTGTCCTCTCTGAGTTATTGTGAGAATTAATCAAGGTAATACATGTAAAGCATTTAGCTTGATGCCTGGTACATGGTAAGTCTTCAGCCAATTAGAATTTTAAGTGACATGAATGTCCTGAAATATTTAGTAAGCAGTGAATCAGATTCTCTGATAAAAACTTAAAAGTGTAGTGCTTTCTACTAAAAATTTTGTGAGATTTGGAAATCATATATCCCTGGCATTTGCAGAAATAGCAGTCTCAGTTTTAATGAGTTCATAATTTTGTTCAAACACTGATTTAAACTACGTGTACAGAGCTCATGAAAAAAACTTTACAACTTGAGATATAAAGAGTCCACAGGATTCATATGACTGATGGTGAAAATACAACTTATTCATTCAGTTCAGAGAAAGCCACACCCCTGTGCGAACATTTATGTATTTGGAAATATGGAGATTTGAAGAGACCTTGGAACCTGCCAGTTGTAAATGTTAGCAGCTCAAATGCCTCTGCTGATGTTTTAGGATCCATTCTCAATAGTTATGGTGCATTTAACTGGTGCTGATGACACATTTAAAAGTAACTAAAGGATCAAAGCATACCTGAGATTTCAGCCACACCCAAAACGATTCAAAATGCTTTTAAAGGGGACCTTACTCTGGTACCCACTCTCATACCCATTGCATGAAAATGAATTAGGTGAGCATTCATGCCCCCAACCCTGAAGAGAAGGACAACCCTCTTGTATATTCCTGAGACTACTTGGGAATAGAGCTTTAAATCTGACTCTTAGCAGAAAGGAAAAGGATCATGGTCATTTCCTCTGGGCTGCAGGCTCAGTGTGCCCCTGCATTGCTTTGGGCCTCTGTAGCTGAGGTTTCAGACGCCCATTAGAAGGTGAGGCCCCTGTTCAGAAGATCCTTTTCTTACTGGAGGGTGGAGATTTCTAATTGCTGGAGGCTGACAGTCATCCCTTCAGCAACCCAGCATTGCCCTCTGACCAGGTTTGGTGAATCTGTGTTCTGGGATGACTGAAAGTAGAGGTTTGAAACTCTTGGCTCTCAGGCAACTAGAGTGTGTGTGTGTGTGTGTGTGTGTGTGTGTGTGTGTGTGTGTGTGTG
>JAAGEH010000293.1:22279918-22290376 GCA_011751065.1 Lasiurus cinereus | reverse complement strand
TGTGTGTGTGTGTGTGTGTGTGTGTGTGTGTGTGTGTGTGTGTGTGTTTATTCACATGAATTTTATTGTGTAGTAAAGTTCCTTCCTCTCCGACATAATGTTAGCAGTGTATAAGGGCTGACGAGGGAGACAACAAGAGCTGTGATAGGTTCCTACATTCTTGTGTGTCACTCTATCCTTCACATAGATCTCCTTAAGACAAACATATTCGACTTTCGTTGGTACATGTCCGACATGGGTTCACTCTCTGGTGTGGTCTTAGTTCTTGGGAATGAATCCACCCCTCAGGCACACAGGCACATGGCACTCCCTCAGTTCGTTGCATGAAAATGAAGGCAAGTGTATAACGTAGAAAGGGAAAATGTCAAGCATATCTCCTGCCCAGAGAAACCTAAAATACAAAAAATAAACATTGTCATGGAAAATCTTGTAGAAATCCAGCAAGCTTCTTCAGAATTCCAGGTCCTCTGGGATTGGAAGCATCTCACCCCAGGTGTTGTTCACTAGTCTATGAGCTGTCCCAGAATGTCACTGGTGAACATTTCATATTGACATCGGGTTTGTGTGTGTACATGTGTGTTTTTTAATCAAACTAATAACTTCACAATGTCATAGCTTGAACAGAATTATTAATGTAGTTCAGAATTTCTAAAAATGGGATCCTGGACCAAATCTGGTGTCTTGAGATACCTGTACATTTCACTTGTGTCCCAATCTGGGCCCCACCTTGGGCTCCTGAAACAGAAATGGTGGGAGTGAGACCAAGAAATCTGCATTTCTCACAGTATCCCATGTCACTTAAAGCTGGATAATCAGTGGCCCACAAAATTGAACCACTAAATAACCCTCAAAAAACTCTTTCTAAGGGCTCTACAATCTAGGAGACAACTCTGAAAATGTTCCGCACACTATTCATATTCTATTAATTAAAATATCTAATGAGTATTCTGGGTCACTCATCAAATGCCTTAACTAAGTAAGTCAAATTTGTCTATGTATTCCTGTCCTAGTTATCTGCTGGCAGAATGAGGAAAGGATAACCATATGAAAATCGATTCAGTGAGTCATCTTCTGGTTTGACCAGAGCTGATCAAAATGACAAAAATGTTCTTTTTGAGCCTTGAAATTAGCTGTAGCATCTGCAAACTGCGATTCCAGTTCATCTTTAAATATTAGGAAATAACTGTGTCTCTAATAGTTGGTGAAGGGAGTTCATTCATTTTTGGTTGGGGGTGGGTGCTTTGGTGGATGAAAGCTTGAAGTCTTTGTATGGAAGTTTAAAATTCAGTTATCAAAATAGCCAGCATTTTGAGTTCACGTAAGTGTCAAAACGTGTGACTTTAGCAATGTCACATCAGGTCTCTGGGTTTCAGTCTCTGCCTTCCCTCCCACGATTCTCTTCATATGCTCTCTAGTTGTTCTCATCATAGTTTCCTTGAATCCTTACTGTCCTCAAAAATATTAAGGAGGGGGCAGTCCACAAGCCATTTCCAGCAAAAATAAATTTTATGTTTACTCAGTTGCCACTAAAATACTATTCAGGCCAACATTTTCAAGTGCTTGCTTTGAGAATCAATTCCTTAAGCCCAGTGTGGTTACTTTAGAGGTCCTTTTAGGGTTCATCCCTTCTTACCGTCCCATAAAGGAGAAGGGAAGCAGCTATAGGACAACGTGTAGTAGGAAGACTGGAGAGCACATGGAAGGTTCCTAAGATCAGGAGTTGTAGGGGGAGGGACTATCACAAGAGACTACACTGAAGGTAATGTCTCAGCTGACTCATGGAAGACAAAGGAAGTTAGTCAGATGAAGTAGTTGGATAAGAGTATAGCATATGCAAAGGCTCAGAAAGAGAGATAAGAAACACTGTATTGCTGAGAGCTTCAGATAATTAAGTATAATGATGTTTTAGCGTCAACTGGTGTTGGAGGGCCAGTTGGGGAAAGAAGGTCAGAGGTGATTGCTAAGATGGGAAAGGTGAGCGGGTCAAGTTGTGGAGGGCCTGTGCACCAGACATAGATGATGCTGAAGACATTGGACAGCTCTAAAGACCTGCAGATGAGCGATGGGCTGGATCAGGCTCACATCCATTCAGAAAAGCACAGCCATGATGCAGAGAATGGGTTAAAGGGCAGGCGAGCCTGGCGCTGGGAGACTACTCAGGAACTGCTGCAGAAAGCAAGAGAGAAGTGATGATCTGAACTAAAGTAGTGTCATCGGGGGTGGAAGATGAGCATTTGAAATTTATTAATGATAAGAACAGGCAGTTCTTGAAGTTTAATTGGGTGTGGATGGTGAGGAGAGGGTGGAATCTAGGGTGGTTCCTAAAAACAATCTGAGGGAGCATCAGGCTGTTCGCATTAGAGTCAATGCTGTAGAAGAAGGCATGGCTGTGTTTCATGGTCCTGGATGTAGGTATAGTGTGGGCTGTGGAGTTAGACCAGGATTACAAGTTAACACCTCTTTTTTGGAATCATCAGGAGTAGAAGACAAGG
Organism: Lasiurus cinereus; assembly: GCA_011751065.1. Lineage (NCBI taxonomy): Eukaryota > Metazoa > Chordata > Mammalia > Chiroptera > Vespertilionidae > Lasiurus > Lasiurus cinereus. The sequence goes on along the minus strand of JAAGEH010000293.1, from coordinate 22,287,884 downwards.
AATCTGATGGTTTACCCCGATATCTTTCATCCTAACGTAGTCATTAATAGCAGTAGCATCTTTGTTCCCAAGCTCCGTGATCATGCCCAATTTCATGCAAATTTGAGGACAAAGCAAAAGAGGTGTAAGCTTTAGGGAGGGACGGAAATTGCTGTTTTTGGTGTGTGTGTGTGTGTGTGTGTGTGTGTGTGTGTGTGTGTGTTTAACTTACTAGAATTATTAAAAGTCTAAAGAAAGAAAAAATATATTTTGTGTGGATATACTGGCCCAGAAGACCCTGAGAATCTCAGGGAATGGGGTCCCTCTGTCAGTAGGGGCTGTAATCTTAGCCCTGTTTCTCCTTGTTATGGGTGTCATCTATCCTCCCTATCCCAAAGCTCTGCCCTTTCCCTGTAGAACCAGCAGGACCCACACATGACCAATCTCAAAGGTTTGCTTGGAAAACTAAATATGGTCCTTTGTGAAAGGGCTGTATAACCCTAAAAGCACAGCTATTCATGTTATTACTGGTCTGGGAATCATGTCATCCTCGCAAACCATTTTAATTCTCTCAACCTCTGAGTTTCTCCTTCCTCCCTCCCCCCACCCTCTCTCTCTCATTTCCTCCATACACACACCCCACAGTTTCACAGAAATATACACTGTTGAGTTACAGCGAGTAGACCAAAGACTGCTGCTGGAGCCAGTATGAAGCAGGAGTTATTTCCTTCAGAGTCACTGACAGGTGATAGTGGCCCATATGTCACTGGCACAGGTGAACAGTATGCTTCAGCTCCTGGCACCATAGCGACCCTAAATGGGAGAAAACACTCACAATAATAGTAATCCAGGAGAAAGGAAGCTGATGCTCAATAAAAAGTTCCTGTGATTTTTTTCCACAGGGGCATAAACCATAGCATTGGAAGACAGAAGAGCCAGGGACTTCCTAAGACAAGTCTATTTGGGATGAGACTGAGACCTGAATCCTGGAAAGGTGGAGAAGTCACAAGGACATTTCCTCATGTAGTCAGCCATTCTCATTCTCTCTCTCTCTCTCTCTCTCTCTCTCTCTCTCTCTCTCTCTCTCTCTCTAAATTGATTTCAGAATGGAAGGGAGAGGAGAGAAATGGAAACATCAATGATGACAGAGAATCATTGATCGGTTGCCTCCTGCACACTCTCTACTGGGGAATCAAGCCCACAACCCAAGCATTTGCCCTTGACCAGAATCAAACCCAGGACCATTCAGTCCGCAAGCTGACACTGTATCCACTGAGCTCAACCAGCTAGGGCTAGTCAGCCATTCTCATGCTCGCTGAGCAGAGTGCTTATGAATTACTCAGCCTTCCCAAGCACACAGGTTCGATCCTTACCTGCCCACTCTCCTTCTCCCTCCCTGGAGGCATGAGGAAAGAATCACACTCTTAAACCACCTTTCCATATAGCAGCGGGTGCTCAGACAGTGGGGATGCTATTTGGGACACAACTAAACAAAATATAAAAACCATAACATAGCTTCAGTATCTTCAATGGTGTCTTTTTTATATTCCTAAACCCTGGCACATGAAATATATGTCAAGATTTGGGTTAAAGGGGCCAGCAGGAGAGAACTTGAGGCCCTCAAGGACAGAAATTCTTAGCATCCACTCAGGTCGAATGCTGGAAATCTATTTGATTTGAACCTCAACAACCTGAAGCTGTTTTACAATCTAGGACACGAATGCATTAGCACTTGGACGTGGGCTTGAATTGCAAATTTGATTTTTGTTGTTCACATTTTAAAAGGTTCACCAGATGCTTGGAAAACATTAAGGTTTTGCAGGCTAGTGAACAGAAATACTGTCATTCTACCTATCTGTGTCTTAGAGATCTGGAAAATAATCTCTCATTTGTAGTTGTGGCTATTAGTATCACTGAATTTTAAAAATAGTAATAGATAAGGTTTAATGGGTGCTTACTGGATTCCAGGCCAGAAGCTAAGTGTTTTCCATGTTATGTCATTTAAGTTCAGCCTCAGGGTAACTGTATGAGTTACATATTACTCACCCATTTTGCAGATAAGGAATCCAAGGCTCAGGAGAGGTTCCATGTTGTCCAGGATTCATTCATTCAACATGTATTTACCAAGTGTCTACTCTGAGCTACTGGGGACTCAGTAGTGAACAAAACAGAGAAGTCCCTACTCTCATATAACTCAGTATCTAATGGTGGGTACCACAGCTAATAGTTATTAAGTGCCAGAACACAGTTATATGTTTTAACTCTTAAGTGGGGGTCTTGGGTTTGAACCCACGCATTCTGACGGCAGGGCCAGTGTTCCTGTGTCTATGTTACTGCCCTCTATGGCCTCGCCCAGGTAAGTCTGCTCTGCTGTAAGAGGTGAAATTTGTGATTCCCAACCAGACCTGCCTTTGTCCGTGGTCTTGGCTGCCACTGTTCTACTGAAGAACAGAGTGTTTTCTTTATTTTCTCCATTCTGCCCTGTCCACTTTGTGGCCCTACAACAGAACGGTGGGCCCAGACTTTGCAAAGTCAGGTTCATCTGTAAGACAAGAGCTTATTTATTTTAAGGCAAACATCCCTTCTGGAGGTGCTGAGGGTCCCGCCTTGTTTCCTTCAGGCCCTGAGGCTATGATATTTGAACTTGCCTTCTGTGTTAGAGCTACATTCAAGTATCTGCCATACCTATAATCAGAACCACAGTCTCCTGGTTGGTTCAATAAAGCACGTAATTTTATAACAGTGTTTACCTAATATGAAGGATTGAGCCAGTATCTTCTTTGAAGTTAAATTCCAGTGCATCCCCATTGGGCCCTTTTTTTTTTTAGCAATTCAGAGGCTTTTACTAAGTGAGTGCAGACAGTGTTTGGTGTTGTGATTAAAAATATAAGATTTAGGAACAAGGGCTAGACTGAATTTTCATCCAAGGACCTTTTCTGTTTACTTTTAACGTGGATTTCTCTACTTAAGAGAGAATAGCAATAAAGTGGCACTTCTTAGAATCCCTACATCATCACCAGATGGGTTTTATTTTACACAGGGCTCTCTAGAGCCTGGTCAGTTTCATATGTGAGTGCCTAGTGCAGGGTCCGAGGGAATCCTGGAGGACTGCTCATCCTGTCTTCCCCATGCATTCTGCCGTCTACCCTCAACTCTGTGAAGTTATGAAAACCCAGGCTAGCCCCATCTAGTCTTCCTTTTGTCACCCACTGAGCATTTCTCCAGTACTTACTTTCTGCCAAATACTTTTACCAGAAGTCCCACACACTTACCTTTTCTGGCAAAAAGGAAAGGGGCACACAGATGAATTATGTTTATGGCTTATAAATTCATAGAGTTAGCAAGACTTTTCTTAACTTGACTTAAATGAGTCCAGTTAAGTATACACAACACACTCCAAAGTATGAGATCCCATTCTTGGGGATGCAGAATCTCAAAGTCAGGTATTTCTATGGTCAATGGGACAAACTTCCTGCTCTGATTTAAGCTTACCTCTTTTAGCCTCTATGAATTGCACAACAGAATCATTCACTCAATTTGCCATTATTTATTAACCACTGCACTGAACTTGAACACAAGGTGCAGCCCCACCAGATGCAGTGATCAAGTCAGCTGTCATCCCTCCTTCCTGGAGCTCACTAAACAGATATTTTCACAGTTGCCCCAAAATATGGTAGGAGCTATGATGGGGAAGTAGAGATTGCTTAGAAAGACTTACTCCAGCATATCCAACCTAGTATATGTGAGTCAAAGAAGACCATGGGGAATGGATATAAGAGAAGATTTCTTAGAGTAAATGAAGTCTCAAATACAAGCAGAAAGATGAGCAGCTGTTAACCTGGAGAAGGGAAGGTGGAAGGGAAGCAGTATATTCTAAAAATGTCCAAAGTCCTGGAAGCAGAAGAAAGCTTGGCACTTAAGAAACTGAAGTTCCAGGAGAATTTATAGAAAAAGTTTGTCAGGGAATGGACAGGTAATGCTAAACTAAAAAGGAAGAAGATGAGCCTGAAATGATGACCAAAAGAACCAAGTGAAGTAGGTTCATTTGGGTTTTAATCTAAAGGCAAGGGAAATCTCTTCAGGGTTATAAGCAGGAAGGGCAATATGTTTTATTTTATGGTTTTACTTGTTTGTTTTGAAAGATGTGGCAGTGCAGTGATAGAAAGCAAAGCAATACATAAAAGAATAGATGAAAGAGTAAATGGATGGATAAACAAAGCCAAAACACGCAGATCAGTTAAGAGACTGTTGCAACAGTCTAGCAAGAGATAATGTTATCCTGGCCAAGGTAGTAACAGTGAGATTGGAAATGAGTCAGTATATTAGAGGGATAGTTTGGATGCAGAATCCATAGGACTTGGTGATTGGTGATGTGAGGTGTTTCAAGAAGAATGCTCAAGTTTCTGATTTGGGTAACTGGATAGTACTGAGATAGGAACATGGGTGAGGACCAGGTTTGAGCAGTAAAAGATAATCAGTTTAGATGCCCAAGAAACATCTGGTAAGAAAGCATTGGAGTTAGTGGAGCTCAGCAGGGAAGGGAGGGCTGAATATACTGTTATGAAGTCACCAGCCTAGAGAAGTTAGTGGAAGCTGCTGTTATGGGTAAAATCATCTAGGCTAGGATGTAGAATGGGTAGGAGAAAAGGTTTAAGATCAAACAATGAAGAATTCCATCATTTAAGGGAAAGAAAGAAGAATACATAGGAAGCTAAAGAGGAGCAGGTGGTGAGACAGGAGGAAATCTAAGAAAGCGTGAGAGCATGGCATGCCCATAGGCAGAGTGGGCTATTGTATCACAAGGTGCTGGAGGTCTTGTAAAATAAGAACTCAAAGGAAGTTTGGGGTTATGTTAACCGTTCATCTTCATTTCCACCCTATTTAGTAAATGTATTAAATTTTCTATTCTTAGAGGATTTTTATTGTTCTTTAAAAATATTGTTGATTTAATTCCTTAATGTTCTCGAAGAGATGACACGAATTTAAGATAAGTGTTAACATCTTCCTCAAGTAGAGTACATTTTGGTCCAAGTCTCACATTTAGCAATACAGTTGAAAATAGTAATATATGGTTCTTCCTCACTCTCCAATCTTTAGTTTGTTTTCTGTCTCTTAGCTTTGTGAGCTTTGCTTCTTAGAAGTTAGCGGACAGCAATACATTTCACGATGCTGAACGAGTAAACTATGAGCTGGAGATTTAGTCATTCTTTTCCCTATTTCTTTTCCAGCTCCAAGAGACTGTGAAAAGGAAGTTAGAAGGAGCCCGATCACCACTTAATGGAGACCAGCAGAATGGTGCTTGCGATGGGAGTTTTTCTCCAACCAGCAAGCGAATACGAAAGGACATTCCCACAGGGATGGAAGCCATCAACAGTTTGCCCAGCAACATGCCACTGCCTTCAGCTTCTCCTCTGCACCAACTTGACCTGAAGCCTTCTTTGCCCTTGCAAAATAGCGGGACTCATACTCCTGGACTCCTAGAAGACCTAAGTAAGAATGGTAGACTCCCAGAGATTAAACTTCAGCCTGTTAATGGTTGTAGTGACCTGGAAGATAGCTTCACCATCTTGCAGAACAAGGACCTCAAACAAGAACCTCTAGACGACCCTACTTGCATAGACACATCAGAAACATCTCTTTCAAATCAGAACAAGCTGTTCTCAGATATTAACCTGAATGACCAGGAGTGGCAAGAATTAATCGATGAGCTGGCCAACACGGTTCCTGAGGATGACATACAGGACCTGTTCAATGAAGACTTTGAAGAGAAGAAGGAGCCAGAATTCTCACAGCCAGCGACAGAGACCCCACTCTCCCAGGAAAGTGTGAGTGTGAAGAGCGACCCCTCTCACTCTCCTTTTACACATATCTCCATGGGATCTCCCCAGACAAGGCCTTCTTCTTCTGGTCCTCCCTTTTCCAACGTCTCCACAGCCACCAGTTTACCTTCTGTTGCCAATACTCCTGCAGCTCCAAACCCCGCCAGCTCTCCAGCAAACTGTACGGTCCAGTCCCCACCAACTCCAAACCCAGCCCACACCCCGGGCCAAGGTCCACCTCGGCCTGGCAATGGTTATCTCCTCAATCCGGCAGCAGTGTCGGTAACTGGCTCGGGGTCAGGGCCAGGGGCTGTGCCCAGCTCTGACATGTCTCCAGCGGAGCAGCTCAAACAGATGGCAGCGCAGCAACAGCAGAGGGCCAAGCTCATGCAGCAGCAGCAGCAGCAGCAGCACCCAAACCAGACTTCCAGCTGGTCCCCCTTAGGGCCTCCGTCCAGTCCATACGGCGCAGCTTTCACTGCAGAAAAACCAAATAGCCCCATGATGTACCCCCAAGCCTTTAACAACCAAAACCCCATAGTGCCTCCGATGGCAAACAACCTGCAGAAGACGACAATGAATAACTACCTCCCGCAGAATCACATGAACATGATCAATCAGCAGCCAAATAACTTGGGTACAAACTCCTTAAACAAACAGCACAACATTCTCTCTTACGGCAACACTAAGCCTCTGACCCATTTCAATGCAGACTTGAGTCAGAGAATGACGCCACCCATGGCCAATCCCAACAAAAGCCCCCTGATGCCCTACATCCAGCAGCAGCCACCGCCGCAGCAGCAGCAGCCGCAGCTCCAGGCTCCCAGGGCGCACCTGAGTGAGGACCAGAAACGCATGCTTCTCATGAAGCAGAAAGGAGTGATGAACCAGCCGCTGGCGTATGCTGCATTGCCATCCCATGGTCAGGTAGGTGCGAAAGTGATGCCCACCTTGCGCCGTGCTGGTGATGCATTTCATACTGTCCACATGTGATGCTTTGGTACAAGCAAAGTGTAATTGCCTGCGGAAATGCTTGCTACATGTCCTCATGGGGTTGTCAGGTTTGGGTTTGGGGTTTTTCCTTCCTTTTCTCTAAGAGATGGAAAAGGTTAGCCCGATTAACTTGACTGTATTTGAATGCCTGGGAATTAAACTTCTTTTGTTCCCAGCACCAGATAAGAAGTGAGAAGTTACATAAGGTCCTCACTCTGAGGGAGGCAGGGCTGTAGAGGTCCCAGGGCCAGAGCTGGTCTCCTTATCTCCCGGGTCAGTCAGTCCTACACGCAGCCAAATGAGAAGGCTAGAGCCTTTGGGGATCTCTATAACAGTTTGATGAAGCCCTCAACAGCCTTTGCCTAGCTTTCAGAGTTATGAATCCTGGACATTTGGGTTCTTGATGTTCAAATCTGGGAGAGTTTTCTGTATTTTCAGAGTGGACTGCAGGATAGATTTTTTTGTAGGATTTCTCGCTGAACTAAGGCAATTAGAAGCTGCTTCAAGCTCGTGACGTGGGAGTACAGTCAAACCTCTCCAGTTTATTCAGCTCTAATTCAGGGAAATTTGATGGTGACTGTACCTTAGTATCCAAATAAACTCTCCTCTCTCCCATTTCCCGGCTTCCTGGTTTGGACAACAGGGAATAGATCCATGGAAAAAATGAGTGTCAGCCAATGGGGAGTGAATATTCATTGATAAGCATTCACCCCCTCATCCTGACCACTGTGGCAACAGGCAAAGCTCCTTCATTGTATCACTTCCCCTACCTAGAAGGAGAGGAGAGTGGAAAAGGGCATTGTTCTACTTCCCTTCTCCATACACGGGTGAATTATGAGCCGCCACTGTCCTGCCTACTGCTGTTTTGTGCCCTAGTCCCCGCAGGATGCCGACATTTGCATTGCAGTTGGAGGTTTTGCAGAAAAGTCATTGCTTTAAGGACCCTCGTGTGCATACAGGTTCTAACTAGTGCTCAGATGTGTATCCACAGTTGGATGCATCAGAAGTAATGCAGGCAGATCTTGCATCACTAGGCAACTGCTTGCATCTTCTATCTCCTGGTGTGACCCCCCTCCCGCCTCATATCCACCCAACGCCCCCCTTCTACCTCCCCTCCCCGAGCTTGACAGAGGCCACAGAGCTGGCAGTGGTGCTGGCCTGCAGAGACAGGCCTG
>JAAGEH010000293.1:22224239-22279908 GCA_011751065.1 Lasiurus cinereus | reverse complement strand
ATCATTGATATGTGAACTTTTATGTATTATTTTGGTTTTATTTTAGAAAATACACACACGCACACACACACACATACACATCATTGGAAAGGTGTAACATTTTATACACTTTAGTATTAAGTTCTGAAGCAGGCAAAAATATAGGCAGTGCACAGGGATGTTTGTTGAAGCCAGGGCGCATCCGAGGTTTATGAGATCACAAGCTGTCAGAATGGTCTCATCTTCATCTTAATGCAAATTGTGCTTCTACATCTGCCAGCCACAGTAAAATATTTCCTCCGAGCTAGACCAAAGATGATTAATTCTAATTCCCAGGCTCTGCAGACATGTGGGTGCAGTGTGAGCCCATCCTCACCACCCCGCCCACCCCCGACTGAATGTCTTTTGAAATTTGCTAACTTCGGATGAAGTTCTTTTCTTTGCTGGGACATGAATTTTAAAGGCGCTTATTTCAGGTCCTTACGCTTGCTTCACTATGAGTAACTGAGGCCTTAAGCTACAGAACTCATGTTTGGAAAGAGCTCAGTCAGGTGAAGAAATGAAGGTGATGGTTTTCTGGACTAAATTTATGGGCTTGTCCTCTGGTTCTTCCATCTCACAAGGTACTTTCAGGGTGGACAGAATCTGTGTTAAGGCCTCATTAGAATAATCACTTCTTAACCTCCTACAGAGCCATCAGGCAAAAGCATGCTTTTTAATGAAATATTAACTCACCACTGTTTGAAACTAGCTTCAAAATACACATATAAACATGTGAATATCCTTCTGCAAACATACCAGTTATTTCATGCTTTTATCTGATTGTGGAGCAGTATTTACATAGCTCTCAGAATCATTCATTTACACTCTATGCGAGTACATGGCACAAAGACATGCACGAATTACAAGCAAGACATAAAATGTAATTATACGTAGGTGCAGTTCAAATTTGTTTTCTGCTGTTGCTAGTGAAAATTCACTTTATTCTTTGTTGGCCACAGGGACCATGAGCAACACTTAGATTTAATGAATGACTTGAGCACCAAAGCCAGTAATACTAGAACATTGATTTCAACATAATTATCTTATATAGATGTTTACTTATTTGGAACATTTGCAAAAAATGCAGTTCCTCTCAGAAATGAACAGAAATTCACACAGTTCCTAGATATTTCAAAAAAGAGGGAACCAAACCTAGAAAGTATCCAAGAAGAACCTTTTTTTCAAAATTTTGAATAAGTTTTATCAAGAAATTTCACTTCTCATAATTCATCTAGTATTCTTTATAATTATAGAATTGAGCAAAGATTTATGTACAAAGATTATGTGCAGGGTGTTAATTACAATAGTGGAAAATTGCAACCAAAATAAGAATTTTGGAAAAATAATGGACATGAAAACCATGATATTGAGTGATTATCATGTGGAAATGCTCATAGGAAGAGTGAAGTAAGCAGATCGATTATACAACAGTTTATATATTACAATCCAGATTGTGTTTTTTAATACATATAGAAAAATATTGAATAACTAAAATATTAAGAATGGTGTATTTGGTTAGTAAAATTGTGAGTGATTACTGGTATCCCTCCATAATTTACCAAGTTTTCTGCATACTTCTATGTTAATTCTACCATCAGGAAAGATAGTTTTTAAAGAAGGAAAATCCCTTATTTTAAAAAAGTTTACACTATGCTAATTATTTTAAAAAACATTCTTATTTTTTCAATTTGCCAGTTGGAGTGAGATGTGGCCATTATTTTTGTCTCATTTACATATAGTATTAGTTATGAACCCCTGCTTTAGCAGATAGTTCCAAAACCCTTCTCCTCACACTCTCCTCTTCTTTTCTCTCTCCACCTCCTCTTCTCACTCCTGTCATCTGCTCTGAATTCTTATAAAATCTCAGCTAAGATAGCGACAATGAAAGTATCAGTGAAACTGCCACCATTGTGAACTTTCAAGTCTTCTCTGGGTTATGTTCTCATATCAATTCTCCTTTCCCTTTTTTTTTTATATTGTACTTTCTGGGCCACTGATTTTTTAAATATGTGATTTTGTGATGAAATAACCAGAACTTACTTTGGTGAAGTCTATGTCTATTATTTATTTTTCCTAATTTTTTTGTTTCTTAAGAACAGACTCTCTCTTTCTCTCTCTCTCTCTCTCTCTCTCTCTCTCTCTCTCTCTCTTTCTCTCTCTCTCTCTACTATCACTACTACTACTACTACTACTACTACTACTACTACTACACTATTACTCCTTGCGTAGTACCTGACACTACATCTTAAACATTAGGATGTTTAATAAATCATTAATCATTAAACATGGTCATTATCAGTGTTCAGAACAAATGTATGTTTGCAGTGGAATCTCAGCTCCAGTGGAGAGAGCATTAGCACAAATAACACAGAGCTGCTTTTGAGATCAAACAGAAGAACTGGAAAGGCAAGTCTGAAAGGGATCCTTTGATAGCAGGTGGTTATCTTGAACCAGTGGAACAACAGTGAGATTGCGGGAAAGGCAAACTCAGTCTCTGTGTCTGACAAACAGAAACAGTGGAGCAACTCTGAAAAGAGAGGGTCAAGCAAGTTACAAGCAGCCAGAACCCAGGGATACCTTTTACACGGAACAGTGGAAAGTGAATCATATCCAAGGTGTGAGGTTAATTTTAGTAGTTGCAAACATAGGACTAGAGAATAGGATGACTATGCTACTTTATTAATACTTTGCATGCTGTTTGTGGTATAATATCAGAATGAGTACATGTGTTCTCATGTTTTATAGAACATTTTTACTTTTCCATTTTATTTTACCAAAATTTGTTGGGCACTGTGTGAGGTGTCTCACTGTAAAATTTTTAACCATAAAATCTCCAAAAAAAGAACAGAGCTCCAATTTTAACAGCCATCATAGGAATCCCTTTGAAGATACATTTTCTTTAACTTTAACAACATGGAGTTCTTTTTTTTTTTTCATTTTGCACACGCACATGTGTGTGTGTGGTTATTTTATCCAAATAATATATGACATAGCTCAGAAAGTCAAATAGGGCCAGAAGGCTTATAATGAGGAGTAGCTTCATCCTCTTCATTCTTTATTTCTGCTTCCCAAGGTGACCACTTCAATTCATTAAGTCGTTTTCTCTCATTTATTCCATGGACTGCTGTTTCTCAATATGTCAGTTACTTGATTCTATAAAAGATGAAGCTTCAGCTCACACTACCTCTTCACAAACACAACCCTCTCCACAGGGTTGTGTTTTCTCTTTTTTTCTTTGCCCCATACTTTCAAAATAGCTAGATATATTACAAATTATGATTTTTAAAGTATTCCATATCTACATGACTGATTTTTGCATAGTGCCTCACAGTTTAGCTGTGTAGCATATTATGATTATATTTACTTTCTTGTAAGACTTTGTTTTCCCTGTAATTAATAACCATCTTTTTTTTTTAATTCGTGTTGTTTCTGCACTTACCCTCAATATATCCTCAAACTTTTCTGACTCTGTAAAACTTTCAATGGGATTAAACACATCAGATCATCTATTTTTCTTGCATTTTCTCTTCTTTCTCTCCTTCCCTTTCCCCTGCCACTTTTCTCTCTTTCTCAATCTCTCTTTCCCACCTCCGTCTCTTTCTCTCTCCCTCTCTCTTTCTCTCTTCTCCCTCAATCTCTTTCTCTCTCTTTCCCTCCCCCTCTCCTTCAGTGTCTCTTGCTCCACTCTTCTCTCCTATAGTTCTCTTGTGCTGCTGCTTAAATGCCTTTCTTCGTGGTCCTGTGGCTTTCATAATAGCCAGTGACATTTGGATTCCCCCACTCTATGGGTGTGACCTTTTGTTTTGTTTTTGTTTTGTTTTTTACTCTGGGAGCTTTTTAGATCTTCTCTCTATCCCTGAAATTTATGATGATCTATTTCTTCACTCACTATGTCTGGTTCTATGAATTTTTACCCCCAAAACCTAGAAACATGTATCCTTAATATTTGGGATATGTTCTCTTGTTTTAATCATTTCTTCTTTTCCCTTTCTCTTTATTAACTTTCTGGAACTTTTATTTATCATGTATTAGACCTCCCGATTGTTCTCTAATTTTCATATATTTTCAACTTTCTATATTTTTATCCTTCCTTTCTCCATCTCTAAAACTAAACATTTTATTTTATTTATCAGCCTTATCCTCCATCTCTAAAACTAAACATTTCATTTTATTTATCACACTTAAAATTTCCATAGCCTCTTCCTTGTTTTCTGATGTAGCCTTTTTGATCTAAGGGTATTAATTATCATCTTTAAATTATGTTTTCTTCAGTCCGCAGGCCAACACTCTATTCACTAAGCCAAACTGGTTAGGGTTAGATATGTTTACTTGTGTCCCCCCCATTACCTGTTTCTCCCAACCACCTTTTTCATATGCTCATTTTATTTTGTTTTTTCTTTCATGTTAGAAGCTTTTCTCAAATGTCTGTTTATTTTATTTTTAAACATGTTTTTTCTTGACTTTTATAGAGAGAGGAGGAGGAGAGAAGGAGAAAGAGATAGAAACATGGATGAGAGAGAGACTTGATCAGCTGCCTCCTATACTCCCTCTACTGGGGATCAAGCCCGAATCCCAGGCATGTGCTGTGACTGGGAATCTAATCAGTGAACTTTCCATGCATGGACTGATGCTCAACCACTGAGCCATACCAGCTGGGCTGTTTAGTTTATTTTAAGAGGGAGGCAAAATAAAGCTAAGTATGTGGTTGCTTTCTGTTCTTCCACAAGGCTTGTCAACTGTTGGCTTTGCTCTAGGGAGGTTGAGCTAGAACCCAGCCATCTCACTGGGTCACTGATGTAGACTATTCCCCCAAAGACCCAACAGAAAAGACTCCATCCATCTCATTACTGAGAGTTGTAAATCTGCAGGCTGGCTTTCTGGAGCTTAGCAGAAGATGGAGTTAGTAGGTGATGGTGTCAGTGAAGGATGTCTCACCAAATAAAGGAAATGTAGACTTTCACTTAGGCTCAGAAACAGCAGGTCTGGAGCCGGGCCTGGGTATATGCATTTTAACTTAATCTCCCTGTGTTTGCATGGCTCTTTGCCCACCTCAGCTAGGGCTGGGATGCAGGATTCCAGAGCTTTGTGGCTTAGTCTCTCCAGAATCGTACACCTTCCTTCTTCCAGTCTGGGAGGATGTCTGGTCCACCTCTTAATTAAAGAGGACTTTAGCTAACTCTGCTTTAGTGTGCAACCCACCCCCAGCTGGCCTCCGGTGGTGGATTGGTGGATCCTGAGATGTTAGAGCATTCTTCAGCTTGAGCCATCTTGCTTTATTTGGGGCTTCCCCTACTGTAGGATCACATTCAGCTTTCTCTGAGCCTCCAAGTCATTTGCCACTCAGCCACCTGGTTTTCATCTTCCAAAATCTGGTTGACATCCCTCGATTGCTATTTCTATCTTCCATCCTCTTTGTTCTGAATATTTGTATTGTTTTTATTCCTTTATTGCCGTTGTACCAGGGCATTGAAGAAAACGAAGGTAAAGGTGGGTGTTCAACCCACTAGAGGCTCCTTTGGTGACTTTCAGCATCTATCTGAATATCAAATATTACCCAATATTGAAATTTATGTTTTACAATAAATTTCACACTATTGCTTCTAACCTGTTGGCCTGTGTTAGAGCTGGCTTCATAAAGCCTAAAGTGCTGTCTTAACATAAAATTTACATGTGCCAAACACGTGCTCTAAAGGATAGCAGTGTCAACATGATCAGCATGCGGTGTCAGAATAAGGTCTTGTAGTTATAACCACTGAGTAGTTTTTAGAATCTTGAAAATATTGACTTACTTCAAGGACTATAAAAACAATTTAGGTTCCCTGACCCTGACTAAGCCAATAGTATCTGGCAACTCAGATGCAAAGTAAAATATTGACAGAACACTCATCACGGCCTGAACCCAGGGCCACCCAGCTGAGGAGAGAGCAGTGGGCAGAACCGCTATAGAAATGCAGATAACAAGTGAAATGTTCTATTGGTCAGTCTAACAGTCATTTCCACACACCTCCTGGCATATTTTGAAAATTCTGTCAGAGTCATAGAATTATGAGGCTAAGTGTAAACAGCAAAAAAGGAAATGTTCTGGGAAAGGAATTCATTTTATAACAGCATTGGGGAAGAAAGGAGTTTTAATTAGCCCCCTATGAGAATACTCTTTAAAGGTTTTGTGCACCAAGAGAGAGCTTACAACCCATCAAACAGTGTTTCTAAAACTTGCGGGCCTAGGAATCACCTGGGGAATTGTTTAAGATGCAGGTAATCAGATTCTACTGCCGAAGGTTCAGAATCAGCAGGTCTGGAGCGGTGCCTGGGTATATGCATTTTAACAAGTAGTTCACCACCACTGTAACTGACATTTTAATTAAAGCAACCTGTATTTATTTCAATACTCAATATTTACAGCTGCTTAAATATGGCAGTTATTGTGTGTGGAACTATAAATTCTGTGAGGTCTAAGACTTGAATTATTTCAAGTAAGATGGGAAATTGTGGTTACTTCGTTTAATGAATTTCTTTTTTTATTAGGTTAGAGTAAAATTTTTTTAATTTATTTATTTTATTTTTTAATTACAGTTGACATTCACTATTATTCTGTATTAGTTTCAGATGTTACAACAAAGTGATTAGAAAATCATGGATTTTACCATGTGGTCCCCCCATTGCTTCAAGTACCCACCTGGCCCCACACAATATTATAGACTGTGTTCCCTGTGCTGTAATCTATGTCTCTGTGGCTATTCTGTAACTACCAATTTGCACTACTTAATCTTTTCACCTTTTCCACCCAGCCCCCCAACCCTCCTCCCCTCTGTCACTGTCAGTCTGTTCTCTGTATCTATGAATCTGTATTTGTTTGTTTTGTTCATTAGATTTGACATGTAAGTGAAATCATATGGTATTTGTCTTTCTCTGTCTGATTTATTTCACTTCACATAATAATCTCTAAGTTCACCCAGACTGATGCAAAAAGTAAGATTTTATTCTTTTTTACAGCTGAGTAGTATTCCATGGTGTAGATGCATCACATGTTTTAATCCAATCATCTATGGATGGGTACTTGTGTTGCTTCTATATCTTGGCTATTGTAAATAACACTGCAATGAACATAGGGGTGAGGATCCTAGCTATGTTTTGTAAGCCATAGAATCATTACCGTTGATTTTCTCAATAGGATGAAGCAGTGCATCCTCTCCTACCATGGTGAAGGGGAAATTTGCCTTTGTCTCCAAGAGAGGATTAGTTGTTCATTGCTCTGTTTCAGGACCTACTGAGGGCACAGCCTTGTGAGTGTCGAGCTTCTCTCCTCAGATCTATAGGAAGAGACTGCCCTGGAATAGAAAGCATGCACATTAAAGCAAGCATCTTTGGGACAGCCTCCTCAGGGCAGGACTGCTCGCAGGCACATCGGTAGGGCCACAACTTGGTGTTCTGTGTTCTGACACTGTCCCATCAAGGATGGTATCCAGGCACCTTTCCCAG
This sequence comes from Lasiurus cinereus, assembly GCA_011751065.1. NCBI lineage: Eukaryota > Metazoa > Chordata > Mammalia > Chiroptera > Vespertilionidae > Lasiurus > Lasiurus cinereus. The sequence goes on along the minus strand of JAAGEH010000293.1, from coordinate 22,272,408 downwards.
ATGCCTCTGGGCGTTGAGGAGGTGTTGCCTCGCCCAAATTCCTAACTTCATTTTACTTCTTAAGTCATAGGTTCCCTTGCATCCAATGTCATCCCCCATGCCACTGCCCAAATGCCCCCCTGTGGATTTCCAGTTTCCACATGTAAGAGGTGGTCTGGCCCTGTTTTTTCTTGACAGGAGCCTACTACCTGTTCCAAGTGAAGAAAATTGTGAAACTTAACCAAATATGTCCTCCCCATGTATATTAACTTCTAAAATCTAAATATTATGGACTAAGAATGGGTACCATAATACTTTCTACAGGGGCTAGCAATGTGCAGCCTAATTGGGGTAATGCAGAGGCCTGCACATGAAGTCCATACAAAGCAGCAAATGGTTACATCTGCACTAAGGACCATGAGCAGAGAGAAGACAAGGTCGTCAGAGCCTGGAATAGACAAGAGCAGCCTTCCAGGGGGAAATAAGCTTTGAGGTAGACCAAGCACAAGGATGAGTTAGATGGGTGGAGGGTGGGTGGAAAGGCATTCCCGTGCAGGCAAAGGGTTGTTCCTAAAGTGGACCATGCAGAGGATAGCCAGGCTGCAGGGAAGCGTTCAGGGTGAGACTAGTGAGGTGAAATTTGAGAGAACAGTTAGGGGGTATTCTACTATTTGAAGTGTGAGATAGTAAGGGTCTGTCTGGAAGGGACATTTCAATTTAAGAGGGAATTGGTATAGTGGCATTTAGAGGAAAGAAGTAACAGAACTTGATGACTGAATATATAATAGGATGAAAAGAAAAGGAATCAAATGTTTATGATCATGCTGGCTGGTGTGGCTCAGAGATTGAGTTCCGAGCTATGAACCAAGAGGTCACGGTTCAATTCCTGGGCAGGGCACATGCCCGGGTCGTGGGCTCGATCCCCAGTGTGGAGTGTGCAGAAGGCAGCTAATTAATGATTCTCTCTCATCATTGATGTCTCTAGTTCTCTCTCCCTCTCCCTTCCTTTCTGAAATCAATAAAAAGGTATCTTTTTAATTCAATTTTTTTTTCAATGAAAAATGTTTATGATCATAAGGTAAAATATTAGGGTGGTATAATAGCTTTTGAAAGATGATGGTCATGTCATACAGAAATCTAAATCTCAATTCTTATCTGTATTTAAAAGAAATTCAAACACTTATTATTATTGATCTGATTCTTCTGATTCATATTTCCCATTTGTTGAAATACTTCTTCCATACTCCTCAAAACGTGTGAAGCAAGCTCATAGGGATTTTTTTAAGTTTGCATTAAATAAAGCCACAATAGCTACTCTCGTGTTTTATAGTTGGACTTTTTGTTTTTACAAGTATTTATTTTTGAATAAAGTCATATAATTATAAACATGGTTGTTTTCATTAGTTGGAATAGTAACAGGGTGTCATGTGTTTCTTTGCTTTCTATTTCTATCATAAGGATCGATTTGGTCACATCTTATATGTTACTTGAAGAGACCACTCTCTAAAGATGGTCCTTGGTGCAAGTACACAAGAGAAGCAGGTGACAAGCTCTAAAACATACTGTGTCATCATTCATTAATTATTCATAGCAATTCTGGGGTTTTCTACAGGTTGCATTTGGGGGTGAGGGAGAGCTCTTTTACTTTGCAAAGATAGTCTTGGCTCCTGAGCAAGTTTCTGTGGAATTAACCTTCTTTATGACAGCAAATGGTTTGCATCGGACCCAGTACATAAAGAATCAAAATATCACCATAGCTGCTGTGGCTCAGTTGGTTGGGCATTATTTTGTACCTGGAAAGGTTGCCAAGTTTGCTTCCTGATCAGGGCACATGCCTGGGCTGCAGCTTGATCCATGGTGGGGGGCGTGCAGGAGGCAGCAGATCGATGTTCTGCTCCAACATTAATGTTTCTCTTTCTCCTTCTACCTTCCTCTCTCTTTAAAAATCAATACAAATATTTTTTTAAAAAGACTCAAAATACTGTTACATTTCCAATATATCATTGTGATTAGTTAACATGATACATGAAATCATGCAGGTTACCTATACATTTTTATTTCCCTAAGCAGTAAATATTGACCCCAAATAGTATATAGACTGGTAATTCCCATTTAGTAATACTGTGATTTCCTAGAAGAGGTTTTATAGGCATAGCTACACTCTCTCATTTCTTTTGCATCTGAGGTGTTTGGAAGTCTGTGTGGGCTTTTTTCCTGCATTGGGCTCCAGCCAGTTCATACAAAGGACCTTCTAATCAGCTTGCTAGGCCAGGGACACTTCCAGTGCTAAGCTGAAGTTCATCAGGGATGCAAGGAGAAAAGTCATTGCTGGGTGTAGAGACTTGTCCATCTCAGGCCACCACTAGGCTTTTTGGTGCCTGGGTGAGGATTATGGGCAAGGCATTTCCTCTGAGCAGATGGATGGGAGTGGCTGCCCCATGGGCACCCCAGATGGGCCAGCAACCCTCCTTGCACCCTCTGCTGGACACTGTCGTGCTAGCCACAAACTGCACAGCCATAGGTGAGGTGCACCTGCCCCTTCGCTAAAAGCCACTAAACACAGAGCAGAGTATCAGCTTCTCAGGTCAGCACAACAAGAAACCCGAGTTCCATGGGCCACTCAGTGCTGTGGCCAGTCAGATACTGCAGTGTGAACCTGGCCAGCTGACGGGTGACTGCAGGCCCTGAGATGTGAGGTGCCTCACGTCTGCATGTCGAGCAGCCTTCGTGGTGAATACTGCTCGTCTCAGGATCACCTGTCAGTAGGATTTTCATTCATGTGGCAGAACAGCCCAGAGAAAAAACCTGGGAAATTTCAGGGCCTTTGTGTCCCTTTCAGACCCCAGACAGGTGTAGCAGCACTGTCCAATAGAAATATCAAACAGACCACGGAATTTTTCAATTTCCACTAGACACATAACAAAGGGCAAAAAAAGAAACAGGTGAAATCAGTTTTAATATGTTTTGTACTTAACCCAATATATGAAAACGCTATTGTGTCAACATAGAATCACTATAAAAATGTTTAATGAGATATTCTTACCTTCTTTCTTCAAATCAAGTCTTTGAAATCTGGCGGGTCTGTTACACTGACAACACAGATTTATCAGAGCAGTCACATTTCAAGGGCTCCGTCGTCATGGGGCAGGTCTACAGCAACAAAAATAATCTGCTCTGTGATCAGAAAGGCAATGGGCAGGACCAGAGGCTGTTTCAGAGCAGCTGGCTCTCTATGTCACCTCTCAAAAGCTAGGTGACCCTAAACTGCACAGAATAGATTAGTACTTCCCGTGGCTCTGCACCCGGCCAGGGGCTCTCTTCAGAGTGGCCCTGACCCCTTCCCTCTGGACGACTGCACACAGCAGGTTTGTGCCCTGCCCGCTAGAATCCACCTGCTCCGTGAGGCCCACTGCCATTTGTGTGTCAGGCGGCTGTTTCTCAGGAGGAGGATGTGGCCCTTAGTCATGCATGTCCTACCGGGATGTACAGCATATGTGAGCAGCCGTGGGGACATACACTCATCCTGTGGCAGGTCGGGAGCCCCTGACCCCCTATTAGCATGTCAGTGAGGTAAGGGCAGCTGGTGCTCTGGGCTTGTTTTCTAGGGTTTTGATGAGCTTCATTAATTATGTTGGGGGGAAGTGTGCAGCTAGAGAAGAACCCACTTAGCTCCATGTGAATATTAATAATTGGACAGTTGGCAGTGTGTTAAATTGGTGGCCTAGTGAGAGAAACGCGTGAATAAACACGATACCCCAAAACACTGGTGGGCAAAGCACTGGTGGCTTTGGCAGATGCTCTCCCTTACTTTAATCTCTATGAACTTGGGGACAGCCTGGGTGATAGTCCTTAGGGACCCACCTTGGTGGCAGAGGTCAGGGGTTAGCAGCTGATTCTGAGCTAGGACAGGCATTCAAATCCTGCTTCACTGCTTCGTTAGCTGCGGGACCTTGGGCAGCTTACACAACCTCTCAGAACTTCAGGTTTTTCATCTAGAAAATGGAGATGATAATAACAAGTTAATTATGATGACTGTGTCCTAATTTATGTAAAGTGCTTAGCATAGTATCAGACCCACAGTATGTACTATTTTTTAAATTTGAAATATTAATCATATCATATACTATTTATACCTTTTTAATCCTCTAGGTGAGTATAACTATGTTTCAGTTTTCCTCTGAAGCCAACTCTATTCATTCATTCATTCATTCATTCATTCAACAGACATTTATTATGTACCTGAAAAATCTAGATCTTGGACATACAAAGATGCAGAGATTCTGGAAGGAATATATTATCATATACATGTGAAATTACAAGGACAGGGACTGCAAACAAAATGATCCTATCTAATAAAAGAGAAACATGCAAATTGTCCGTACCTCTGCTACGCCCACAAGCCACACCTATCAGCCAATTGGGAGCAAGTATGCAAACTAACCCAACCAAGATGGTGGCGGCCACAGAGCTGTAGCAAACAGGAGGTTTGGGTTGCCCCCAGCAATGGAGGAAGCCAAGCTTCCCACCTGCCCTGGCCTACCCTCGCCTTCACTCAAGGCTACAAAGTTTCAATTATAGAAGATAAATAAATACCAGATACCTGCTTCCAGCCTATGCTTAGGTCGCTAGGGAGCATGGCCAAGCCTGAAAACCACCACAGGCCCTTTGCCCAGGTCACCCCATACCCCAAGGAACCCCCACACCCCAAGGACATCCTTGAGGGCAAACCAGCCAGGCCCCACCCATGCACCAGACTTCTATCTTATCTAATAAAAGAGTAATATGCAAATTGATCATCACTCCAACACACAAGATGGCTTCCCCCATGTGTATACAAGATGGCTGCCACAAGATGGCCAGCAGGGGAGAGCAGTTGGAAGGGACCAGGCCAGCAGAAGAGGGCAGTTGTAGGTGATCAGGCCAGCAGGGGAGGGCAGTTAGGAGGGACCAGGCCTGCAAGGGAGGGCAGTTGGGAAGTACCAGGCCTGCAAGGGAGGGCAGTTGGGGGCAATCAAGCCTGCAGGAAAGGGCAGTTGGGAGGGACCCAGGCCTGCAGGAGAGGGTAGTTAGGGGCAATTGGGCTGGCAGGGGAGCAGTTATGCATCAATCAGGCTGGCAGGGGAGTGATTAGGGGGTAATCAGTCTGGCAGGCAGAACCGATTAGGGGCAATCAAGAAGGCAGGCAGGTGAGCAATTGGGATCCAGCAGTCCTGGATTGTTAGAGGATGTCTGGCTGACCATTTAGGCCCGATCCTACTGTGATAGGGCCTAAACAGGCAATTGGACATCCCTCGAGGGGTCCCAGATTGGAGAGGATGCAGGCTGGGCTGAGGGACACACACCCCATGCACAAATTTCATGCACTGGGCTTCTAGTAAAAGTATAGTAATGTTGAAATGATGATAAGAGTTTTCTTTCACCTGAGCTATCACCAGATTGTTCCTCTTACATTTACTCCTATTTAAAGTAAAAATCATTTATCATATTTTAATATTTTATCTAAAAAAGAGTAATATGCAAAGTAACCATCACTCCATCACATCTACAAGCCACACCCACCAGCCAATCAAGAGTGAGTATGCAAATTAACCTGACCAAGATGGCTGCGGTCTTGGAGAGAGCAGGAAGGATGCTTAGGTTTCCCTTCAATGGAGGAAGCCAAGCTTTCCACCTGCCCTGACCAGCCGAGGCCTCCACTCTAGGCTACAAAGTTTCAATTATAGAAGATAAATAAATCCCAATAGAAATGGCTGCTGCCAGGGAGTGAGCAGAAGGCTTGGTTCTGCTCCAGGCTACAAAGTTTCAATTGTAGAAGATAAATAAATCCCAGATACTAGGGCCTCTCTTGGATTGCTATGGGATGGGGGAGGGAGGGTTCGTGGCTGGCCTGCAAACCACCACAGGCCCCTTGCCCAGGCTGCCCTACACCCCAAGGGAACCCCCACCCTGATCCAGGACACCCTTCAGGGCATACCAGCTGGCCCCCATCCATGCACCAGGCCTGTATCCTATCTTATAAAAGAGTAATAGGCAGATTGACCATCACTCCAACACACAAGATGGCTGCCCCCATGTGTTCAAAGATCCTGCCCCCATGTGGACACAAGATGGCCACCACAAGATGGAGAGGCAGTTGGGAGGAACCAGGCCTGCCACAGACGGCAGTTGGGAGCGATCAAGCCTGCAGGGGAGGGCAGTTAGGGCTGACCAGGCCAGCAGAGGAGGGAAGTTGGGGGTAACCAGGCCTGCAGTGAAGGACAGTTAGGGGGGACCCAGGCCTGCAGGGGAGAGCAGTTGGGAGGGACCAGGTCTGGGGGGAAGTGCAGTTAGAGGTGACCAAGCCTGCATGGGAGGGCAGTTAGGGCAATCAGGCTGGCAGGGAAGTGGTTAGGGGGTGATCAGGCTGGCAGGCAGAAGCAGTTAGGGGCAATCAGGAAGGCAGGTGAGCAGTTGGGAGCCAGCAGTCCTGGATTGTGAAAGGGGCGTCATCGGGCCTAAACGGGCAGTCACACATCCCTCAAGGGGTCCCAGATTGGAGAGGGTGCAGGCTAGGCTGAGGGACACCCTCCCCCTCACCACCTGTACATGGATTTTGTGCATCGAGCCTCTAATAAAACATAAAAATGCCACATTTTTTGTTCATTTGCATTAAATGATCTTAAATGAGGCAAACACCTCTAGGAAAAATCTATCCATGTCCCCAAGTTTTACTTCAGAGGTCTCTTAGACCCTTAGAGGCCTTTATTATTGTGAGGAAAGTCATTTGTGTCTGTCTTTGTTTATCAGAAACTAAAAATGAAGGTGGGATTTAATTCCTCTGAACATTTATAACATCTATCCTTTTTCTATATTAGAAACAGGTAAACAAGTATTCACCAAATAATGAAAACTATTATTACTTCAAAATACAGTGGTACCTGGAGATACGAGTTTAATTCGTTCCGTAACCTTGAGGCGTGGGAAACTATGAGACACTCGAGTCACAGTAAACTGGTGGGTCGTGTGCAGCCGGCCGATCCGCACGATTACTCCTATCTCAAATGTTGCTCGTATTTCAAAGCAAAAATCGCTTGCTCAATGGCTCGTATCTCAAAAATCTCGTATGTTAGGGCACTCGTATCTCGAGGTACCACTGTAGATTAAAAGAGACATTTTACTCAGACTTTTAAAACTTAACTCCAAAATAATTAAGAGTTGCTTTGGAAAATTTATTGTATGCATTGTCTATTGCTAGGTAACAAATCACTCCCCAAACGTATCAATAAAACAAGCCTTTATTACCCCACACAGTTCTGAGCAGACCTGGAACAGCTTGCTGGGTGCTGTGGCTCAGGGTTTGCCATGTGGTTAAGGTCAGGTTGCCAGCTGAGTAGTCAGGTTCCATCATCTGAAGGCCAGACTGAGGCCAGAGACTGCATTCCAGGGGCTCCCACCGTGGCTGCTGACTGGAGGCCCCAGTTCCTTGCCACATGGATCTCTCTAGGGGACTGCTTGAGTGTTCTCATAATGTGGCAGCTGGCTTCCCCAGACCGAATGAGTCAAGAGAGAACTCGGAGGAAACCACTGTGTCTTTTTGGACATGGTATTGAAGTCACACACCTTTGCTTTTTCATTATTTTATTCATATGAAGCAAAACATTAAGTCCAGTCACGCTCTAGGAGAAGAGGAGCAGATCTACTCTCTGAAGGGAGTGTCAAGAATTTGTGGACCTATTTGTGGGCACCATAATTACCATGAAAGGCTATTGACATTTCCTAAAGTGCTCAAGTGGCACTGGCACAGAGGAGCTTAGCAGGGCCAGGCCTGAGCGGGCAAAGATGAGCCACCCCATCTGGGGGACATGTGCATTGGGAGGTGTGCCCCCAGGGGATGGGTGAGGGGCAGGGAGGAGGACATAACACTCCAAATGCACCAGAAATGTCTTTCCTTTTACTTCGCAGTCCCAGCGTGATATCAAAGCTATGCCTCCTGGCAGAGAATTAATGTAGAATTCCATGGTCAAATGTGAAGAAGCCTTGGCTTTCATTCAAAACAGAAAGTAAATTTTAGAGGACCGAGCATCTGAGCTATTGTCTTGTTTACACTAAACCCAGACTTTTTAGTTACACGATTTTCCACTTCTGCTTCAAGAATCCCTTCCCTCCCCTTTGCACGTTATGGCATTTAGTGTTTCTAGATCACGGTTCCTGTCCTTCCCCCTTGTCCCCTGTGCTGTCTTTCCTAAGGAAGTATTTCCCCCAGCAGGAATGCATGCTTGAGGCTGCCATGTGCTCAGCAGCACCTGAGTTCTCTGCCCACCTCCCCACCCCTCCACCCCTGCATTGTCCAGTTCTTCTGTTTTCCATCTCACAGCCTGGATGCTACTGTCAGCCACATTATGACTTCCTATTATTGAATATTTCAGAGGCCAGAGCTCTCTGTGCCCCATGCTGTCCACTTAGTCATCTCTCTCCACATTTGTATTATTCCCAGCAAGATGCACGCACGCAAATCCTTTAAGTCCTCCGGGCCTTTCTTTCCATTTCCTCTTCAAATATGAATCACCTAGCAACATTTATTGAGGACCAAGTGCACAGGAAGCTGTATTCCTGTTACTGTGAGCATCACAAAGACGTAAAAGGCATGGTCCCTGCCCTTGTGAAGTTTATCCTCTGCTAAAAAGCTAAACTTAAAAATAAATTTTTAAAATAATAACGGCACATAGATTCCTACTTATATTCAATAGCAATGTCCAAGTCCATTTCATGAAAATCATTTCTTGATGTTGACTTCCTAGTATTGTAAACATGTTTCACCAATCTAGTGAAGACTCAAATGTGTTTGGAATCAAAATAAAGGAAACATTTATTAATCTGTAAGAAAAAAAAAGATATATCCTATTAATATAAGTAATTAGTTACAACTGTTCACTAAAGTATAAACAGAAGGGTAACTTGGTGTTTTCTTTTTTCTTCTTTCTTAAAAGACATCAGGTCTATGCTTTGGTTTGCTTTACTTTTAATAGACTATGGTTCAGAGAGGGCAGGGGGACTGTGGGGCTGTGAAGAGTTGATAAGGAATAAGAAGTGCAAGCTGAGGAGGAGCAAACAAGATGAGGCCTTAGGAGAAGCCTGAAGGCTGCCAGCAGGCCCCGAGGAGCCTGTTATTAAGATCGAATCTTGATACAAGAAGCAGTGGGTAGTCATTGTAGGCTTCTGAAAAGAGGAGAAGACTATCTGATCAAAGTGATGGGCTCCAGAGCTGCTAGGACACTGCACACCTGGAACAAGGTACTTAGGGCCTAACTGATGTGACCCTGGAAATAGATCCACAGAAAGAGGGAGTGGCCATAGGACATGTAAGAAAAAGAGAGTCAAATGTGATTCCCAAGCCTCTCACTTGAAAAAACTAAGGATAGCCACCAGTTCTTGGTAAAGGGAGAGTAGACCAGAAGGAATAGTTTAAACACTATTTGCCTTAATTGTCAGTTGGACATTCAAGGAAAGATGTCTTCCCTTGGAAAAAGGAAGGACTAAAGCTATGGGTTTCCGCTTCATCCACATCCATTAAAAAACATGAGTGGATGAACCACTTCTCCAGGGACATTGTACATGAGGAAAATAGCTAGCATCTAGCACAAAGTCTGGTGATCGCTAGAATTAATGGCTGCGGAAAGTGACAGACATACATGAAATACTTGCACCTGTGAGTGTACATGTGCATGTGTATTTGTGTATATACACTCATGTATGTATTTTAAAAATATCTAAAAACCCATTCATCATCATGTTAAGCCCAGTTAGTTTTAACTGCTGGGATTAAATATAATTCTTTCCTCTGTCCTTCTTTCTTTTTTGCTTCTCTGTATTTCCTAATTTTTCCAGTTGAGCATGTATCATAGGGAATGACACATGTTTCTTCATAGGGAGAAATCATTTTTAAACCCATGGTACAATGAAAGAGAGAGGAATAGAATTTTCAGGGTTAGAATAAGAGGGGACCTTGAAATAATGATCTCAAGGTGAGGAAACAGAGACCCTGATGCTTATGTGATTTATTACTAGGCTTTCTAAATAAGACTTTGAATTTTCCAAAGCTAGGGCTTAAAAATACTGTATATGTCAAGGCGGAGAATGGAGTTCCCTTCACCTTCTAGAACTTGGATTCATCCAAAGTAGTGGTTCTCAACTAGGGATGATTCAGTTCTCCCATCCCCAGGAACACACTTGGCAACATCTGCAGACATTTTTGGTTGTCACAGCGGGGTTGGGGAGGTAGGGATTGGGCAGGAAGAGCTGCTGTTGGCATCCAGTGGGTAGAGAAAAGAGATGCTATTGAACATTCTGCAATGCACAGGACAGCCCCCACATTAAAGAATCACCCAGGTCACAATGTCACTCATACCCAGGTTGAGAAACCAATTCAAAGGAAGGTGCATGTGGTGGTGACCACCCATGGATTGCTTTGTGCACCAAACACCTGAAATGAATCACTTCATCTCATCTTTAAATGGTCTTGAAACTTGGGCATATAAAGTTAAGTAGCCTATTCGAGTCACACAGTAGGGTCTGTTTGCATCCAAACGTGAGCTCTTAAACATTACGCAATTCTGCTTCCATGTTGACAGTGAAATCGGAACAAGAAAGCCACTTCGGTCTCATTGTTTCTCCCCTTGCCAAGGCACTGGCTCCAGACCACCTTTGTTCTCCTAGATTGTACTAACTGGTAAAACAAGTCTTAACGCTTTTCTATGTCTCTCCCCCTGTACCTCCCTCCACCTCCATCTTCCAGATAGATGTTTCTTTTTTTTTTTTTAATGAATATTATGTGCTTCTTGTTGGAGTTGGGGGTAAGACATGGTGTTTGATTGGTCAGGCAAATGGGAGCTGTTGGGCATGAAGAAGCAATCTGAAAATGTTTGAGAATTTGTACTTTGGGGCATCATTTTAGCACAGTGGCAAGAGGGCAGTGGTACATCTTTACATTGTTCTTACCCAGCTTCCTGGGTCTCTTCGCCTTTATCTCTGGATAAAGAATTCTTGTCTCCAGCATTCTAAGGTAACCTCAGCCTCCTTGTCATTTTCACCGAAGGACACTGCATATTAAAAACAAAAACTTTATTGCTTTTAGAAAGCTGACTTCCATGGAACCTTGAAAACATAGATCAACAACTTGGTTGATCTGAAAGGGCTGTACACTCGTACATCTCTGCTCTGATTGATTGAAAATTAAGATTTTATAAACAAGCAAAACTGAAAAAGACTCAGACACAGAGAGAGAACTGGTGGTTCCCGGAGGAAAGGCGGGTTGGGGAACTGGGTGTAAAGAGATGAAGGGATTGAGAAGTACAGATTGGCACTTACAAAATAGTCATGGAATGTAAAGCCCAACGTAGGAAATATAGTCAATAATATTGCAGTAACCAGGTATGGTGCCAGATGGGTACTAGAAATATTAGGGGGAACACTTTGTAAAGTTTCTGATTGTCTCACCACTATTTTGTACACATGAAACTAAAACAAAATAAGATTGAATGTAAACTGTAATTGAAATTATTTTAATGTAAGAAAATTGGGATTTTAAAAGAAGTTTGTCTTACATGCATAGAGGAGGAGAATTTGTTCATAACCTTTATCCTGTTTTGATTTTTAGAAATTGTACAAAGTCTCTATTTCTGGACATCCTATTTCTTGAGACATGAAGTTATAAAAACAAAATGCTACCTTTTTTTTTTTGAGTGAATACAATGTTTCAAGCATTGTTCTACACACCCACCTGCATGTCCTCATTTAATCTTTACAAAGCTTGTCATCAAGGTCCTGTTATCTCCATTCATATGGGAGAAAACAGAGGCTTAGGAAGGTCAAGTGACTTTTTTCCCCTAAGGATGCATAGCTAATAAATAGGAGAGCAGAGATTTGTACTCAGATCTCTTTGAATTCAGTGTCCAGGCTTTGTTTAATATCTCTGCAAAGAACTTCCTTCCAGGTTATATATCAAACCTGAATTTCAATACTATTTTCTTTCAAAGAGTTAATAGCACTTTCACATACTAATTTACTCTCATAGCATCAAGCTGAGTAGCTAAGTGGAAAGAATTCAGAATATCAAATGAATCTTGAATGATTCTGTGGCCAGCCTTCCATATATATCCAATATGGTTAGTACTATCTCCGAGTTCCTGCTAAATCTATGGGGAGTACTCCTTGAGCATCCAAGAGGGAGTATTACAACTGCCCCACCGAGTGCAGTTGCCATTTCCCTAAATAGCCCCAAATGCAATCATGATCAGAAACAGTCTCCAGAATTTTGGTTAAAAAGTATGGTTGTTTTACACACATTTTTCTATTTCCCATAGTACCCAACACAGCCCCAGGTACAAAAGGAATGCTTTATAAATGCTTCAAGGATTGGATTCATCTGTAGGAAATATAAAGGAAAAGAATTGAATACCAGAGGGATAGTTATGTTATATTGAAGCCAGGAACCAGTCCACCGATTTGTGTATAAGCATCATGCGTAGGGGGAAGCCAGGCCATCACCACAGGGCAATCAGGGTGGTGAGCTCAGGCAGTGGGTGGACCTTGGTTAATACCGGACCAACTGTGGGGGCTTCTGCACGTTGCCATCTATCCTTGAACTTCACATATCAGTATTTTTCTTAACTTCAGTTTCCCACCTGTGAAATGGGGATAATAATATACTCCAAGTTAATTCATTTATCTTTTATCATCAGCATTGATAGTTTAGGGAGGAAATCAGAGAGGCTCAAAGAGTTTTCATGAGCACTTCCTCATTTGGAATTAAGCAGACCCAGGCTCAAACCTCAGATTGGATGTTTAATAAAGATGTGCCCAGGGCAAGTCTCTTCCCTGTGTTCACCTGCAAAATGAGATGGCACCGCCTGCTGTGCAGGGAAGAATGTCAAGTGTGTGGTATGTAGAAGGTGCTCACCATTTGTGAGCTCTGCTTATTCTTTTCCTCTTACCAGACTTGGTGGGTTATTTTCCTAAGAACTTAGACTGACTTCCTGAGGACCCTCTCGTCCTGTGAGCTGTTGTTTGTTTTGCTTTATTACGTAGCACATCCCTTTGAAAAGACAATGAAAGCTATAGCCATAGCACCAGAAAAATATACATTCCCCAAACAAATTCAGATACAATTGCAGGGGATTCATAGGCACCCTCTCTAAGATAAGTTAAGGCCCAATAGGGTAAAAAAAAATATATGGCAATCCAAAAGGAATGATTATTTGCTGTGTAAAGGGAATTATCATAGTATTCCCATTGCAACGTTTCCAGTCTCGTTAAAATAGAATTCCATTTACAAAAAAACAAAACAAAACAACAACAAAAAAAAACACTTACTTTATTGGGAACATTTTAAGAGCACATTTATTTCATTAACAGAGGCAAGCTACTTCTAACAAAGCATATTTATCAAATGCCTATCATGTGCCTAATAAGGTGGTGGGTGTTAGGAGGAACAAAAGAAGCTTAACATGTGGTCTCTGCCCTCAGCCTTTCCTTCCTAATTGGAGAGGCAAGTGAACAAGGCAGCATTAGATGTATTAGTGCTATGTGCTGATATAATCAAGTACTAAATTGTGTGTGCTTGTGTGGGTGGGCGCACAAGCCTCACATATCATTCTCTGACCTTGAATTGTACACAAATCATTAGCGTCAAACTGGAATTGCCGACTGCTCCCCCACCCTCCTCTTTGCTTGGCCGACTTCCATCACAGCCTCTGTGTGTGTGTGTGTGTCTGGAACACCCTTTAGAAAAGAGGGGGTGAAATAACACAGTGAGGAAGAGAGGAAAGTCGGGAAGGAAAGAAGAGGTTACTGTTCGTCTGTGGTAACTACTGCTGACAAATTCCACGTCGGACAGCGTCTGACCCAGGAACAACCCGTGTTTCATGGAAACCTCCCTGAGGGGCACGGGGCAGCTTCCCTTCCCTGTTTACAAATTAGCCTTCCATCAGCGATGGATCTGAAGGGAGAGGAATGGTGCAAAGAAGGCGGCCTGACTAAAGAGGCAGGGGAACACAGCCACATAGAAGGTCCACACTGTTCGCCAAAATAGCGTGGGAACTGAGTGCAGGAGGAGATTGACAGGAAAAACACTGGGGCGGGGTGGGAGGGAGGAGACAGGGGGAAACAGGCCTGCCCCTCACATTTATGCGCTCAAAGCAAGCGTACAAAGGCAGGCCTACATGCCATGTATTTGTTATATATCTAGCCAACTATTCAGTGAAATATGACCTATTTTCTGACCTTGACAAGGTTAACTTCCTAGCAGCTGGGAAGGCCAGGTGGGGGCCCTGCAGCATGCATTTCCTGGACCACCCAACTCTCTTCATTCCTGACTCTGTGCTTTTCCACAGAGGCTCCCATGCATGTGTGACACTCCAGCCCACACCGCAGTGTCCATGTGCACCCCTCCCTAGCCTCTCTGGGCCTACAAGGGCACAAACTAGGTGTCTACCTTCTAAAGGAAAGACCTAGGGGAGCAGACATGAGGCCCTCAGGACAGGGGGTCTGGGGTTCCAGGTATCCAGAGCACAGTCTCACCTTGGCCCTGCAGACTACTTGCCCTGGTAGAGAGGATTGTGACCAGAGAAAGATCCAGTTAGACCTAAAGCTGGGGTCCAGGGCAGGGTTCCCTCAATGCCTGTGTCTGTGGGCATAACTGAAGAGGAGAAGGGAGACTGAGGAAGGAGACTAAAGCAAAGTCATTCATTCTGCTCAGTTCATTGGAGGGGAGGGAGCGCAGACTCGGGGCGTAAGTTGGGAGGGACTGAACAGAATGGAGGAGGGGCTGATCACTAGCAGGGAGGAGGCCAGCCCTGGACCACCTCCACAAAGATAGGGATTCCTTATGATTGTGTTTAGTAAGAGAATGAAAAAAAACCTGCTTTTACAGAAGCCAAAGGGCTCTATAATTCAGTGACAAGAGATATGCAAGGCAAAAGAAGGATGGTCTGGAAGCCAAAAGCAGGGACTGGGAGTGATTTCTCTCCAAGGTCACCTGGCTCCCTCTTACTTCTGCAGCTTGTCCTGCGGCCCCCGTTCAGGTAGAGGCTCCCACCTTATTGCACTCCACCAGAAGAGTGCAGGACGGAAGGGTTAACTTTAATTCTCGAACAAGAAAAAATTATTTTTATGAAGTAACGCATATAGCATATTGAATATAAATATTGAATATTTAGACAAAGAGAGGAGAGTTGCTGAATTTGAAATTGCACTATTTGCAGAAGTAAAGAGGAAAAGAAATTTAAAACTGCACAAATATACATTATAGAATTGAAGAACATTCTGATGATATTTCAACATTTTAATGTATCTCCAACTCACAAATTTTTGTTTTATGGATAAAATATGTGAGTGATTTAGGAGGGAAGAAAATGAATTAAGTTTTCTGGGGGGAGAAGGGGAATAAAGATACAACTTTGTGTTGCTATTGTCCTAAAAGTATTTTGATCCACACTTAGCTTTTATCAGGTTAGTAGGCCAAGAATTTGAGATTCCTTGAGAGTCTTTGACCCCACTCAATGTTGACCCTTTGTTGCTCAACATGTTGATAGTAGATGTTGGACTAGACTAACAAAGCATTGTTGACTTTGGTGTTCAGGAATTCATCATTCAAGAATTTTCTTCATCCCCAGGAAAGCCAAAGATTTGTGGTATGAGTAACTAATAACTATTTTTGAATATGGACCTGGA
Organism: Lasiurus cinereus; assembly: GCA_011751065.1. Lineage (NCBI taxonomy): Eukaryota > Metazoa > Chordata > Mammalia > Chiroptera > Vespertilionidae > Lasiurus > Lasiurus cinereus. The sequence goes on along the minus strand of JAAGEH010000293.1, from coordinate 22,256,724 downwards.
GTATGATCTTGAGGCCAGACCAAGGAACGAGTGAATCAGAGGGTTTGTGAAGGAGCCACACAGTGGCCCAGAGTCCAGATCCTCTTTCAACCATTGTTCCCTGCCTGCCATCTACCTGGAAATAGCGCTTATGAAATGGGAGTTTGTCACTATTCATCACTACTGTTTAGATGTTACCAACTTTATGAAGTTCCTGTCTGACATTACTACAACAGTGATGTCATGAACCCCTATGGCAGGAAATCATTTCTGAGAGCTGGTGTAGTAAAAATCCATCCTCAGAGGTGAGGGGTACACTTCAAACTGCCTTTGTTTTTACTCCACCTTGTCGTGATGGACAGATACCTGTCATCCTGACTCTTATCACAGATGGCCTGACTCCTGATGCAGTGATGATAAAGTCAGTCCTAAAATGGGGCTCGTTTTCTAAAATTCTCAGTGGCCAGGTAGGTCTCCAGTCTCCTGAGCATTACAGCCTGGGTTTGTTCGGTGTGAAGAATGGCTGGGAGGATGGCGGGACAGTCAGGAGTGCAGACACTGTTTACCATTTGCTTATTTCCCTAAAACTGCAAGCAGCAACCGTGCCGCCCCTTCGGCCTTCCCTGGGGTTTTGTAACCCAGAACACAGGACTTCTTTCAGCGATTTTTATTGAGTTTTAACTGGCTGCGTGGGATGCAAAGAAATGGGACAAGCATCCAGTGACCTTACAATGAATTCATTTTTTAAATAAAGTCTCATAATTTGACCAAATGGAATAATTTCCACTGGCATGGGAGGTTGGGGGGAGGGGGCTTGGAAATAAGGGAGAGTCAAGAGTCATTAGTTGTGTCCTGCCATAGTTCTGTGCTGGTCAAAATCTTTATGAATGACTTAGAAAAATAAAAGGCATATTTATCAAGTTGGATATGACATGGGACCGGAAGGAATAATGAATGCAACACATTGAAGGAAGGAATGCAGATCACAAAAGATCTTCACAATTTGGGATACTGGGCAGAATCTATCAAAATCGAGTATATCAGGAATCAAGGTAAGGCTTGCCAGTTACTGTGTGACTTTAGACAAATTCCTTAATCTCTCTCTGTCTTCAGGCCCTTAGGTGTAAATTAGGCGTAAAGGCAGCCCCTGCACACAAGCATATTCCTAGTATTTAACGCAGTGCATGTAAGGTGCTTCCCTGCCTGTCACATCCGACTAAGTGTGGCAGGTACTCCTTTCTGCATGCAGGTTCTTATGTGGCAACCCAAGAGGGTGGAGATGGTCCCCAGTGACTGGTGCTTGACACACTTTACAATCGAGAGAGACAACCTGGATTGAATTCCGAGGACCTCAGCCGCGGTGGTGAGAAAGCTTAAAATCATATGAGGAGAAGTCAAAAAAGAACCGAGTGTATTTAGCCTGAAGTGGAGAAGGTCGTACATAATAGCATTTTCTAACACTTGAACAGTTCTCATATTGCAGATGCTTTGGATTTATTCTCTACCCAAGGGCCAAAGGTGAATATTTTAGAAAGACAAATTTCGGCTGAGTCCAAGGAAGAATTCACTAATATTCAGAGTCGCTCCAGGATGGTAACAAATGCTTCATGAGGAAATGAGGTCCTTGTCACTAGCGGTGATCATAGACCAAAGGGCTACTTGATGAATTAGTGGGTGGATGCGGTAACCTTTAATGTCCAATCTCTGAAATTCTGTGGTTCTAAGAAAAAAATAGCGCTGTTTCAATCAAGGCAATAAGCAGGAAGATTTATGATCAATATCTTGATTTCTTATACACCAATGAGAAGATCCACGGCTAGCAGATCCGAATTTGGTGATGGTCATTTTTCCTTTCAGCTTCACAGAGGGTGGGGTGGGAGGAAAGGGATGAGGGTACCTCCATCCTGTTCTAGGGTGACCAGCCCATCCCCACCTCTCCCCCTGGCTTGGTTGGGTATATGTGAACCCACTAGTTCAAAAACAGAGCTTCTGTTTGGCTGGATACTTGCAGACTGCTTATTTTGAATCTCTCTTCATCTCCTTTAAAGCTCTTCCTCTTAGCGAGCAGTAAACCCGCTGCAGAGGTTAAGCCGACTCCCACTCCTCTTTCTCTTTGGTGTTTAATGTCACCGCCTTTGTGTTTCCTGTTTGCCTTGGGTCCTGTTTGTTGTTTAAAATGACAAAACTTCATTATGCCTGTGAGAATTATTTACCTTCTTCTGTGTGGTGTTTTTGTGACTTTGGTGTATTTGAATTTTCCTTCCTTTTTTTTCACCACTGGAATTTAAAATTTGGAACCACATATATAAGTATACAGTTTTGCCTTCCCTTTGTGTATTTATACTTATGGTTGCCCTAAGCATCTTTTAATATTACAGAATAGCATCTAAATATGGCTTATTAGTTGCAGGGTCCTGAGAGTTATAAATCATATTCTTCAACAATAGCAAAGATTATCACTGTTGATACACTTACATTTAGTGGGTGGGACGGGACCAGAACCCTCCAGTGCTCTTCACAGAATCACACAGTGCAGAGGTGAGAGGTGGCTGTCTTTCTTGAAGGGTCTACCTTTTCCCTGCTTTAGCTCCAACTCAGCACTTCATAGTTTCCCCAACCTTGGACAGGGGGCTTGACTCCAATCACTAATGCATCAAGGCAGAGCCAGTTGTTTGCTTTCTGCTCACTGCTGTATGATTCTCTGAACACTACCTGCTTATCCTGCTGCCCCACATCTTTCTATCCAGGAAAGTACTGTCGCAGGGAAGAGAGTTAAGGTCAGTCACTGCTTCTGTCCATGTTGCATTTCGAGCCCTTGTCATTGTCCTTTTTCTGACCAAGAATCATTCCCCTGACTCCTCTTCTCTGCCCATTTGAATTTGACTTTCTCAGCAATAAAAACCGCACTCATCTTAATTGCTTACCAGTATTCTCTGACTACATTAGAAGGCCCCCAGTTCACACTGCACACTTTCTGTATGCTACCTATTTACTATGGGTTTTTCTCTGCATTTGCATGTACGAACTACTACACTAGCACCTCGCCATGTACTGGGTAAGAACAGGGGAGATAAAACACGACATTGGCATTGCCCTCACATTGTTTGTAGTCCACGGGGGAGATTGACAGTTGCAGCAGGAGCTAGGATGCTGATAAACACAGGTGCACCTTGAGTCCTGAGGAAGGACTCGGGGTCCAGACAATGAGGAAGGGTCAGTGGGAGGGGGTGCCCTGGAAGAAGTGAGATTTGAACAGTCTGAAACGGTGAGTAGGAGTTTTCCAGAACCAATATTTGGAATAGACCATTTTTATAAAGGATTGCTTTGGGAAGGACGTGGCACCCTTATAATCAGTTTATTTTGTTTTCCTATAGACTCATGAAATGTGGGGTGCTATGTGAAAATTAAAACTTAGAGAGAAAGGAGGTTTGCAATACAATATCCATGGACCTGAACTAGTCTCATGCTCTCCAAACCACATCAAATGGCCATCACCAAAGTGAGAGGATGTATACAGATGCACTTCGTGAAGTACAGGGAGCCATCCACTGTACTTTTAGGTTTAGGACTATCAGACAACCATAATGGTGTATTATCACTCCTTATAAATCCTCTGGTGACTTTAACCCTGAAGAATTGAAGCCTTGGAAATATGAAGCAAATAACACTGTGCAATACATGTGGATATGCCATCAAGATGACAAAAGCTGTACCTGTGTTGGAAAACACATGGGAGCAGAGGGGCACATAATAAAATTGTTTTAACTGTTACACATCCCTGAAGCCATTTTAGGGTGGCAAAATTGTTTTCTCTAATATATATACATTGATAAACATTTTATTCTGATGTCAATTCATCTCTTTGCATGAAACACTTTTTATCTTGTTTCACTGCATTCCTTGAGCTCTCCAAAAGTGTCAGACCCTGAAAGTTGTTTTTTACCAGCATGTAGTTCAGGTCCAGATAGGGTGAGGATTGGTTACCATATGACACGTGCCCCAGCTACACCGTTTCATCCTCTGGTTGAGTTGGCTAGAAGCTTCAGACATCTCACTACATCCAAGTGCCATAATAAGAGACAGAGCCCCTAACATGGAGTCACCTCCAGGGCCAAGTCCATGGCTTCAGACTTGAAAGCAGATGGAGATTCCACAACCTTGATTTTCCTTTCTGCTTGGTGACAGCACTTAAATGACTTAGGGAACAGAGGGAGTTCCAAGGAGGCATTGAAAATGATCACGAGTTTTAAGAGTTGAAGGCTCAGGTTCCACAACCAATCTGGGGCCGAGTTTTCTGACAGCCACAAGCTGCTGCCCAGAGCCCTCGATGATCAGAGTTCCCACCACCAGGTTCTGCAGCAAAGTGCAGGCCTCACGCCCTCAACAGAAGTCAGCTCTGATAAGTGATCTTAAGCATGGAGCAGCAGCCAGCCCCTGGCTGGAGACCAGGGTTTTGCTCTCTGCTCTTGCCACCAACCCAAGACCAGCATTAAGTGGATCCTCTGCAGCGTGGTGTGATCCGTGAAACTGTTCCTCACCATGAGCACAGAACATTGAGAAATGGTTTTATGTATCACACTGTCACTTATCACCATTGATTCTGTAGACCTAGAAGGGCCCTCAGAGCTCATCCAGCCCATTCAACAGATGACCGTCCATGGGGCACATTGGGCATCAGAATTAGCATAGAGGTAGAGGAAAATGGATTGTCATATGGCAATAACATTTGAGTGTCGTCCATATTTTGCCATTAGTCTGAGCCTGTGGATTTGAGCAAGTCACTGTATCTCTCTGGTCCTCAGTGTTCTCATTAGGAAGCTGAATTACATAGTAAAAACAACAGACATTTCTTGAGCATTCACTGTGTGCCAGACGCTGAGAGAATGGTGATGCTTTAAGTGTATTAGAAAGTTTTGTAGACTTCAGACTCAATTCTCAAACAACGTATGAGGCTTTCTCCATTTTCAGGTGATGAAACTGAGGCATGGAAAAGATAAGGAAAGTTCTTAAGGTCTCATAACTGATAGCAGACAGAGCTCGTATTTGAACCCCAACTCCCTCCCTTAACCTTGAAAGGTTCCTAAAACTTCTTCCTTGACATCCTCTGACTTTCTGACTGGGTGCAAGGGGAGACCTGAGCACAGAGGTGATCAGACATCATCTGCCTCCTTTTGTGTGTTATGACTCCGCCTCTAACACCCTGCCTCTAGGAACCTCCAGGCCAGGCCTTAATCCTCAAAGCTTCCTTCCAGCTGTGTTTCCCTCATCACACCCAGCAAATGCACCTGCAGGCCCTACCTGGTCCCCTTCCACTTTGTTGAAATACAGAAAGACTTTGTATTTTGGAATGTGCGAGCATCCTCATGAGGTTAGTTTAATTTTAACCATTTTCAAATGGGCATGCTGTTGTTTTGAAGAAAGAAACAACTAGTTTTGATAGTAGTGTTTGAAATGGATGAACCTTTAAGTTTCATAGAAGCCTGTTCTTTGTGTGTACAAGTGGAAGGAGAGTTGAGAAGGCACGTGGTTCCCTGGGATGTGCAGGCTCCAGGTTTGATGGAATCGCTCCATGATTTTGGTGGCTCAGTTGTGTCAGTTTTCCTGTGTGGCCAGCACTCCATCTGTAACACAGTGATAACTGTATCTGTGCATTCCCATTTACAGGTCATTTTCACATGTGTTGCTTCTTTTAATCTTCACTAACAGGACAAGTATTTTATAAATAAGGAAACTGATGCCTGCAGAGGGTACTAACTGGGCCAAAATCACCCAACTAAAGGAAGGGTCAGGCCAGGAGACAAACCCAATGTGACAAACCTCATTTCACAATACCTGGGTAAGGCAGAGAGCATTAACCAGATGCTTCTTATGCACATGGGCACATGTGGGTCTCCTAGAATGGGTCATCACAGTCTGGAAATAGGAGATGTACCATACAGCTAAAACTGCACAGTCCTCTGAGTCCTCCTGAATGTGGGGAGTTAGATTTAAGCGATCTATGATAGGTTCCACACAACTCTAGACCTGTGGTGCTTTCTCTACCTTCAGATTTTTTACCCTGTGATCAGGACATGGGGATAAGTTGGTGTACAGATTACAAAAAGCTATGAACCTTATTCCTAATATTGTTAAGTATTGCACAGTTTTCATCACGCTGTATTCAGGAATGTGGTGAAGGTGTAGTGATGAAATGATTTTCAGCAAAATAGAACAAGTATTCTAAAACATTTTCATAATCTCAAAACGTGTGCTTCCTTTGAGCCTGATTTCCAGGTGTAGAACCTGGACTCTATTATTCTGTATGGCTAGTATGTATAGCCTGGGACAGCTGGCAAAATTATGATGAAGATTGCTGGGTTGCCAGTCAAACTCAGAGTGCAGTCAGCAGCCAGCCTCAAGGTCATCAGGGTCTGAGAACCCCTTCTTTGTTTGAGAGAGGGAAGCTTTTACCTCTCTATTTTCTATCTGTGACTCCTCAGCTATTAATTCAAGAAGTCCCTACAGTCAGTTTCATGCAGGAATAGTCCTTCACCCTCCTTGAATGATCTGCTCTTCACAAGTGGCTATTGTTTTAATGTGAGACCATCTATAGCAAAGCCAGAATGATCACGGTCTGCAAATCTAAACCATGCTTTCCTATTTCCCTTGCAATCTCAAGAGGAGTCTTGAAGCCCTATACACAATATCCACTTTCTTATAAGGGCTTGAGCCCATGTGCCCACCCAACCTACTTCACTTATTCTCTATGTGTGCCTCATATTGCTGAGTATGACATGGACCCTCTGTTTGGAAAATGGAAATAATGAACTACTTCCCAGTATTTGAGAAGAGAAAATCCTAAAGACATTCTGTATTCTAAAGCAATTTGGCTGATCTTTCTTGCTCCTTTTCTTTCTTTTCTCCTATATTTCCTTCCAAGCCTCAGTGTTTACAGCCTTGGGCATTGGCAACATAAATTGGATTTTCAGAGTGAAAGGAAGCTGGCCTTCCTTGGAGAAGTCTCAAAAAGCCCTGAAGAAGAAAAAATAGTCTGGGTGGCATTTGAAGTTTGTGATGCCAAACAGATGAGCCAGTAGCAGAGCTGGGCCATAGATAAATGGCACCCAAAGATGTTGGATTGTCATGATTGTGGTGTGATTCTGTGTTGGAGAAGAGGTCCTTCAGTTCTGGAAGCCCCAATGGGGCATCTGCAAGATAATGGAGCCATTGGTACCTTCAGAAAGCACCTGCAGGGATGGTATTTGAAAGGAAAATGTAATTAGACAAAGTTCTGGAACCCAAGTTACCTAAAGAGGAATGTTAAAAATCCAAAGAAAATCCATCTAGCCCTGGCCAGTGTGGCTCCATTGGTTAAAGCATCGTCCCATTCACTGAAAGGTGGCAGGTTCAATTCCCATCCACAGACATATCCTGGTTACTGGTTCAATCCTTGGTTGGGTGCATACAAAAAGCAGCCAATCAATGTCTCTCTCTCTCTCTCTTCCCCCCTGTCACCCATTCTGCTCTCAAAAAAATTAGTAAAAAAACATATCAGATTTTAAAAAGAAGAAGAAAACTCATCTAAAATTACCATATTTCTTACTTTTCTAGAAAAAAGGCCCTTAAAATACAGATCATCTAGGATCAACCATAGTCAAAATTTTGGTAGAGTTTCTCTCTCTTTTATTTCTTTCATCTTGCAAATAGACCTATCTTCACCTGGGAATATTTGTTCAGCTTTTTAGTCTCAATAATCCTTTTAGAAGCAAAGAAAATTGAGGTTTCTGCCAGGGCTAGATGTTGACAACCTAACCTACTTTATCTTGTGGGCTCATGGGAAACTTCAGACAATTCCATCTAATTTATCATCCAAACCAGGTCACTTTGAGGGTAAAGGACACAAACCAAACAGGCTACCAGGATAACCATTTTAAGCTAGCAAGGTCCTGAGCAAGTCAGGAGGTGTGATCACCTTGTTGTACACAGTGAGATTCACAGGATGACCAGAGAGTGAGTGCTACACAGGTGTAATGACCTGAAACTATGTTTGAAGATTTCATTTTGCCATTGTTTACATGTTTATTTCTCTTTTACACAGAATCATCTCAATTTAGATTTCACAAAATACTCTCGTTCTTTTTCTTGTTCTACTACAACCTACATGGTAACTAGCTACAAATACAAAGGGTCTAGAAGGAAAACACAAACCACTGGATATAAATAAAATTGGCTTTTAGACAAGTGAGAATTTTAGCAAACTGAAAAGATGGTCTCAATGCCCGTGGTCCTGTTTGTCTGTAAAGCTCACATAAGTCATAAAACACACAGTATTTTGTAGCATATAAATAGCCAGACTTAATTTTGTTTCTAGTACGGTGTGGAGCCCTATTTATAAGACAGTTTTCTCTGTAACCTCTCTACATACCAAACACTATTTAAAATGTTAACAATTATAGAAAAATCACCTTTTAGAATTTCATGCAAAATTTCAAGGAAATGAACTGCACCAGAAATGAATAGTAAAGAGGTATTTGTGTAGGATGCAGCAAACAGGACATGTTAAAGCTCAGCGAAGTGGTTAAGCTACATGGATCTCATTTGGGTTAACTAGTCTGTATTTGAGGGTTTTATGGCCACCAGGCCCAGTATTGTTAGAATGAAAGTGATTTTCAGACTCAAAAGTTAAAACAGTTCTTTCCATTGAGGCCCCATTGCCCATCGCTGCTGTTTCGCCTTCTTTTGCACATACTTCACACTCTAACCTCTTAACTGGGAAGAGCCAAACCCTGATGTACACTTGAACCCTTTTATCAGCCATGGGGTCAGACCTCATCTTATTTTTCCCCTGTGTCTCTTATAGACGCAGAACGCGGGCCCTCCTCTCAATGTATTTGCTCTAATCCTCTTCACAGGAAGTTTCTAGGGACCAATCAGAGCCATGTAGTTAATACAGTTTTCCTTTTAACCTCTTAGTCACTGGACTGGAGAACTAATAGGAGCCTCTTCCAGAATGACTATCCTGTGTTTATTCCCAGAGCAGATCAAGGATAACTGGTCCTCCTCACTGAGACACCTGTGTTTGTGCATTTTGGGGTAGGCATAAATACTCTTACGTATGCATCCACTTAAAAAAAGACACATATAATGCAAGAAACAGTAAGATGTGACTGTGTTTAGATATGTGTATTGGGAAGAACATTTCCAGAAAAGAACACTGAAAAGTGAATATTGATATCACTGAGCAGGAAGAACAAGAAAAAACAAGGCAACAGGGCTCATCCTGGCAGACGGAAGCCAGGGGCATTTTTCAGTTCAGCTCATTTTTCTCTGTTGTTTATAACCCGAGCCCCAAATAGCAGCCAAAGAATACATTTGGTATAATTTCATCACATAAAGCACGTCCCTTTTCTGATTACAATATCTTGTCTATTGAATTTCCTCTATAAATTGATTTGCCTTTTCTCTAGCTGTAAAGGAAAATATAGGTCTTGTTTCCCACTTATTTCATAGCAAAAACTTAGATAAAACTTACTCTCTTTTCTTCTTTTGTTTATTTTTAGAAGGTATAAGTGCATATTTCTCAATGAAGAAATTTTTTAGCTGGTGAGAATTTTCTTACGGTATTGTTTTTATTTTGCTTAGTGTAGGGTTTTTAATTTTTCTCTTACTACAAAAATAATATGTGTTTATTGAAAATGTTTTTGAAAATTCAGACAAGTGAAACCAAGACAATGAAAAATCATAAAATCACAATGCCCCCTAGTAACTGCTTTCAAAATTGCTGGTGTGTTCATTGTTTTATGCTTTTGTTTTTTTTGTGTGTGTGTGTGTGGTGTTTTTTTTTTTTTCATTATTAAAGGGCTTTTTTCGAGGGAAGGATTCTGCCCATTTTGACACAGTATATTTGTAGATGCATGTATTCCCACCTTAATGCTGCCCGATCTATATGATAGAATAATTTTTTTAATGACTGGAATATTTAACCAGGAAATATCTGACATGTGCAGCTTCTGTGTAGCTTTAACGGTGCCCTGGTGAGAAGCAGCCGTCGACGCTGTCATTTCCGTGCACACGCACAGACATCCATCCATCATGAATATTTAAAATTCAATCATTAGGTGCAGCAGCGGCCGCCGCAGCATATTTGTTGCAACTGATCAGCCACTAATGGTTTAAAAACTTAGAAATTGGGGGCTGCCTTTGTCAATTCAAGAGGATTATTCCAAGCCACTGAAGCTCCCTGTCAGAATGGAAAAGTGTATTAAAAGAGATGGGAGTGCAACCCCAGGGTTGCTCACAATATATAATTTACTAAGCACACATGCTTAAGAGAAAAATGGATCAGAGGGGAGAGATTGGAGATCCCTAAAATAGTCTCCTGCCCAGATCACACATACCACCCAATAAGCAAACAAACAAAATATTCCAAGTTCTGTTTCTTCCTGAATCCCACACCGACCGAGGTTCTGGTGGCGAGTCCCGTGTTTTGTGAGACAGGCTGGGCTCCAGGCATTCATTCTTCCAGATGAACTTCCTTCCCAAGCAAGCCTTTCACAATAGAAGCAGCAGTGTGTCCTTCACAGTCATCAGGTGAAGTCTGCTTTCTCCCATTCCCTGGCATGTGGTGACCAGCAAGGAGGCATGGTTGGAACGTATTTTTTCAAGAATCTGTTTTCTGAGCTTCATTTGCACAGTTCACTGGCACAATCAGCTTACTGGTGCTGGCCACACACTTTGTTTCTGAATCCTTCCCATCTCTCTAGATCAGACTTAGAAGGCCCAGCACAGAAGCCCAGAGAAGGCCTCCAGCTAACCTAACACCCCCACATAACCTGAGCTGTCAGAGTCCATGAGAGAACATGACAGTATCAGGGCGGTGTGCATGGAAACACATTTTAAGCAAGCATGCTGGACTCCCTCTGACCCTTGCAGGAACTGTGCAGAAAGTGGTTGATGATTTGCTCAACAGACTGACTCAGTGAGTGATCTTGTTCTTCGGCTCTGCCCTCGGCACCCAGCTGTCCACACCGACCTGAGTGGACAGGGATCTCCACTAACCCAGGAGAAAGGAACAGTTTGTGTATTTTCTTAATGTTCTCACCTTATACAACCTCTAATAGAGGAAGGAGAGAAGGCTGAGAAAGGAAAAAGAGGGGGGGGAAGGAGGGAGGAAGATTTGTGAAGTAGTGAAATTTGTACCCATTTGCTAGTCAGCTGGAGCTCAGTTCCATTACCCCATCTCTGGCTGCCTGGCTTCAGAAAATCCCAAGTGTGAACTGTGAAAATCTAATTGAATGATGTGAGGAGAAGCAGAGCCATCCAGTCTCATTATGCTGCTTTAGGTCCATCGCCCTCCCCATCCCCCCACCCCCCACAGCCACACCCATTGTCACTCTGAGATCAAAGAGCTGTGATATGCATCAGCAGCTTCACAGGGAAAGCCACACGGTTTTCCTCCAAAATATCAAACTGTATCCCCTCAATTTCCCAAATTAGAGGATATCCCGATAAGCCACCCGATAGGATTTTCTAAGGACAGCAAGAAAGCAAATGCGTTTAAATGGGACTATGGTTTAAGGGCCATAACTATATAGAAAAAGCTCTATCTGCCACCAAAAGTCATAACCGAATGACTATTTTTAAATACATCTTCAAATGTAAAGTAATATTTAAACTATTACTAATAGACCATTTATTTATTAAATGCTTCCTCTTACAGACAAAAAAAAATGCTTAGTTGGGTGAGAGAATCTGGCTAGTAAATTAAAATAAAATGCCATGCTCGCTTATTATAATCCAGAGCTAAGTCAACAGGGCTCCCGGCAACCTGCAGGAAGGGAAATTAAGGCACAAGGTGACCCGTGGATGTTTGCATAAAAAGGCAGCCACACAGTTGTGGAGAGCAGACAGCTCCTGACGTTTTTGTCTCTGTCAAGCTGTCACAAATACCCGAGAGAAAGTCTGCTTGGGGCATTTCAGACTCAGAATTCTCTGTTTATATGGATGTTGAGATTTCCCTCTGCTCTGGTGGAGGGGATACTGGGGAGGAGGGATATGAGGGACATCTGTAATATTCTCAATAATAAAGAAAAATGAAACTTTAAAAATTATATTCTAGATTAAAGGGTTAAAGATTAACATTTTCCTGATCAACCTTACTCCAATTCAAGATTTACTTAACTGACTGTCCTTTTACTACTTTACAGATTCAATCTGTTGAGCAAATAAAAATCATTCTGAAAATGACCTACCTATGTATTTTTAAAATTTGTGAAATTTTTTTAATTTCAGAATTATCATCATATCAGGCATAAGAGGAGGTGTGCCAATGAAACTATTCTATACCATTTGCCATAGATTTATAAATGGGACCTAAAAGAGAAATAAGGAATCACATCATATGTGAAAATAAGAAATTCCGCCATAAATGCTTCATTCACATAAGCATCATCTGTTTCAAATCAAAAAACATCAAGATGGGTAGCTTCCTGCTTTGTCTTGGTCTTAAGCCCATCTCACCCCGGATGGTGCTCGCTGTGGGGAACCTTGGTACAGTCAGGAAAAGGAGTGGACATTCACGGACACTTTCTGACATCTCTTGTGCAGAAAGGAACTTGTCATACCACAAATATATGATTTTCTTGTACTTAGTTAATTTTTCTCATTTAAGTTCCTACCTGGCCCTCTCTGCCAACTTGGCCTCATTCAGATACCCTGATCTTGGGTAAAGCACTCTTTTCTATTTTCATTCTTCATTTGCAAGACTGTCCCCATTTCTATGTGTGTGGACCCTCCAGTACTCTGTCCAGTACCGCCATGTGTCCTTCCTCCTCTCTGCCACCCCGCAGGTCCCACTTCAACTGCTTACTTCTTTGGTGGGTGCTCTCTGTTGAATCTGGTGTCATTCCTGATCTCCACACACACACTTTCTCCTGGATTCTGCCCTCGGGATTAGATTCTGGGAGCCATTAGGCCTGAGTGACTTATTTGACAAAAAGTCAACACCATTATCTCTTATTTAAAAAAAAAAATCTTCTTGGGAGGCAGGGGGAACAGGAGAAAAACCATGTTGACAATATAAAGAAGGGAAAAAGCACAAATAGTGTGGACCAGAATTGGGCAGTGACAGGCTTTGCCCAGCCCTCTGACCCCTAAGCAGTGGCTCCCTGCTTCCTACTCACCACTTCCTCAATCTCTCTGCTGTCTAGTCTTCCATCCTCGTCCACCTTTCTGCCATTCCACTATTGACAGCTCATGCACTTGGGTTGTTTTTCTATCATTCCTCCATCTCCCCATCACGGTCAATGCCAGCCCCTCCACAGGACAGAAAGAAAAGTACTCAGCTATGATGGTGGGGAAGGTACCATCTAGGAGGAAGAAATGAAAGTTTTACAAGGCACTAAGCAGACGGTTAAGGGCCACACACTCGCAGTTCTGACTATCTGATTGCAGTGATTCTGCAGCCTGCAGGAAAAGTATCGGGTCTTCAGAAACTGAAAAGTTCGACAGTGGTCTGCTCTGGGATGGAGCCTGCCCGGCTTGGTATTGTTATTCTCGCACCCCCATAACCTCATTCCCCCCCCACACACACACACACATCATATCTGTGCCTAATGAACAAGATAAAGACACCAGAATGCCACCAACATTGAAACGGTGGCATCTAATTGATTTTCATCTTAGTTCAACAGTGTGACCAGAGGGATGTTTCAATTACGACCACCATATGGGACAGCAAGTGCCTGATGAGCAGGGATGCGCCTGCTCTGCATTCTTTCAGGCAACTCCTCGTTATTCCGCAAGCTGTTGCCTCCATTGGTGAAATCACACCCCGTGGACTCAGTCCGCACAGGTACTTGAAGGCGCTGAACTTACAGCCAGAGCTGGTGGAGGTTTGGGAACCAGCCGGGTCCTCCACACACGGCTCCTACTGGGTAGGTGGTGCAGCTGCCGCAGACTCCCCCTCCAGCCTCACCTCACATATCTGCTGTGAATCTGATAAATGCCATCCTGAAGAGCAATTGATTTATTAATTAGCTGATTCTGAATGTTCTTAGGACTCATTTGGGATACAGAGTCGTTATAATTTAAAAATGTCAGTGAGTACGATGGAAGCCGAAATGGCACCTCCCAGGGGCTCTGTGGGCAGAGCTTGCTCCTCGGCTGGGTGGGGTTTTCTCCACCACCTGAGTGCCACCCACAGGAAGTCACCTCCTTGGGCCTGAGTTGGGGGGGGGCGGATAGGGGGTGGTCGGGAAAGGAGGGGAAGCTCCTACCATGAAACACACAGGATCCAAGCTGGACCAGATCAAGCAGGAGACTTTAGCTCTTAAACTCGGGCTTGTCACTGGTTCATTAGAGGACAAGTTAGGGATCTTTAGTTTGGGAATGACTTCTAGAAAATCCCGACTGCATGTAATTACCTGTTTTTATGAGTAGGTGGTCCATAAATTTCTTTCCAACAAAAGAGATGATGAGCTAAGAATTGGAAAATAGAGGCTAGATTCTGTTATCATGAATGTTACCTAAGCAGGTTTTTGATTTTATGTTTGTGTTGTCCTTAAATATGAGTAACTAAGACCTGACAGTAAGTTGGCATTTTTTGTTGGTAGTTTTTGAAACACTTGACTTCCCTGTACTGAATAATAAGCCCAAAATTGTTTTGTATCAACTTATTGTCTGGTGTGCTTTTTCTCTCTCTCTCTCTCTTTTTTTTTTAATTGTGTTACATATATACATATCTTCCCATTGCCCCCCCCTCCCAGGCATAACCTAACCCCCCAGTGTCTTGTGTTCATTGGTTATGCTTATATGCATGCATACAAGTCCTTTGGTTGATTGATCTCTTATCTACCCCACCTCTCCTTCATCTTCCTGCTGTAATTTGACAGTCTGTTTGATGCTTTACTGCCTCTATATCTATTCTTTTGTTCATCAGTTTATAATGTTCTTTATTATCCACAAATGAGTGATATCATGTGGTGTTTCTCCTTCATTGACTGGCTTATTTCACTAAGCATAAGGCTCTCCAGTTCCATCCAGGTTGCTGCAAATGCTAAGAATTCCTTCTTTTTAATGGCAGCATAGAATTCCATTGTGTAGATGTACCATAGTTTTCTGACCCACTCATCTGCTGACAGTCACCTAGGCTGTTTCCAAATTGTAGCTATTGTAAATTGTGCTGCTATGAACATAGGGGTGCATAAATCCTTTCTGATTGGTGTTTCTACTTTCTTAGGATATATTCCTAAGAGTGGGATTGCTGGGTCAAATGGAAGTTCCATTTTTAGTTTTGTTGAGGAAACTCCATACTGTTCTCCACAGTGGCTGCACCAGTCTGCATTCCCACCAACAGTGCACAAGGGTTCCTTTTTCTCCGCATCTTCGCCAACACTTGTCGTTTGTTGATTTGTTGATGATTGCCATTCTGACAGGTGTGAGATGGTATCGCATTGTCATTTTGATTTGCATCTCTCAGATAATTAGTGACTTTGAACATGTTTTCATGTGTCTCTTGGCCTTCTATCATCTTTCGAAAAGGTTCTATTTAGGTCCGTTGCCCATTTTTTTTATTGATCATTTATCTTCCTTTCATTAAGTTGTATAAGTTGGCTGTAGATGTTGGAGATTAAACCTTTATCAGTGATAACATTTGCAAATATGTTCTCCCATACAGTGGGCTTTCTTGTTGTTTTGTTGATGGTTTCCTTTGCTGTGCAAAAGCTTTTTATTTTGATGTAGTCCCATTTGTTTATTTTTTCTTTAGCTTCCATTGCCCTTGGAGCAGTATCAGTGAAGAAGTTCTTTCGGCATATGTCTGAGATTGTGCTGCCTGTGGATTCCTCTAGTATTTTTATGGTTTCACATCTAATGTTTAAGTCCTGTATCCATTTTGAGTTTATTTTTGTATTTGGTGTAAGTTGGTAGTCCAGTTTCATTTTTTTGCATGTATCTGTCCAATTTTCCCAACACCATTTATTGAAGAGGCTATCTTGGCTCCATTGTATGTCCACTCTCACCTCTCCTGTTCAACATAGTACTGGAAGTATTAGCCATTGCAATTAGACAAGAAGAAGAAATAAAAGGCATCAAAATTGGAAAAGAAGAAGTAAAGCTGTCCTTATTTGCTGATGACATGATGCTGTACATAAAAAACCCGAAGGACTCCATCCCAAAACTAATTGACTTAATAAATGAATTCGGCAATGCAGCAGGATACAAAATTAATGCCAAGAAATCTGTGGCATTTCTATACACTAATAGTGAAATTACAGAAAGTGAGACTAAAAAAGCAACCCCATTTACTATGGCACCAAAGAAATTAAGATACCTAGGAATAAACCTAACTAAGGAGGTAAAAGACCATGCAGAAAACTACAGGACACTGAAAAAAGATATAGAGGAAGACGTAAATAGATGGAAGAGCATACCATGGATGGATTGGGAGAATCAACATCATTAAAATGTCCATACTACCTAAAGCAATCTATAGATTCAATGAACTACCCATTAAAATACCAACAACGTATTTCACAGACCTAGAAAGAACTCTTCAAAGATTCATCTGGAACAAAAAAAGACTGCAAATAGCCACAGCAATCCTGAGAAAGAAGAATAAAGTAGGTGGAATCTCAATACCAGATTTCAAGCTATATTACAAAGCAACTGTTCTCAAAATAGCCTGGTACTGGCACAAGAACAGACATATAGACCAATAGAATAGAATAGAGAATCCAGATATCCACCCAAACCACTATGTTCAATTAATATTTGACAAAGGAGGTCTGGTGTGCTTTTTAATGTGAGCACATGTACCCAGAAAGATGACATGTCTTGGTAGCAGCCTCACCTCTGGGCCAAAGAGCGGCACATCCTTTCTGCTGGCTGCTAAGCGCTGAGGAGACTGAAGAGCAGGGCGTGGGAAGTAGGGCGACTGCCACTGCATGCACACTGAGCTGTGGGGAGGGGCCAGTGCCACAGCTATGGCTTCAGGCCTACCTTTGCCTGAGAGGGAGGAGGCATGGAAGAAGGCCTCCTCCAGTCCCAAGAGCTCCACTGTGGAGCAGGACAGACGGCCGGAAAGCCTCCTACAGGCCCTGCCGCTGTGGAGAGCAATGCAGGATCCCCCAGAGCTGTGGATGGCAAACTGTGGCTCGAGAGCCCCTTAAGTGTGGCTCTTCCACAAAATACCACGGCCTGGGCGAGTCTGTTTTGAAGAAGTGGCACAGAAGAAGTTTACGTTTAAAAAATTTGGCTCTCAAAAAAATTTCAATCGTACTGTTGATATTTGGCTCTGTTGACTAATGAGTTTGCCGACCACTGCCCCAGAGTATCCAGACCCTTGACCCCCTGCATGGGCTACTTGCTCACAGAGGCACACGCATGTGTGCGTGTGTGCGTGCGTGCATGTGTATGTTTCTCTGTGTGCATCTAGACACCCTACCTTCTAGGATCGTGGAAATGATGAAACTCGTTAATGCATATGAAAATGTCTGATATACAGTAGGTGCTCAGTAAACACCAGTTCTCCTTTTTTCACATGTGTGCTACAGTCACTTACCTCTTCTGTACTTTAATTTCCTTTTATATAAAATGGGGGATAATAATGTCAACTAATACTTACCTGCTCTAGTATTAAGCAAGTTCTTTGCAGCAGTAGACCCACCCTCTTTCCTTTTCGACTCCCCATCCTTGTTTGACATCTCTCAAGCCCCTCCGCTTCCTGTGGCCCAGGCTCTGGTCACAGCGTACGAGCAGGGCTGTCCTGTGTGCGGGCTGTGAGCGCTGCGCCCTCCCGGGGGACGCCTTGTCGGCAGGTACTGCCCCAACCTGGGACCTTTTATTGATTTCTTGGCATCTGGCTCTGCTGTGATACCAGGAAGAATGGAGGTGGCTGGCCCTGGACTTGGTCCTGGACAAATAAATGTGTTTGTCAAAGCCTTTTCCTGACATTGGTTGTCTCAAGCCCAGGTGGCCCTGTGGAGGGTAATTAGTTCTCTTTATTGGAGGGAACCTCAGGAAGCTCTGGACTGCTTACCAGGGGACACATTGCAGAAAGGTTTTGTTAATGCAGCTGTTCCTGGCCTTTTCATTGTGCTAATGGGCAGCCTGTAAGAAATTTAACTTCCTGTCACTGGCGCCACGCAGCACCTATCAAACAAAGCATTGTTTCTCCACACTGTTGATATGTGACTTGCGGAGGCCCGCGATAGGATGCTCGTTTTTATCTGCTACATGCACAGCGCTTGTAAAAAACCAGCAGTGGCCTTGTTACCACTTGACATGACACTAGGTTTAGCTGTTTGCACTGACACACGGCTGCACCCTCTTAGAGCGGCAGCCCGGGGTCAGATTCATTAGAGAGCGCAGAGGCGCCCAGAGGGAGGCTGCATCGGGTAAGATTCTCTCTGCTCCCCTGTTGGAAGCAGCCAGGCAAGGAGCTTGCATCTTGGAATGGGTGACTTTTTATTCTTTTCTTTGTTATGATGAGTCAAGAATCCCTGTTTATTCTTTGACCATACATGGACAAGATGACGGGAAGAAAGAAAGGTCTGGAATTAACGTTCACCCCTGAGAAGAAGAAAAGGAATGCCTGCCTCTGTGTGTTGCTTTTCTTTGCTAACGGGGGCTCTTTGTCGCCCAGCAAAATGCATGTGTCTTTCTTGCCACAGCAAAGGCAGCTGGGAGGTGGAAGTCAATGGAGTGGAACCTAACACTTAGAGGGTTGTTTCCTCCTCTTTCCTCCCTATGTTGTGAGGATGGCCTTGGAGCCACATGTCTTTTGTGCGAGAGTCACTATCCCTTCGGACATTTCAGAAGTGGAGGGTGCTCTTTCAGAATTCAGGGTTCCCTGTGCAATCACTGGCTCAGACCAGTTGCTGCTGATCACCTCGAGCAGCGAGAGTGCTCATGGCACTGAGAGAGGGAGCCCAGGCTTCCTCTTGCAGCATCCGCACGTCTATCTGCCCGTGAATTAGCATGCAGAGGGACGCACGTGGCAGAGAATGCATGTGGCAGAGGAGGAGCTGCCTGTGTGGCCCTGTACGAACTATGTGTGGCCGGCTGGCCACACAGGCAGACAGAGCAGCCATCTCTGTGTACAGGGAACCTCAGGCCCCGCCACCCATTGCTCATGCATCTCAAGCCTTGTCACAGCTTCTCTGACAGGCTGCAGAAGCCCCGTCCCACCGCCAGCTTTCCATGAGGGTGTAAGGATAATTAGTGCATTTCCTTGGGTTAAACAATGTACCCATTTAAAAAGCAGCTACCACTTCCTTCTGCCCTTGCCAGTGGAGACCCGATCACTTCCTTTGTCAGGAATATCTTTTGTCAGGCCCTTTCTTCCAGCTGCTGCTGCTGACATGGTTCAGGGGATTCTTCTGTCTGAATGCTTCTTACTGGGTCATGCCTGAAGCACATCATGTGACAGAATTGTGCCACTGGCTCTCAGAGCTCTGAGAAGTTTTATCAGGGTCAGCAAGGCTCTTCCTGCCCAAGCATTAGGCTACCCAGTTTGCAAAGCCATTGTCGGGTCTGCTGACCTGGATTTACCAGCTGCTCTGGAGAGAGATCGCCCATGAACTGTGTTTGCCTGTGGGCCCAGCACACAGCCATCAAGGCATCCCAGGGGCCAGGGGCTGGGCACCATTCATCAGTTCCATGTCACTTCCTGTCGTTGCTGTCTCTGTCCAGGTCTTCTCCAAGGCCCAGCCAGGATGCTGCCAAGCACTCCCAGGCACAGGAGCAGCGAAATGGTCATGGTTGGCTAAGGGCTTGTACACAAGATGCTTTTCTATCTTTTGGGAAGAAGGGGACGGGGGGAGGAGGGAGACTTATCAGCATGTTTCCATTCACCTGAATTTATGCAGAATAAATCACATACTCTTCCTGGGGTTTAGGTCAAAAAGCAGGGGGCATTGATTCTGGGTCCTCATCTCCACTGCCCACAACCAACAGTGACAGTCCCCGCTCCTCTCCCCCCCCCCCATACCTCCCCCCCAGGTTCCCCAACACAGCCACCATCTCCTCATCTCTTTGCGGGTCATTTATAATCAGTCGTCGTGGCGTACAGGCCTCATTAGTGATATAGCCATTCCTTCAGTGCTTCAGAAATAATCATTTAGAAAAAAATGCACGGTTTCCTTCCCTTGAGAGCCCATGAGTGATGAATTTATTTCAGTTTGGCTGGCTTGGCTGTCTTGCTCAGCCTTATTTCCATATTTATTTCAACAAACAATGTAGGGTGGGACGGGAAAACACACGCTGGGTGTACACACAGACGCTGCGGATCTGCTGCCAACTCGGGTCCCCAGGAGGGGGTGTCCGAGGAATGCTGGTGACAGTGCCCTCCATTTTAGAAAAGAATACAGCTGTTGGATTAGCATGGGGCGCTCTGTGCAGAAGACCAGCTAGTTGGTGATTGCTTGTATTCGAAAAAGTGTGGGCCATAGGCCAAAAGCAATTGATTTTTTGCGGCCATCCTGGTAAGGAAAATGTCCTCCCGGGGTGCGTTAGCCCTTGACCCCCTACATGTATAGGATCTGATGTGTGTGACAGTGACAGTGGGTGGAGATGAACTTTTTGTGCCAACTGAGGACCCCAGGCCTCTGTCTGACTCTCTGCAAACAGACCTCATCTCTATGAGGTTGGGAGGGGCGAGTGTGGGGTGCAGACTGCTCTGACGAGGAACCATGCCAGCAGGTCCTTGATGGCAGTAGTGTCCTCCAGCCAGACTTGCAGATGTGCAAGCCACCTGGCATCCAGATCTCCGTTGTCCTGAAAGATGTTTTTGGTTTTACTGAGAATGTGGCTAAGGCTCGGCACCTAGCACACCTGAATTTTTTAGGGTGAATATTTCTAAGTGACCTCGGCACCACGTCAGAAGAGAAGACCTCAGAAGTCTGTTGAGAGCTATGACACTGACACTGCGTCGGGCGGGCGGCCAACAAGCCACATCACTATTACAAGCCAGGAAGACAGGCACATACCACATCGTGAATCTATGGGGATGCTTTGAAAGTGGAAATTAGTGTTTAATAATAATAGTAGTAGTAGTTTTTCTATTCTGTTGTGAGAGGAACTAAAATGTGCAAAACAGTATCTTGTCCTAAGCGTAACAGAACATCGTTTTTCCTGCAAAAAATCTACACAATGCACCCAATTTTGCAAGAGAATGAATGGAAAAAGCAAATGAATAGAAGAATCCGGAATAAAAATGTTTGATTCGGGGATCCGAACAGCAACACTTGCAGAATTTCTTTTTCTCAGAAATGCATTTTTCTGAGCTGAAGATTCCTTTTTCTAAGAAAGATGTCTTGCTTTTCCCAAACTAGTTCAATGGACAAAGCAGAGGTATAAAGGAAGGATTGAACAACATCTAATGGCTACTATCCACCCCCAAAGTAGACTCAAAATGACACTGGACAGGAGGGGCTGTCTACAGGGGACGTGGGGAAATACTGCTGAAATGCAGTGTTTTCTCAGAAATAACACAAAAGGAAAGTTCAAAATCTAGTGCCTAGTTGAAAAATGAAGAGTAGATTCACATACATGCTAATATCAGTATTAGGAGGAGCTTGGAACCCAAGAGAAGGAGGCTTGTTATAGAGACATGCGCAGGGCAGCCAGCCTCTAACAATGAAGATCTAGAAAAAGGTATTCCAACTCCAGTCTGTCCCAGTCCAGACTGCACCCTTGGGGGAGTGTAATCTTACAGGGACAGGTCTCTCTGTCAGCTTATCCTCCAACCTTCTCATCTAATACAGACAAACACTGTGCTTTTTATTCAGCCAGCATAGTGTTTATTATCTTTACAATTAATAACATTATAAAATAACTAGAGGCCCAATGCATAAAATCCATGCAAGGTACTCAGCCCTCGCAGCCCTAGCTTTGTCCAGAAGGTCGTCCAGACAGCCGTTCTGCTGTTCAGCCTAATTAGCATATTTGCTCTTTATTATATAGGATTGTAAGTGTGATGGAAGAGAAAGTGCCCCCTTTTACCAAGAAGAGCAGAACTGTGGGCTTGTGGGAAAGGAGATTGCGTTAGGGTTGATGTTGGGGTTAATAACTCTTTAGTAAATGAAAGGTCTGTAAGCTCATCCTACCTTCTTGGAGAAACAGTTGAATCACAATAAGAACAGTATTGTTTTGTGAGAGTAATGATGAATTCCACGAAGAATAAAGTTAGTCCCTGCTCTCCCACGTTCCTCAGCCTTTGGAGATGTGCACAGGTGCCAGGAAGCTGAGAAAGGCCCTTTATCACGCTACCAAAGGAGGGCTCCAGCACCCCTGGGGTGTGCTTGCTGGAGCTGTGCTATTCTGTTTTTAATTGGTAATCTGACCACCCTTGAACATGACATTAAGACAGCCGAAGTTGATAATTGAATAAGGTTGAGCATCATTGTTTCTTTGAGTTGGAAATAATTCTCATAACAACCCTCTGAGGGTATTTCCTATCACCAACCTAACTCCTTCGCATGTAACCTTAGACTGTATAGGTCTGTGATTTCATTGTAGTCAAGCATTTCCCCCAACTGTCCTTGCTGGATTTCTTTCCTGTTACTGATGGGCTGGCAGACGGACTGTAAAGCAGACAAATTGATTGAGTAGTTGAAATGTAGATGTCTGGTCTCTATGACACCTTTTTCCTCCTATATGTATTTACCTGCTTTTTACTTCAGTGTGTTTACTAATGTGGTTTATCTCTAGAAACTACTATGAAGGAAGAAGACAGAACAATGAGTCTTGTCTTCTCACTGGCACTTCAGCCATAGAGAGCCAGGGCCACGGTAGTGTACCATGTTCACTGGCTTCCCTGATAAGGTTCCCCATGGCCTGCTCTCTTGCAGAACCCCAATAGCACCCTCTGGCACAGCCCCTCCTCCCCAGGGCTCCTTTACAACTTCGGGGGGGACATAAAAATGTGTTCCTGCATGTCAGCTCCCTGAATGATAAGGTTATTCTCTTTTCCATTACATAGGTGGAATGCTTTCTTATAATCTTTGCATTTGGATTTGCTTCTTTAAGCCACAAGAAATTCCTTCTTTGTGGAAATAATTTTTGATTCTTTTGTTACTGTACGAGGGAACAGAAGGGCCTCTTTGGAAAAGTTATATTAGACTTTGAGTAAGAGAGAGCAGGATAGGAGAGAAAAAAACTCCTAAATGAGAGTTAGGAAAATTGGGTTCAACTTTAGGATCTGATACTCCCAAGTTACTCATTTTGCCTCAGTGACTAAAGGTCACTGAGGAAAATGGGGACAATCCCCACTATAAAGTCAAGTTAGATAATTTCTAGGCTCCTTTCAGCCTTGAAACTATTTCCCCAGTCTGTGGATGTGGAATATTACCTTGAGTGTTTTTATGTTACTACCCACTGCTGGGGTGACTTGCTAGTCATAGTTTGCTGTGGAAGCCCATAGATTCAGAGTTGGTAAATAATACGGCAAAAACCAAAATAACATCAGTCCTAGGACACCTCAAATGATAAATGAAAGCTGAACTCACTCATGTTCCTTCCGTCAGCAGCATTCACTGAACACATAGTATTTGTGGCATAATAGCAGGTACCCTAAAGCTCATTCATTCCCAACACAGGACAGAAACATATAATACAGGCCACCGAGAGTGCTGTGCATGCTGCTGACACATGGGGCCGTCTCTGAGCTGGGGTAAAGGGGTCACCTCTCTCCCTTAGCCTCTGCTCTGAGTAAAAACTTTTACTTTAGTTAAACTTTAGTTAACTTTAGATAAATCCAAATTACTCTGCAAGAACACGCATTGGAAGAGGAGATACTCCCTGGTCTTATTCCCCTATCCCTATAACTGGGACTTTGGCCAGAGCTTCCTCACCCAACCAGAAAGCCAACTTCCCTTCCCCTTGTGAACTGAACAGTATTAACTTCTCAGAGTAAACATAAAAGCAGCCCATTTCATGTTTCTCCCCCTCTCTCTAACCATACTGAACACCCCTCCCATCTCTCCCAAAGAGGGGTGGTCACCCTTGGATGATCTCTGTGGTCAATGGAGGTGTTAAAATTAATTTGAAACAAATTCCCAGAGCGATTGTATGCAGTACCCCATGTTCAATGAACCTTGCTTTCTTCCACCGTCCCCCCAACCCCCGCACTAACCCAGCTGGTATTGGGCAGAATATTTAGAGCTTGGCTACTGTTCGGGTACCTTCCCTTTGGAACTTGTTAGAAATGAGAAGTTCAGGCCCCTCCCAAGACCGACCAACCCAGAGTCTGCATTTGACTGTGCTATGCTGCTCAAAAAGCACTGCATCACAGATGCCACTGGCTAATCGCTGGACCCCCAGGCCTCATAGAGGGGTGGCCACTTGGGTGTCCAAGAGCAGGAACAGGCTGTGTGGAGTGCTGGCAGCTAGTGGATGCTGTGGGGTGGCCCTCCCCTCCTGAGAGCCGCCAGGTCTTTCAAGCCAGCAATTGTGATCCACAGAACATAGTATTGTTCCAAGGGGAAGAAAGATCGATGGTTAACCACACTCGAAAGCCATAATATCATCAGTTGTTTAATACAGACTCCAATGGAAGTGTGAATCCTTTGGCAGAAAGCTTTTGTGCCAGAATGAAGATAAGTTTCCCATTGAAACCCACAGTCTCATTTCAAACCGGCAGTGTGTGGTTCTTTCCATTTCTGTTTTCCTTGTACCTGTCAGCAGGTTACATTAGTGATTGGGGACTTCTGTTAGGAGAAGTTTGAATGTGAACTGAGAGCAGGGGGAGCATCTTTCCCCCCCATTCTGCCCAGCTTCTTTCACTGACTCTTCTTAAAAATCCTTGGTGGTGATTTCTTCCCACTCTAGAAGCCTAACCCATCCACCAGGGCTCCCTATATGGGTGTGGATACAGCCATCCACTTCTCTAAAGAGCCTATGAGAGAACCTCTTCCCTCACCCCATCCTAGCCTCACCCAGGTTCCCCGACTAGCTGCCTCTGCTTACAAGCCCCTGGAGATGGCAGCAAATGGGCAGGTTGGTTTGTCTCTGAGTCACAGCCCCGGGTAGTGATGATGGAAAACTCTAAGTGACCAACCCTGGACACTCCCGTCTTTGAATAGCAAGGAAGAGCAACAGCAAGAAAACCTGTTCTTTCATCTTAAACTCGGGGCCTCTGAACTTGGAGTTGAAACACTATTTCTCATCATACTCCTTCCACTAGGACCGTGATGCCTCAGTCAAAAGAATCATTTCCTAGGTTTTCCCCTGTCTTTTTTCTTCCCCTGGCTGTTCCCCTTTCCTCCCACCCCGCTCTCCATTCCCCTGCTCGCCCACTCCCCAAATCGAACATGTACAGATTTTACGGTTCACTGGAGAATAAGTGGCTCTCATTTCACAGACGGGCCAGGATGTAATTAGCCACAATGCATTGGAGTAATGGAACAGATGTCTCTTTGTAAACTGAGTTTGCTGCCGGGCACCGTGTGTGTGTGACCTACTGCCTGCTGCAGGCGATTCCACGCTGTTCTCCCCGCCAACCCTTTTCTTTCTCCATCTTCCTCTGGCCCTTCTCTGGATCCCTGAGCCAGAGGCTGGGCAGACTGAGTGTTTGTGTCTTGACTGTTTTTTGTTTTCCCCTGTGCTGCCCTGGCTTATTTCTGCTGCTGCTGAAAAAACTGCTGGCAATGTGACGAAAAGTGGGTGAGCTGAACCTACACTTACTGATGTAGTCATTCACAGCAAAAAAAAAAAAAAAAAAGGTGGTACCCCTCTTATGAGATAATTGGCAGTTTCAGGTTGCACTTATTACTGGATGATAATACACCCGGCAAATCATAAATTACTGTTATGTTCTCTGGCCTGTTGTTGTTTTCCTTAGCTGGAAATAAAGGAGATGTGTCTCCCTTCTTCCAAGGTTATTATTTAAAATTTAAGAGGAAGGGCCCATGCTGGTCACAGAGGGATGATGGACACAAATATCAGATATTTAAACTTATTGCCAAACAAGCTTTATCATCATTTATGTGCACAGATTATGCCATCACGTGGGCCTCTGCTTTTCTATTTAATATGAAGGTCTTCCCTTTTTAAAAAAAATCAAATATTAACTATTTTACACCGTTACTTTTGAGGCTGAAGATTTAGTAAGACAACAGGCAGAATTCCTACTTATTAACTGTTTCTTCTCTCACCAGGGAGACGAGAGGCACAAACAGTAATTACATCCAACTCCTCCCTTACATTTGAAGAAAAACAATCCTTATTAAAATATATAGGGTCAGCTCCGGGGGAGGGTGCTGGCCTTTGTTCCTCAGGCTCTCGTGTTTGGTCTGATTGATTTTTTTCTCCTGGCCACATGCTCAGAATCTCGGCTTTGGCCACACACAGAAGGGGATCCAAGCTCAGGTCTAAGATTACGCTCTGTTGTGTCCATATATTTGGTATCTTTGTCAGGTGAGAAGTACTCTCCTGGTTCTCACTAGTCATTGGTATCAGCAAGACCCCATCCTTTTGGTCAATGATAGAAGATGTTGCTATATATCATGTCTTTATCAACAAGCAGGGAGCAGTGTGCATATCACCCGGGGAAACTTAACTGATGAGCAGGAGCATCTCGTTCTAAAGGTTGTCATCGGGGTTTGGGTTTGGGTTTGCGACTTGGTGTCAGTGAATCTTAGAATATTGGGTTAATTCAGATTTTCCATGTTAAGTGTTGATTATTTTTCCAAAAACGGAACTCAAGACCTTTCTTAAAGCTTTCAAAAATGATTAAAACAGCAGTCTAAAGTTAATTTTTACCCTGAGGATTTTATAATAAATAATGGGTGGAACTAGATCTCTGGCTCATGAATCTGATACTTCAAACTGCCTTAGTAATGAGTAATTGGACACCTCCTCACCATGACCTCATTGATTGTCCCTTGCTTATGAAAGTTGAAACTTCCCCATTCTCTGAAGGGTTTTGGTGATCAAGAGTGTGCTATTGGTATACATTTGGAAAAGAAAATTTCTCAGTGTTTAGCTAATCTCATAGTCCAGAAGCCAGAATGTGGAGTACCTGACAGGCACTAAGCTCTTTTATCAATATCGCTCTTACTGTTTTGGTTTCATAACTCAAAGGAATCCTTTGTATACTCAGCATGCATTCTAAGTTTCATTATTTCTGAATGATTTTAGCTTCCTAATTAATGCCAAATTGGGATCAATTCCCAATTTCATAAGTCTGTGATTGCCCATGGGATTGTGTTGCATGCCTCCTTGAGGGAAGGAGAGACCATAGAATCTTGTTTTTTTACCCTCCTCAAAAACCAGCACAAGGTGCAGAAATAGTTGGTGATTGTTTTAACATAAATTAGATTTCCAAAGGTGTTTATTGCATGGATCATTGGTTATTTTGAAATTATAGATAGCTGAGGTAGCCAGGATATGTTGACATTTTATATAGAATCTGTGGGTAAAAGGAATTGTCAAGGTCGTCTAGTGCAACCTCTCGCCAAAAGCAGGAATCTCCTCCAGAACTCTGTCAGAATGGCTGTCAAGTCCCTGCTTGTCATTCATGTTCACTGTCTGGATAGGGAATGATTGGAAAGTCCTTCCTTGCAATCAGCTGAAATCACTCTCCATATAATCTCTGCCTTGCTCTCCCGTGACACAAGGTAAACCTACCGCATTCATAGCCTTTAAAGAACTAACAAAACCTTTCCTATTTCTCTTCCTCTTTTTCCCAACTTAAATATCCACCATTCCTTCTATTCCTTATATTAGCAGGATTATCTGACCCTTTATCACAAAGCTTGTCCTCTTTATGACATGCTCATAGTAACTGATATCCTTTTTGAAATGAGATTCTCAGATCTATATATAAAATCCCAGATGTCAATTGACCAATGCAGAGTTCAATAAAAATTATCACACCTTGCCTGCAGCCTAAAGGTGATCGCATCAATTAAAAACCTCAAATCTTTTCGTATAAACCACATTTAGACAGCATTTTCCTAGCACAGTACAAGAG
Source organism: Lasiurus cinereus (assembly GCA_011751065.1). NCBI lineage: Eukaryota > Metazoa > Chordata > Mammalia > Chiroptera > Vespertilionidae > Lasiurus > Lasiurus cinereus. The sequence goes on along the minus strand of JAAGEH010000293.1, from coordinate 22,228,793 downwards.
CAGTTAGTGTTCATGAATCTGTGTATTCAGGTGTCAATACCTATCTTCCCTGGCCTGGTAAGATTTTTTTCTCCTTATAATTGCCATTCTTCCTGCCTACCAGTATACATATCGCTAATACAAACAGAGCACAGAATTTCTCCAGGGCTTCTCCATCACTCCACAAGGAGGATCCAGACCCCTTATTGTGTCTTCCAGCTTCATTATCTGCCCCCTGTCGACCTTCACAGCCTCATCACTTTTCCTCCCTCGTGCATCCTCTGGGACCTGCCACAGCAGTTCCTCCAACAACATGCTCTTCATGTCTTTGCAGGCTATTCCTCTGCCTCAAAGGCTTTGGCCATTCTTTATCTGACTCAGAAACTTCTACTGGTCCTTTAAGGCTTAAAGCAAGAATTACATCTTAGATCAGACTTTTGTTTCAAGGGGGTGGGGAATTGGATGAAGATGGTCAAAAGATACAGACTTCCAGTTATCAGATCAACGTGATGACTATAGTTAACGCTGCTAGAGTAGACCCCAAGAGTTCTCATCACAAGGAGAAAACTTCTATTTCTTTTTCTTTTTGCATATATATGAGGGGATGGATGTTAACTAAACTTATTGTGATAATCATTTCACAATACATGTAAGTCAAATCATTATGCTTGTGTGCCTTAATCTTATATAGTACTGTATGTCAGTTATATTTTAATAAGATGGAATGGGGAGAGGAAAGAAAGATGCATGCACAAATGGACAAAGTTCAGGAGAGTAAAAAGAAAATTAAAAGTATGTCTGATGAGGAATAAAAAGAGATTCAGTTGTTGAAGCTCTTTCAGAATCCTGAGGGAGGGGCACATTGGGGGGTTTCCACCCATAACCAACCCTGGAAGCAAACATTCCAAGTGTATTTTTGGATGTTTTTATTTATTTATTATAATGACCATAACTTAGCAGCAATTAAAATATACTTTGGGGGGGGGAAGGGAATTGCCTCTTCTGCAAAGCCTTCTCTGGCCCACTGTTGGCCTTGATCACCTCAGTGGTGTTTAACTGGGGTTCATTTGTTTGGCCTCCCTAGACTTCCAGCTCCTTGATGGTCAGGGTTTGGTTTTTCTCTGTGGCACTCTACCATCCAGGACAGTGCCTAATATTTAGTAAGATTATATGTGTATTTGATAGTTCTTCAGGTCTAGTAGTCCACCTAAAACTCTTTGTTCAAAAGGCTAGAGAGAGAAATGATGCCAAAGGCTTTACTGTTAATGTAGTGATGCCACTAAGAGCAGCAGAGAGCTTCAGTGGTTTGCTTGGTTTATGTATCCCCCCTTTACAAAGTTCAGGCTAGATCCTGGTGTCCTAGTGCCAAGGCTTTCTGACCATACAGAACATCTGCCTAACTAACTGTTACAGCTACCATGATAGCTCTATCCTAAGCCATATTACAATTGTTTTTCTCTAAATGTTAATGGGTTTATGATTAACTATAATTGCATAAAGGACTACACAGTGAGGAATTATTATAGGTGCTTAATCACACCTTTTAAATCCCTACTGTGTGCAGGTATGTCAGACAAATAGCATCCTGACAGCACTGTAATGACGAAGTGTAATCAGCAGACAAGACCATGCTGGATTCTGCAATTACATGCCCACTTTTTCAAGAGTTGACACACCACTGCTGTATTTATCATCAATTAAATTCCCCTCTATTAGTTACTTGCAGTAATTTTTTAGGCAATCACCTCAGCTCAAATTGCCAGAGCAAACCACATAATCTCACCAAATAGAATTATTATCAGCAGTCATCATCCTCATCAATTCTTTATTAAAGACTCATTTCTCAAACCATTTTAAATTGTGACTTAGAATAAGTCATTTATAACCACATTTTGGAAATGGGCACATTATATTTCCATTTCATAAATATGCTTTATTAGTAATGAGTAGGGTAGTATTAGATTACTGTTCATACTCTCAGCATAGGTTGGGAAATGCTTAATTAACAAAGAGATTGGATTGGGGAAAAAAATGACTCTGGGCATATTTATTCTTGACCAAATTATTGTCTCTTTTTTTCCCCTCTGGTCCCTGGTAATTTTTTACTGCACACACCTATCCCAGAGAGTGTATTTCTAAGGCTCTGCATAGGGAAGCTGAAACTCAGTAGAAGAAGCAAAGTTTCTGGAAAGACTTTCCCTTTCATGGCAGGATCTCCAGTACCTGTAGCTTAACCCAACCCCCAGGGCCTTTTAAGAAGCCACCGTCAGCCATCAGTCTCTTTGGAGTTCTCTTACAAATCACAGAGCGACCAGATTCTGGCTCTGGTTATGATAACCTAAAGCTGGTACTTGAAATCCAGAGGCAACTTTCCAGTAACCCTTCGGGTGTCTTTAATTCTGAGAACGCGCAGCTCCCTGTTTTCTGTGGTCTGATTCAGTCTCACTTTTTAGAAGAGTCGTGAGCATCAGGGAAGCCACGGAGATGACATGCTCAGAGACAGTACTAACCTTGGGCATACACAGGTCTGCCTTCGCTCTTCTCTTCATGGCTTTGTTTTTAAGTGGAGCTTCTGGCTTACTTTCTTTTTGTTCTCGACTCTTGTTGGGCTCTTCCCTTGCTTTTATTTGATTTCCTTGGCAGTGGTGCCTTGAGCTTCCTCACATCCTCTTGTGTGAGATGGGCTCTCTCTGTTATTTTCTGCTATTATTTTCCCAAGGGCCAGGGCTCTTTGTGTGATGGTGTGATGTGTTCCTGCGAGGACATGCAGCTTGTTGTGAAACAAGCTGACGGCTGCACGTGCGAACGCTTTTGCCAACACGGAAGAGCCTGAGTTTGTGTTTCTGCCGGAATGCGGGCCTTTTGGACAGCTTAAGCCTGAAGCGCTGGCTGGTTCCCTAACAGCAGGCAATTATGTTCACTCGGGGAGTCTCCACGCAGGCTGTTCTTATGCAGATAGTTGTCTGAGGAAACGGGGTGAGCAGTGGAAACATGTGAGAGACATGTGACTTCTCCTCCGCGATTGATTGCCCACAGTTGTGTCCTAAAGGCTGAGGACACGTTGCATCCGTACTTAATGTTTGGTTCAGAGATCTTTCCCAGGGCCCCGGGTTATGGGATTTGTGTTCATAAAAGCTTCTAATATGGCCTCTCTGTTCAGCCAGCAGGTGAATAATCCCTGAGTTAATAAAAGGGTAAGCACTCTTCTTGAGGCAGGATAGACAGATGCGCCTGCCTCTTTTTCTGTACCCGGATAAAATTCCCTTTCATTTTCACTCCAAACTCTTTCCTGAGGGAGTCAAGAACCTGGAGGTCCCCGCCTGTGCCAGGCAACTGTGCCCGTCCAGGGCCAACCCCTGGCATGGCACCGGTCTGGTCCGGTGACATTATGAGCACAGCATTAAAAGGCTCTACCCAGCTGCAAGTTCACACTGTGAGAGCTTATACTTTCCTGATACCCCTCGTGGCGTTAACCAGTGAGCTAGCCTACCCCCCCACCCACCCCCTTGCCATCGTTTTAGGGAGGTTTTGCCTAGAATGAATGGACCAGGGCATTGACCTGGCATGCTAGAGTGCAGGCCTGGGGTGGGGGTGGCCGCTGGGGAAGCCTGCTCCCGAGCAACAAAGAAACAGACAGCAGGCTCTTCTCCGATGGCAAGGAATGGCTTCTCATCAGGAGGCCCCTTTCTCCGCATCAGACAGAGACCTGCCCTGCCGGGTGAAGAAGCGGGAGCGTAGCCAGGGCACCTAGAGCACGTGCCCCTTCTTCCTCCCTTCCTCCGCTGGGCTCCCCTCGGCAAAGCAGGCGAGGGACCCAGCACCCTGCGCAAAGCGACACCAGGCCCCGGTTACAAATGAGGATTGATGTGCCGCCGCCCAGGCGCTGCGCTGGCCCCATGGCAGCCTCACGCTGGAACTCCCCGCTCCGGAGGCTCGCCTCCCATCTGACTGGGCCGCTATTGTTCCTCCCTGCCGGGGCTTGTCTGAAGCGCTCCGCAGCGTTTGCGGGTGTAAGAGGATGTGCAACTTTTTCCCCCTTGAAGTCATTGTCTATATTTAGGTCAGTGACGTGGCGAGAGCTGCGGTTTGTACCTCGCGCTGAAATGGTCCCTCTGCATGCGGGAGGGAGGGGGAGGGGGCCTCGCGCACCGCGCCTGGCCGCCCACGCGGAAGCGGGGGGGGGGGGGTTTGGGGGGGGCTGCCCGTGTGCCACCCGCCGCCACTCTGCACAGTGCCCAGAGACCCCACCCTGGCCGCCCTGATCGTCCGTGCGGGAGAGGGGACTATCGCATGCAAAGAGGAGGGTGGGGGGAAGGCGGCTGGACGATGCTTTCTGCTTTCCAGAGAGTCCTCGCCCTGCACTCTGCTCTGTCAAGTAGAAAATGCAGCCCAGATAAATTCTGCCCACAAAGGCACTGCAGCTTTTTAACATGCAAATGTACAGGCGGGGAAAGTAAATAGACTCTCCTGCTTCAGGGAACGACCTCCGAAACCCCACCCCGCCCCCACCACGGTTCCCTTTCCTCCTCCATGGCTGAGAGAAAAATATTCGATTTCTCTTCTTCCCCCCCCCCC
>JAAGEH010000293.1:21960653-22224139 GCA_011751065.1 Lasiurus cinereus | reverse complement strand
CCCCCCCCCCCACCCATTATTTTTACTTCATTTTTTTAAGGGGAGGGAGGGGCTTACATCGAATTGCTCTGAAACCACCGTCTTCTGCTCCAACTTCCTCCCATCCAGATAGGCTTCATTAATTTGATCAGCGTCCCCCCCCCCAAAGAGAGGGAGGTGGAGGGAGGAGGGGGATCGCTGGAGCGGCTGCCTAGGGGCTGCCCTGAGGTTTCAGAAGATGAACTGCTAATGATGTTGAAGACGTACCTTTTCAGACTGCCTGGTCCCTCTGGAAAATCAGGGTCCTCTTACACTTATTCTGATTGTACCACAAGATCAGGAAAAGGGGGGCCTGGTTGGAAGGGCTGCAGGCTGGGGGTGACAGATGCCTCTCCAAGGAGGAATCAGAACACGTCAGTTACACAGCTTGACTGTCCCTTTGCTTTTAATAGGGTATCTGATATTGTCATGCTAAAGAGTCAGAAACTAATGGGGAGGGGAATAGATTAATTTGCTAGGTCATTTATTGAACAGTCTTGCCTGATACTTACAAACTAGTGAAATTAGTGTAAATTGGCAATATGAATATTTGTATCAACATCTGTGACCCTTGAATTCAAATCGAATAGGATGGGAACCTCAGAGCTTTTGACATTCCAGATGCACTTAACTAATAATCTCTCTGCCCGTCCTTTCCCATCTCCTAACACGACAGAAGCTGGTTATACCTAAGAAAATCACATGTAGAATCTGCCCAGGAAGTCTCAGTTTATGCCACTGGTCCTGCTTTGAGGGGGAGAAATGATAAATTTGCCCTCATTATCTCTCTGAGCAACTGGGAGAAGCTGAAAGGTGCCCGGCTGCAGTGTGATTTTATGTTTATTCTCTGTTCTCCTGCATACTTTCAAGACCATTCTCAAACATTTACGGAAAGCAAATGTGTGAGGCATTCTGAGGATGGAAGGATCTTTCCTCCTTTCAGTTGATGGCAATACTACATAAGCAATTTGCAGATTTATCAGAAATCTTGAATATTCCTGAATCACCAATCACATCAGATGCTAGCTTATTTTGCCTCTGGAATAAATATGGCGGTTGGGGGTGGGATATCAGTGGGGGCACCATTAGCTACCTGGAAATAACCCAGGCTGCTGCCCACCACCCCCCACCCCACCCTGCCCCCTGAGTTTCTGCGTCAGTAAATATTTTACTTCCTCCTCAATTTTACCAAGTGACAGTGATCATTTGGCGGTGTCAGGACTAACTGCTTTGTGGATTCAGAAGAGCAGCTTTGAGCCTGAGGTGTGGATGGTGAGAGTAAATATTTCAAACAGATGAACAGGTCTTGGCCTGTGGACTTACCATTTGCTTAACTAGAAGCTAAATTAGAATGGCTAATGAACATGCATTCATTAAACAAATATTTATTGAGTACCTGTTGTGTGCCAGCCATTCTTCTGAGTCCTTAAAGTATATTTGTGTACAAAAAAAAAAAAAATAGATAGATTCCTGGCCTTGTGCTGCTTACATTCTAGCAAACATTAAATATAGTAAATGTCAATTATATAGTATGTCAGACAGTTGTGGGTGCTGACATACTATATAATTTTTCCAGTGGAAGAAAAAGTAGAGCAAGGTGAAGGATGTATTGAAAAAGTATTAAAACTGAGGTCTATTAGAATTGTTAAGAGTTTATCTGAGCAAATACTGGTTCACATCAAGGAAATACCAGACTGCAAGTGGTAAGGAACACTCCATGGACAATAGCTTTGACTCTTATAGAGAAAAGGTGGAAGCCAAGCAAGGAAATTATTTGATTGGCTGCAGCTTACTCTTTGACCTTATTTGGAAAAGCAGAGGTGGCTGTGATTGGTTGTGCTTAGGTATTTATTTCTTAATCTTGAGACATTTCCAGGCTTAGGTTTTGATTTATATAGTAGGCTGCTAAGATTTTAGGATCACCTAGTCCAGTGGTCGACAAACTCATTCGTCAACAGAGCCAAATATCAACAGTACAATAACTGAAATTTCTTCTGAGAGCCAAATGTTTTAAGCTTAAAGTTCTTCTAACGCCACTTCTTCAAAATAGACTTGCCCAGGCTATTGTATTTTGTGGAAGAGCCACATTCAAGGGGCCAAAAAGCAGCATGTGGCTCTCGAGCTGCGGTTTGCCGACCACTGACCTAGTCTGATGGCCTCCTTGGTTAATTTAACAGAGGGTAGAGTGAAGGTCCTTGCTGGGCAATGGGTTTATGAACTGGTGGTGCCTTAGATCCAGCCCCAGTAGGACTACCTCCCACCTGCACAGAGCCCACACATAGACACCAAGGCTGGCAAAGGCTAGCACTCACTCGCAGACATATAAAGCCACAGTCCCTTGAAAGGTATGACAGCAGTAGCAACCATGGTTTGTTTCTTTGTTGTACCTGTCCTGGCTGTCACGGCCAGTAGTAGTGTGTGTGTGTGTGTGTGTGTGTGTGTGTGTGTGTGTGTGTGTTTGAGAGAGAGAGAGAGAGAGAGCGAGCGAGCAGTATTGGAAGATGGGCAATTGATGGCTAGGTCCTCCCATTGGGTGAAGGGCTGGCATCAGCAGTCCCAGTTCAGTTCAGGATTCCCAGCCAGAGACTGGGTTCCTTTTCTGCTTTCTCCAGTGGTTCCTCATGTAACCTGCAGTAGGAAACTTTCGTCTTCCTGGCAGTGGTCAGAGTCATAGAATCATAAGGTTCAGGCAGTAGCATTTGGCTGACCTGAATGTCGCAGAATCACTCATTGATGTTCTAAAGCGTAAGCAGCCTTATGAGTTCCTTCACACCCAGCGACGTCCCGAAGACAAAACTACAACATTTCTAAGCTTCCCCTTGGTAGGATGCACTTATTCATGTAAGAACCATGATTTTGCCTTCCTGCGTGTGCTCTACACCCGCCTGGCTTTGGAGCCAGTACTTCTGGAGAAACACTAGACGACCTTTGCTTCTGCTCTTCAGTCAAGGTGGTCCTTCCTATGTTGCCATAAAGACAGTACCTTTGCCTTGGTTGAAAGCAAAGCAGACAGGGTTGTTCTTTCCCATTCCTAAGTGGGACTGAAGTTAGGACAGCTGGCTTCCTGCCTGATGAGGGTGTGAGGTGTGGAGCAGATCGCTGGCGTGAACAGCCACCCTGCTGAAGTCCTGATGTCTCTGTGTGCTTTTGCAGCTGCTTTCTGTTCATGTATAGTCAGTGGAAGGAAGGAATGGACTCAAAGGAACCCCCTATTTCTGATGGGGAAGATGTTGTGCTTAAGTGTGGAGAACAGTCCCCCTGGCAGAAATGTTCTGCTCGTATGTCTGGGGCCAGTGAGGGGACTCCTGAGACACAAAGGCATGAAGCGAATTCTTCCTCCACCTGTTGCTCAGAGAGGGCTATGAGGGGAACCAAAGCCCAGAACTCCCACCAGAAAGTCAGCACTCAGCACAGAAAGGGGTGGCACAGCCCAGCAGCAGCCCTTGTGGTCACCGAGCCATTGTCTCTAGGACCCCTACTCCTGTTTGCCATCATGATGATGATGGTGGTGGTGGTGGTGGTAGTGGTAATGATGGTGGTGATGAGGTCCACAACCTGACTTCAGTTGCCTTACCAAAAAAAGGGCTAAGAAAAGTCTATGAACTTCAGAAACTTCTGGCCCCAAATAGATGATTTTTTTCTGATTTTATCTATTCCTCACATATCAAAATTTCATCTGCACTTGTGACCATGGAATTACTAATTTTCAAAACTAAGTACTTCCTGGATGCTTACATTTCACTTGGTACAGTGATAAATAATTTATCCCATTTAATCCCCACATATCCTTTGAATTTAGACACTATTATCCATACACATTATATAGATGGGAACAATGGGCCTGGCTCACAGTTATCCAGCCCCCAAGGTCCAGGGTCAAGCTGTGCACTTAGCAGCATCAGGCCCAGTGCCCTAATTCCTCTGCTCTCAGCTTCTTCTGTTCTCCTGGGGAAAGGGGAGGGGAATGTGAGTAGGGGATGAGGAGTAATAGACATGCCTTGCTGCAGGGCCTTGCTTGTTGGCACATGCTGAGCATGACATCATCAGTCAAATGGGAAATCCCAAGTCATTTAAATGTTATCATATCTAATAAAAGAGAAACATGCAAACTGACCGTACCTCTGCTATGCCCATGAGCCACGCCCACCAGCCAATCAGAAGCGAGTCTGTATATTAACCCAGCCAAGATGGCAGTTTATTTGCATATCCAGGTGCAGATCGAAGACTGAAGACAGCGTAGAAGGAAACCAAGCACTAAGGAAGGGAGCGAAGCTGCAGAGAAGCAAGTGGGGCAGCGGAGAAGAGAGGAAAGCAGGCAGGGTGGCACAAACGGCTGAAAGAAGTCCTACTCTTGCAGGAATAGGCCCGAGGAAGCCCTATTCTTGCAGGAATCTTCCTGCAACGGGCCTCTAGTCTTACCAGAAGCATCAGAGCAGTGAGCAGGTTCCTCCACATGTAAGAAAACAGCTGTAGACAAAGATGATCCAGGTATGTCCCCCTAAGAAATTTTTTTAAGATATGTTTTTATTGATTTCAGAGAGAGGAAGGGAGAGGAAGAAATAGACCTGTCAATGATGAGAGAGAATTATTGATCAGCTACCTCCTCCTACTGGGGATCGAGCCTGCAACCCGGGCATGTGCCCTGACTTGAAATAGAATTATGACCTCCTGGTTCATAATCAATGCTCAACCACTGAGGCACACCAGCAAGCCCCTAAGAACTTTTGACATAAACTATAATACTTAGAATCCATTGAAAAAGGTCTTCAAACCTTGGTAGGATTAGATTGGAGAGAAACCTGAGTCAAGAATTTGAGAGAAAGCTGTCTAATTATATTTAGACTAGTAGCCCTGCTCACGAATCTGTGCCCCAGTAGCTCTCTGCGGGATTCTCCTCAGGCCAGAGGCCCATCCACGGCTGGGCACGGAACACTTGCCTTTTCACTGGGGAGATGACACAAGTGTCTCTCTCCCCCCTCCCCCGGCCACTCTGTGCCCGCTGCCCAGGGGCCCTCCTCAGCTGGGGTGGAACGTTTGCCTCGTCACCCTGGCAATGAAGCAAGCATTCCGCCAGGCCACTTACACTGCCCACTTTCAGCAGCTGTTCCCCTGGGACTGGGGGACCCCAGCAGGGCTGAGAGAACTGGGTGCCACCATCTTGGGGCTATGGGCACCGCCATCTTTGTGATGGAGTGACGATTAATTTGCATATTACCCTTTTATTAGATAAGATATATGTGCTAATGTTGTTCTTTATAATTAATTGTATCTCTGAGAACACTTGGGTGTTTTGAAAGTAAATTACCTGTAACCACTTACCTGGTGGTAACATAGCCCAATTGGAAGAAAATACCCCAAAAGAAGTAAAAAGCAAATGTAAGGCTAGTCTTGCCAATCAAATGATTGCAGACCTCATATCTATCTTCCCAAAGCCAAATCTGCAAAAAGAGATGATACTGAGCAGCTTCATATAGAGTACAAAATACTAAATTCTTAGCATTGCATTCACGATGACATATAATCTGACCCTAAATCTCTTCCCAGCTTCCTCTCCTTTTCATTACACCTCTCATCTCTGCAGGCACACTGTTCTTTTCCTATTTCCTCCAGGATGAGCTACATACTTCAGGGAGTTAGGGCCCCGGCCCATTATGTTCCTTCAGCCTGGAATGGCCTGAAATGCTCTTCTTTTCTCATCAAGATCACTCTGTGCTTTCCAGGTCCAATCAGATACCACTTCAGTCAGAAACAATCTGTCCTTCCTTTTCATATCTGTAGCTTTTTGTAGGTGCCTTCACTTAATGTTTATTTCATTCTACCTTACATTTTAGCTAGTTGTATATGTCCTCTTCCCCATTGGATTCATCCATAAAGGCTTCTGATGCCAGTCCAAATGTTGTCATGCTGTAGCTTAGTGCATGTTTGCTGAATGTTGTCAAATGTATATGAATATTAAGTATATGAATATTAAGATGTTTGGTATGGCCGAGACTGGTTTGGCTCAGTGGATAGAGCGTCGGCCTGCGGATTGGAAGGTCCCAGGTTCGATTCCGGTCGGGGGCATGTACCATGCTTGCGGGCACATCTCCAGTGTGGGGTGTGCAGGAGGTGGCTGATCGATGTCTCTCTCTCATCGATGTTTCTGACTTTCTAGCCCTTTCCCTTCCTCTCTGTGAAAAATCAATAAAATATATTTTTTAAAAAAAGATGTTTGGTACGGACCATATGTGTAACTGTTTTCCAGATGAAAAATGTCCAGAAATGTGACCTATCTAAAATTAGACTGGTCATAAAAAACCCAGATTGCGAAGGCTAGTATAATGCCAACCCATAATAATAGCTAACATTTTTGAGTTTGTTACATTCTAGACACTACACTAAGTTCTTTCTATAGAATATCCCATTTGATCATTCCAACAACCTTATAAGATTGGAATACTATTATCCCCATTTTACAGATAAAAAAACAAACTTCTTAGAGGATTCTTTTACCCAGGAAACCAAAAGGATAGCTAGTTGGCCCACATCTTTCTCTTCTGGATCTCTCCCCCACCCCCACCTCTCTCTCTCTCTCTCTCTCTCTCTCTCTCTCTCTCTCTCTCTCTCTCTCTTACTTGTATACTTGTACAATATGCTGGTATTTGCTTTATTCAGTCACAAGGAAGAGATCCTCACAACAGGTGCTAGTATCTTTTGTAAACATCTTTCTGATTCTGTGACATTTTCTCCAGTTGTCATTGGCATTCAATAGTCTGATAATTTTTCTCTTCTAGAGAAGCTCTAGAATATATCCACTCTAAAGTGGGAGGCTTCTTGTAAGTTAAATAGTCATGCATAGGAGGTATATTAATTGGGATTCTCCAGAGAACAGAACTAATAGGATTCATGCACTGATAGATACATAAGAGGAGATTTATTATAACATTGCCCACTGGAAAACCACCAAAGAGTTTTAAGCAGGAGTATGATATGATCACACTTTAAAAACATCCCTCTGACTCAGTGTGGAGAACTAATAGATGAGGAGACTTCAGTCCTCTAATATGAAAACTGACAAAATGGAGTGATAGGATATTGAAACAATGGGAAGTGAATGGAGTGGAGATATATTGAGGAGGAGATGACGGGACTTTGCAATATTTTAAAATGGGGATTGAGGGAGGGAGATGTGTCAGGATGAAGCCTCGGTTTCTGGCCCATAAAATTAGGTTGAGGGTGGTGGTTCCAGTCATTGAAGTACAGAGGGTGGCGATCATGGGTTTCATTTGGGTCATAATGAGTTAGAGAAACCTTTGCACTATTCACTAGACTTGGTTGAAATTGGGTGGATGAAAACCAGGGGGAAAGAATTCTTGAGGGGGAGCCAAAGGATGGAGATGGAAATGGTTTTCTTTAGGTTTGTTTGCCTATATGATAATTTATTTATTCACTCATTCATTTATTTATGAATTTGTTTGACCTATTATGCACTGCTAAGAACATGGAAACATTTGAAGGATGGGAGAGGAAGATTAGTTTGTAGGGTGAGAACTAGCTATGGCAGATCTTGAATTCCAAGCTAAGAACTTTGGATCACTATTGAAGGTAGACAGGGTAACATCATGGCAGAGGTTATGTTTTGGGAAGAATGACCTAGCAGTGTTATAGGCAGGCAAGAAACTAGAGGGAGGAAGACCATGGCAGAAACTCTAAGGATGCTAATGGACTACTACCTCATTCTTTCTAATTGTAATATAAGGTTACCATGTGGGGATGGCTAATTCATATACACCCATTCATTATGTTTCATACACTTGGCTATGTATCTTTAACCGATCTCTCCATTATAGGTTTGGGAATAGGAAAAGATAAAACTCTGAGAATGAGGAAACTAGGTCTTTTTCCTTTTCAGTTTTAAAAAACCCCGCAGAATGGAAGCTAATCACATATGTGCATCTATCCACTTCAGCCCCAATATAATTCTTCAAAGAATGCCAAGCTCTGAGACTTAGAAATGGTGAGTTAGTGAGGAGGGGATAAAGAGCAACAATAATTAGAAATGAAAGACCTACACATAGTAGGCACTCAAAAATATCTATTAGATTGAATTGGATTGATGTGAGGGGAGTAGTGAGAAGACACAGCTCAACATTGGACCACTCAAGGAGAAGGGGAGAGCTTGGGAGCCCTTGCATAAGAATCAGGACCTGGTGACCCCCATCTGTTCTTCCCTCCACCCCCTCCCCCACCGCTGCCATGGCGACATGTCTGGAATCACAGAAAGCTTTATACCCCAGAGAAAACAATACTCTGTTTGAATAGTGTAAGTTGGCCTCTAAGGCTCAGGGTCTGCGAGTCCCATCCCCCACAATCAGCTTTTCACCAGAGGGTCAATCCTACACTCCTGCTCATTGATTGAGCGCATTTTATCCCTTAGCACATTCCACTTGTTTGTTTTTGAACTCACATCACAGCCTCAATGCTGTTGGTCTTGTTTTTTTGGCATGAAGTTACTGTTGTGGCCATCTGCATCCCTTCTGCCCAGCCCCACAGAGCATCCTGCTTCTTTCTTTCTTGTGTCTTCTTGTCACTGCTGTTGACTCACCAGGCTGGGGCTGTTTGAGCTCAACTGGATTACTAACAATACAACCAACATCTCTATTTTTATCTTTGCTCTTCCCACTCCTTATCCCCTCCTGACTAACTCACCATTTCTAAGTCTCAGAGCTTGGCATTCTTCGAAGAATTATATTGGGGCTGAAGTGGATATATGCACACATGTGATATTTCTACCACTTGATATGAGTGTTTTTTCTTTTTTTTTCTAGTGGCACAGGGTTCAAACGTGGTTAAGTATTATTTATGATGCTCATTGTCATCCTTATAGTTACTGTGTTACTGCTCCAGCTGCTGTTCGTCTCCTGAGGTATAAGATGAATTGTAGGCAAGGGACAGGGCCCTGATCTGATTTCTGAAACTCATCTTCAGAGAAAACTTCAGTTTTTCACTGAACTTTTCACTTCATTCCAGTCTGAACTGGAATGCATATAAAACATAGACCAAAAAAGGATATTACCTGTAAAAACTATTACCTGTAAAAGATGTACTTTTAATGCAAAATATCTTTTCCTACCTAGGCCTCTGCATGCTGATCTTTATAGTAATTTTATAATTTATAGATATAGATATCAATTAAGAACCTGGGATTTTGGAATCTAGATTTGAATCCCACTTTGCCACTTATAACCTTGAAATAATGACCTATTTTCTTCATGTCTTAATGTTTCCTTCTATCAAATGGAGACTTTTATCTCTCATACAAACATCATAAGACATAGCTCATAGAACTGTTTGGGGGGTTAAATAAGTTAATACTTATAAAGTATTTAAAAACAAGGTTTAGCCCTAGCTGGTTTGGCTCAGTGGATAGAGCATCAGCAGACTGAAGAGTCCCAGGTTCAATTCTTGTCAAGAGCATGTGCCCAGGTTGTGGGCTTGATCTTCAGTAGAGGGCATGCAGGCGACAGCTGATCAATGATTCTCTCTCATCATTGATGTTTCTATCTCTCTATACCTCTTCCTTCCTCTCTGAAATAAAATATATATATTTATTTAAAAAATAGTTTCTAACACAAAAAAGTTCTCAATAAACATTGGCTATTATTGTTCAATACGCCTTATTTACCTGTTCTGAAAGAAATGATTCAGTCCTCAAAAGAGTTGTTGTTTTTTAACAAGCACAGCACACCTCAGGATTTTACCTTCCCTTATTTCTGGATCTATTAGCCACATATTTTATAGACACCTAGGTGGACCCTGAGTTATAAAACAGACCTCTTTGTATGTCATTCAAAAGTAGCGCTTTCTAGTTTTCCAATCTGCCTTTCACACAACCAAAATGTTAATCTAATTTCATCAAAATTAGGTTTGGGCTGTCACATGGTCTAAATCCGAGTGTATTTACTTCTTCTTCTCCAAATAGTTCTATTTCACATACAGTGACTTTTCCCGGGCTTATCTAATGCTGCCTCGTTAGACTCTAAACCCTATGATATTCTTTCATCTCTATAATTCAGGCATGGAAATTGCATATAAAACTCTCAGTAGAAGATTTCCCTTTGTCTTCCAGCACCTAGGTCCCACCCTTACCCCCAGCTCTACCCCTTTACTGGATGTGGGAAGGAAGGCCAGCTGCTTTCTTCCAATAGTTGACACTAGTCCAATAGAGAAGATCATAAAACTCAACCGCAGACAGGATCCAGAAGGTTCTTGGAAAACTCCCAGCAATTCTGTAAGCTCCCAGAAACTATATTATCCTTATGGCTTGTCAGATCAATGGGTGGGGAATTGGTATAGCTGTCAGAGTTTTACCAAAAATTATCTGAACCTCAGTTTATTACAATTTGGTCATATCTATATACAGCCACAAATCAGGACTCCAAGAAGGTGAGGCACAGGTTTGTGGGGAGCAGTGCTGCTAATGTTAAAATGTCCCCCATGACAGAAAAAACCTTCAGGATGGTTTCCAAAGCCTGAAGGAATCAGACACACTTGCTCACCTTCACCCTGTTCAGGCCTTGGCTCTTCTGTTTTTCAATCAGTGTCGTTATCTGAGTAACACAGTTTCAGAATATGAAGTTACATGTTTCTGTAAAGTTTATAGGATGAAAAGCAGCCATCCTGCCCTATTCCTTTTCCTTTTCTGATTCCTGCTCCCCAAAACTTTTAGCCCTTTCTTCTGGCATGAACCTCCTTGTTTTTAACTAACATGTTTCAATGAGCATGTTTTAGATATTACCCTATTGACTGCTTACCATGGAATACAGGGATTTAACTCTCCAACTTCTTCCACCTCTCACCATACATCCTCTTCCTCCATCGTCCCAAGTATAGTTATGGCACAACTTTTTGATAAAATCAGGTGTGTGTGTGTGTGTGTGTGTGTGTGTGTGTGTGTGTGATGTTATTCAAGGTAGGAACCAAGTGGAGGACTCTGTTTACATTGTGATCTCTGTATATCTTTTGCATTTCCTACAGTTATTGGTTCTGCCACTTGGTTCTCTTGCTTAATTTTTATGCTCCTGTCCTTAAGTCATTCACACAATCTCCAGCAGCAGTGTGAGCCTCTCCTGGAGTTCCGCATCCTTCTACTCCCACCTGGAGAAGTGCTAAGTCTGTTGCAGAACTGGCATCCTGAGCTTTCGAGTCACGTCCCTCCTGGGTTGGGTCCCTTGTTCGTGGATTCCAAGTCTCTCTCACTGAGGTTAGGCCTCATTTTAGTGGAATGTGTCCTCTAGTAACTGCCTGAGAACTCATGAATTTTCATGAAAGGTACGTTTTTGAGGTCTTGCATGTATGAAAATAGCTTTATTCTTCTCTCATCTGACTGGATATAGGCTTCTAGGCTATAAATAACTCTCAGAAGGAATTTTGAAGCACTTACTGCATGTGCTCTGGCTTCCAGAGTTGCTATTACAGTGTCCATTGCCATTCTCATTCCACCCTTTGGAAATTTTTCAGATCTTTTTTAAAATTCTTGGCTTTCTGAAGTTTTACAGTGATGTGCCCTAATGTGGCCCTTTTTGTATTCATTATCCATGGAATTTTATAGGCTCTTTCTATATGGGAGTTCATGTACTTCAGTTCTGGGAAATGTTCTTATATGATCCTTTGATAATCCCTTCTGTTTTATCTTTTCTCTTTCTGGAACTCCTATTATTTACATTTTGTACTTTTAGGATTAGTCCCCTATTTCCTTAATTTTTTCTCTTCTATTTTTCATCTCTTTTACTTTTGTTGTACTTTTCCAAAGATTTCTTACTGTTACCTTCCCACCCTTCAGTTTGATATTATGTCTATCCTATTTTTAATTTATAAAAGTTTGTTTTCACTTTCTAAATGTTTATACCATTATTTTTTAATTCATAGATTTAAGAAATTTATTCTGGGAATATATTAATGGTATTTAAAGTGTTCTCCTGATGCCTTTATCTTCTGATTTTCTTTTCCATTTGCTCGTTTGGACTCTGCATTTTGTGTTAGAGGCTTTCCTGATATGTATGGCCATACTTGCCTGTATATTTATTGGTGAGAGGAAGGTATAAACTGTCTAACTGGGAGTCTCGTGTTTATATGTGAGACTTTCAAGAGGAGGTGATTGGCCTGGAACCCAGCCACAAGATATCCAAGATCTAGCAGTCATTTCTCACAGGCTGGTTAGTTCCCTAGAAAGGAGTTCTGTCTAGACTGATCTTCTGTCTAGAGGTATAAGACTGACTGCCAGTGTTCTTGAAGCCAAGTGGAGGAAGATTGGGAGTTAGGTTGCAATTACAGCTCTGCCCCCTTTGTAGGGTGTCAGTTTGGATCACATTTTTGTGTATGCAAGAAGTACAGATTAATTATTTAAAAAAGGGCAAAGGATGTTTCATTTTCCTCCCATAATCAGAAGCCATAGATAACAAATGAAAGGAAATGCAACTGATCTATGATGTCAGATATTTCCCACCTCCTTCTCTCTTTCTATCCAGCCTTTATATTCATATTTGTTATCTGGGTCACAAGATGATGCCTCCACCACCAGCATTACATCTGTACTCCAGGCCCAAGGGAAAAGAAGAAAGGGATGAGGAGAAGGGCTGGGGCCAATCACAAATCCCCAGCATATTTTACATGCATCTCATTGGCTAGAATTGTGTTACATGACCACACCTAGCTGCAAGAGAGGCTGGGAAATCCTGCCTCAAATACGATTGAGATTCTAATAAAGAAAGGGAAAAAGGATATTAGCTAGGCAGCTAATAGTGTCTGCCACACTAGGTATACATTCTTGAACAAGTTATCCAATCTCAGCATTTATATCCTTCTTTAGAACATGAGAATAAAAGTGGCTACCTCATAGAGTTGTAATGAGAAATAAAGTAGGAAATGTTTATAAGACACATAGCACCATGCCAGACACATGATATGCCCTCCTTAAATGTTAATTTCGTCTCTGTGATCCCTAATATTGGACTGATTTCTGAACAACCACACTATCAGCATATACTGTGAAGACTATACAGATGTATGTTACCTTATAAAAATTAAGTTTATTTTGAGCATTCATAACACCATTGGCAGAACATTAGTAAAAGTGAGATTTGGGAATCACAAGTCACAAACTAGCATAGAATGTTTGAATATAAGACACAGAGAATGTAAGACTATAAAGATGATTTTATAGTCTATGTCTTTTATTGTAATCCTTGATCTTCCTTTACATCCCTTCCCTTTAAAGCTATTCTACCCATCAACCTCTTTTTCGCATATTCTTCCCTTGATCTCTTGAGAGATTCCTTAATTTGTGTTTACTATTGTTTATCTACAAAGCTTTAATATGCAGTCATTGGACCATCAGAGTATGTGTGTGAACACGTGTGTTTCTTCTATTAGTCCCAGTAACTGACTGCCCCTTTGCAAGCTGTGTGAAGACCTTGTAAACCAGGTTGGGTTGAGGAGGTGGGGAAGCTAACTCGAGGGGAGGGTTGTGGCCAGCCAAACCACAACTGAGGATTTATGAAAACTGCAACGGTCTATTAGAGTTTGAGTGTCAGAGGTTGAGAACACATGGTTTCTGTGTCTTTATGTCCACAGCATTCCCCTGCCTGTGTGGATGATGGAGTGCTTTGCGTCCCGCCTTGTTTCACACCCCATGCCCTGCGACCTAACATGTGCGGGTGTACACAGTCTCACAGAGGACAGGGACCGGGGCCACCTTTCAAAACCAACATTAGAAGGGACCTTTGCTTTCTTCTCACTGGCTGCACGAGCACTGGTCACAGAGGGCCGAGGTGGGGTGCTGCGTTTCCGTACAGTGAAAAAAAGAAACACTACTCCAAGCCTGCCTCAGCCAGGCTGCCTCCTAAAGCCAGCAGCTCCAAACACATCACCTCAAGATAAATACAGAAGCAAAGAAAGGAACCGCTTCCATTGAAAAATGTTCCCCTTCCCCGTGGCCCTCTCCTGGCTGGTCCTTGCCGACACTGTGTTCTGGCTTACAGTGTAGAAACCAAATGCCACCGTCCAAAGGAAAAGCTCTTTCAGGGGGGAAACAAAAGGCAGCTGTCAGTTTAATCCCAAGCTCCCTGATAACATTCCAACAGAGTTCCTTTTTCTGGAGATGAAATAAGAACCCTGGCAGGCCCTCTTGACTGGCCACATAAATCATTTGTAGTAATTGCTCTGAGAGAGGAGTGCTTCTCAGACTCCACAGTTAGGGAGGGGGATGGGGAATCTCTCTCTCTCTCTCTCTCTCTCTCTCTCTCTCTCTCTCTCACACACACACACACACACACACACACACACACACATACTCACACACTGTGCCATTGCCTCTAGTTCATCCCCTGCAGGTGCACAGACACCCACATGCACGCCCCCTCTTCCCAGGGGTTGCTCTCACCGGGGTGGCTCAGCCAGCCATATTAAAAACAAAACGAGCATGGCACAGCATCTAATGAACAGTCAGTTTTATGTTTCCTCCTCTTTGAGCTTGAGCCAATTTAAATTCTTCTGGAGTACAGCTTGGGAGGGGATGTTGGGAGGGTTGACAGGAAAAGTGGGAGGGAGAGAGCACAGAGGTAAGAGGGGGATGGTTGTGACTTGGCTTTGTTAGGCTGAGCCATCGCTGGGTCATCTATGCTGTGTCACCTGCTCCCTCCTTTTTGCCTTTTCTGGTGATAACTGAGATGTGGTCATAAAATCCCCCCACGCTGTGATCTGGGAGCTGCTGCTGAGGCTTGGCAGTTCACTAAGGACCAAACTCTCAGAAGCCACAAAGCTGTAATATCCCTTCCCCTCTGTGGCCAATAAAGATGGTGATAATCAAATAACAGGGCTCAGAAGTGGTGTGGTGCCTGCAGCGGTTGGCCACAGGCTGGTGATATACACCCTTCACTTGTACCCTGATGTTTGTTCATTGAAAATATTGAGGCCACCAGAGCTGGCGGGGGCGGGGGGAACTCCTCTGGGCACACACAGCTGTTCGAAGAATGAATGGATGGATGAATGAACACGTGAATGGATAGATAGATGAATGAATGATAGGTGAGTAGAGTTCAGCCTTGTGTTGTGAACACAGCTCAGAAAGCCAGGAAAATTGCCGCAGTCCTGTGACAGATGACTGCCGTGTCCCTCGGCATACACTGTAAGTTATAACCACCCTTGGCATTGTGCCCATGGATAGAGATGAGACAGTGTGGGAAGGAAGAACTAGGCATGAGTGGAGAAGCATACTTGTCCCCCGCTTCTCTTCAGTCCTATTTGCCCTCGCCGTGAACATGGAACCTGCTAAGCTCAAATTCATGGTCATTTTTTTTTATGAGAAAAAATATCAAATTTAGAACACATCATTTATGCACTGTATAGCCATCTGCCCAGAGCCCATTTCACCTTTGCCAAGCTAATAATAAAATCAACCTTCTTTATTGACTTCCCAGTTTATTTAACTTCAGAAGGAGAGGGAAGTGTTGGCAAAGAACTGTGTCCCACCCGGTGTGCCCAGGCAATAAAACTAGGTGTGTTCCACCCAAGTCCCTTCTGCCATGAAGATGTGGGGTGTTTTAGGGCCCAAGTATGCTCAGTTGAGATAGCCTGTGGAGTCCAAGCTCAGCCCATCCTGGGTTGGGTCTTTCTTTTATCTAATCCACCTATAACCCTGGAAGTTATCCATCGTTCCTCTCTTGGCTACTAAGCCAGCTGTTACATATCAGCAGGTGTGTGTACACTAGACCAAAGATGGCTCCAGTGCCTGATGAAACAAGGACAGATATACTTTAAGATTTTTATGCCCTGGCTGGGTTCCTCAGTTGGTTGAAGTGTTGTCCTATACACCAAAAATCTGCAAGTTCAATTCCCAGTCAGAGCACATACCTAGGTTGCAGGTTCAATCCCTAATCAAAGGTAGTATGGAAAGCAACTGATAGATGTTTCTTCTTCTCTCTCTCTCTCTCTCTCTCTCTCTCTCTCTCTCTCTCTCTCTCTCTCCCCACCCCCTTCTTCTTTCTAATATATAGCCTTGGGTAAGGATTCAAAAAAAATTTTTTAAGATCAAAGCTTCTCAGATATAGGTCAGAAAAATTTTGCTTTAATCTGCAAGGTTGGTTTAGTTTGGAATTTTAAATTCAGTCACACACACACAAAATAATAATAATAATAATAATAATAATAATAATAATAATATCTTAGGCTTGTATGATAGTTTCCAGTTTGCAAAGCAGCTTTTCATATGGCAAGTCTTGTCAGTTGCTATTTTTAAGCTAAGAAACGAAAGTTCAGAGGGAGGTAAGTGACTCATTTAGGGTTGTAGAGCAACCAAGCAACAGAAACAGGTATGGAAGCCAGGTGATGAGGCATCTAGTCTCATTCGTCATTGAGCTTATATTGTCTCCCTAAATTATTATGGCAAACTTGAGCAAATCACATTGTGCATTATATATTTTAATGCTAAAATGTGTACTTTAGACATTTTTCACAATATATATATGTATGTTTTTTCAAATCATGAATAACTGTACCATTCATGATGATTTTTCCAAGATTATTTGAAGTGATTCATTCTAGTCATTTCTATGCATGCTAAAACTAATATAAGGCTTTGATATATATGTATATATATATATGTATATATATAATGCTGTGTATATATATATATATATACACACAGCATTAAATCTTGAAGCATTTGCTTTTGTATCTTACTTTTTTCACTCCTTACTTCATCAAGAATTTGTTCTTTGTCATTAAACATTACAAAACATGATTTTTAATGCCTGCATAATTTCCCCTGTTCTAACTATCCCATAAATTATTTAAAATTTAATCTGTACCCAATTATTGAACATTTTGGTTATTTAACCTTTTTTGTTTACAAACATCCTTACAAACACATCTTCAGTGGAATTTCTAATGATTTTTATAGTACAGATTCCTAAAAGAGGAATTGCTGGATTGGAAGTGACTACTGTAACAACTGTTTAGAACCTTGACATGTGCTATATGATTGGTTTTCAGAGTGATTTTTATCCATTTCCACCAGCCATCTGAATAAGTTCTCTCTCTCCACACCCTTCCCAGAATTAAGAATCATGAGCTTAAAAAATTATTTTGCAATATAATAATAATAAATATATTTTAATATTTTAATTTGCATTTGTATGATCATTAGTGAAATTAAACATCTTTGTTAAGAATTATTGGCTAAACTATATTTTTCATTCATAAACTGTCTTCTATTCATGCCTGCTCCCCATTTTTAGGGAAATTTCTTTTTAAAAACTCACATATTACATTATTTCAAATATTTCATCCCATTTTTAAGCTGCCTCAATTTGTAAAGTTTCTAAAGTTCAGTATTAAATTTTTATGTAATGAAAACTGTTATCTTCTTCTTATGTAACTTCTAGTTATTTTATTCTTAGAAAAACATTACACCAAAATCATTACATATTGACTTTTTAAACATTTTTGGGAGTTCATTTTTTTACAGTAATTATGTGCTTCTCCAAAAATGTATTTTGGTGTAATGGTGAGGTGTAGTTTGACCTTCAAATTTTTCTCCCAGCTTTTCTCTGTTTAATAATCCTTGCTTTCCCCATATATTTAACATGTAGCAAGTTTTTAAGATCTCCTTTTGGACTATCATTCCTCTTTCATTGACCCATCAATTGTTTCACCAATAGCACAATTTTCAATTATTCTGGCATTATCGTAAGTTTTAATGTCTCATATTGCTCATCTTTAGCTCTTCTTCCCAGTTTATTTTTTCAGAATAACTATAAAAACATTTCATTAAATCTATAAATTAATCTCTCTGGAATGTTCATTTGAATTACATTAAATCTGCAGAATAATTTGGGAAGAATTGTCTTCTTCACAAACATACAGTCTTTCCATTGAGGAATATGAACCTTATCTCCATTCAAGTCTACTTTTATAAGTCTCTAATTTTCTTCATATAGTTTCTATTTATTTCTTATTAAGGTTATTCCTGGGTAATTCAAGTGTTTAATTATTTCTGTTCCTGAAAGTGTTACAAAGTGGCATTTTTTAAAGGAGGGTCCTGATTAGCTAAATTGGGGTTAGGCTATGAGAAACCCCAACAGAACCTGACAAGCTAGAAGTCATTAGTAATTAAATAATTTCCAAAGGAAAATTAATTGGATTAAATTAGCCCATTTTGAGGTATTATTTCTGGCACAAGAAGTGTCCAGTTGCTATTCTTATATTTCCATCATGGCTATCCCTAATAATATACCACTCTTGTCAATGAATAAGCAAGAGAGAAATGAAATAATAAATTCATTTTTAAACACATAGCTCTGTGTCATTATTATGTGGCAATGTTCCAGACACTATTCCCTATTCTAAAGTCATACTTCTCTCCTAAGTCAAGTCTCAGGCTCTGCCTCAGTAGAATTTTCTTTTGATTCCCAAAAACATAGATATTTCCAATACATAAACATACTTAAGACTGTATGCATATATAAGTTAACATGTTTCTAGAAAAAAAAGATGCATTACAGAATTTTAGACCACAGATTGACCTTAGAAATCAACCAGCCTCTAGTCTTATTAGGATCCATGAATGCCCTGAAAGTATTGTGAGATTGTGTTTGTGTGTATAAGTATGTTCATGTGGGCCTCTTCTGAGAATCTGTAGCTGCATTTCATGTGCCTTCCCATTGTAAGACCCTAAAATCAGGTGGGAATGTTTGAGCTATGGTAAGCCTGTCATCATCAGATGAGAAAGCAAAGGCCCGAGTTGTTAAGGAGATAAACATAGGGTACACTGCTCTCCAGGGGCATGGCCAAGGCAGGAAGTTGGGTCTCCTGATGCCCAGCCTTTTCTGCAGCACCTTTCTGCATACTACCTATGAAATCTGCCATGTCCCTGCACACCCAGTGTGCCTGCATCATGGGAGCTGGGGGTAATGGAACTGGTGTGGATTTGAAGCCAAGGTCCCAAATTGAGATTTGGCTTCGGACTCATTGGTTGTGTGACTACTCAGGGCAAGGTATTCAACTCTGGCCTGTTTCTTCTTCTGTGACATTGAGTTGCAGAAATAAAATATATCTCACAGAGTTTTTAAAAAGATGCAGTGAGATGATGTATGTATATATATACATTAGTCCCCCCTTACTTGCAGACCACAATAATACCAAACCCTATATGCACTGTTTTCTCCCACACCAGTGGTTCTCAACCTTTCTAATGCGGTGACCCTTTAATACAGTTCCTCATGTTATGGTGACTCCCAACCATAAAATTATTTTCGTTAGTACTTTGTAACTGTAATTTTGCTACAGTTAATGAATTGTAACGTAAATATCTGTGTTTTCCGATGGTCTTAGGCTCTACAGCAGTGGTTCTCAACCTGTGGATCACAACCCACAGGTTGAGAACTGCTAGCAGGGTTGCCTAAGACCATCGGAAAACAGAGATATTTACATTACGATTCATAACTAGCAAAATTACAGTTATGAAGTATCAACAAAAATAATTTTATGGTTGGGGATCACCACAACATAAGGAACTGTATGAAAGGGTTGTGGCATTAGAAAGTTTGAGAACCACTGTGGATCTACACATACATACCTGAGATAAAGTTAATTTATAAATTGGGCAATTTCATAGATAAAAGCTTTGTTCTTACCATAGATCTTAGCATGCTGTTTTTCTTCTTCTTCCTTTATTAAGACAATAGCTTTCACTTTTTTACTGAAATGAAGCACTTTACAGCTTCACTTTGGAATATCAAAATTGTCAGCATCACTACTCTTGCATCTTGGGGCCACCATTAAGTAACATAAGGGTTATTTAAACACAAGCACGGTGATACCATGACAGTTCATCGATTACCAAGAGGGCTACCAAATGACTAATGAGCAGATAGCGTATACTGCATGGATACGAGGGACAAAGGGACGATTCATGTTCCCTGGGCAGGACACAGGGGGACAGCCCCAGGTTCATCATTCTACCTCAGAATGGTGATCAGATGAAAACTGAGGTGGTGTTTCTTCCTGAAATTTTTCACTTACTATTTTCGGACCACAGTTGACCACAGGTAACTGAAACCATGAGAAGCTAGACCGCAGATTGGGGGACTACTACTGTGCATACCGAGGTGCTTTATAAGCTATAAAGTGCTGGAGAGTGTTAGTATGCTTATCACAGCTCTGGGGGAGCTGAGTGAGGGGAGCACTGGCAGCCACTGGCAGCCACTTGTATACCAGTACACCACTGCTCTCCGCTCTCGTCACCCCAGAGCCAGCCTCCCCCACTGTGATAGCAAACATAGCATTAACTCACACATCTCCCAAACACTTGTGGACTCTTAAGGAGTCCTCTTTAAGAAGACATTCCCAAGAAAAAGAACATAGAACTCTTAGAACTTCATGACAGGGGTTCTGTTTTTGTTTTGCTTTGCTTTATAAAAATATTTATTTTTCCCTCCAGAATGGTTAAGCTGTAACAGTTGAAGGATTATGGGAAACTATGGTTTAAGAAAAAGTGTTTAAAGATTTTTCTCTGGCAGCACTGTATTTTAGGTTGGGATATTGTTAAGTATGTTGGAAGAACCAGAAATCTGACTTTTGAGAGGGGTGCACTTATGAAGAGGAGTTGTATAATTTCTAAGCACTGTATTATGTGTGCACTTAAGTCTCTTTGCTGTAGAGTACATGTAGGCATAACACATTTTTTGTCATTTAGGTAATAATGCCTTTCATTCTAAAACTGCTATCCACTTTCTAAAGCACTTGTACATTATATTTAATGATAAATACACATCTTATTTCATCCTCTCCATGGCCCTATTAAGAAGGAATGATTATGCTCATTTTTTAAATGAAGGAAAGGAGGTTGACCAGCGGGAGGCCCACACCTAATCATCAGCACAGCCGGACTTGACCCGGTATCTCCAACGTCCAACCATCTCCCAGAGGCTGGACTCTGGTCCTGTAACAAACAGTGGCACTCAATTTAATTTTCTAAAAGAATATGATCATTGTTTTTTTTCTTTTGCAGTTTGTATTCCAATATATTGAATAGCAGGAAATATAGAGAAGTATTCAAAGAATGAATGAACGAAGGGAAAACAGTAAGCCAAAGCTAAAGCAATGAGAGAAAGACAGGCACAGCAGAAGGCAAAGAAGTGAGCTGTTCCTAGGAAAACCGTGAACAAGCTCAACAGCAGCACCTCAGTAGGAGGGAAGGAAGCAAGGAGAGAGGAGCACAGGGACAGACACGTATACCCAGCTATGGCCAGGCACGCTGGGAATGCACAAGATTTAATTACCTTCCACTAGGAGGTTCCAGGCAGCTTATTCCACATATCCCCAGATATAGGACATCTTCAGGCTACCTGTCCTGGGTTCCACCTACCCTATCCTGGCCCCCAGATCCCACAGGGCTACCGGCCCTCACCTCTCACAAGGAACTGGAATTTGGAGGTAGTCTGAGGCTGATCTGAGCCCTAGGATTAAAACTCGACAACAATGAGAACCTTGGTGTTTGGAAATAATCAGACCGCAAAAGCCCTCAACCACATACCCAGCCTCATCCTGAAGGGGCAGTCTGTCTGCCCATCTGCCCCCTTCCACCCAGTTCATCTGGGTATCTGGGGATCCTAGACCCATAGCCACCTGCCCTGTACTTGGGAGCTCACTCTCTACAGGACTGTACTGCTAACTTCACATCTTCTCTTCTCATCGAACAACTTTCCCATTTTAGTGATTCACTCTCGTCCTAATACTCAGCACCGCTGCTGCCTGGGCTTCCCACAGAGGCAGACATGAGCAGCCCTGTGTGTTACAGAAAATACCCTCTTCCTGCTCCCTTAGATGCTGACCCGAGCCTGAAACGCAGCCTCAGCTTTGCCACCTTCACTAGGACACATCTGTTAGGGCTTCATTTTGGGTGGGGGAACTTCCGCTCCTGAGCCCAGGTACCCTCCTCCTCCCCTCCCCGCCCCACTCCTGCCCAGGCTTCCTCACTCTGAACCTCGCAGGGGAACCTGCCCCTGTAAGTTACCTTACCTTGGGGCAGGGTGCCAGATTTAGAACACAAACAAACAAAAACAGGAAGCCCAGTGAAATTTGAATTTCAGATCAATAACAAAAAACCTTTGTTTAGTATGTGTATTAGTGTAAGTTGTCTGAAATTCAAATCTAATGGGGTATCCTCTGTGTTATCTGGCATCTCTGCTAGGGAGCCCTGCCTGTCTCAATGCCCTCTCAAGCAGAGATATCTGGTGATGGTCATGGCACTGAAGGTGGTCATGGCCATTGAAGCTGGCCTATGCCCCAGTGGGTTCCTTATGAAGCCTGGTTATTTCTGAGAACTAAGCAGATTCCAGTGGATCTGTCGGTCAAGCCCAGGCCCCTCCAAGCCCACCTGGTGGGCACCAGGCCAGATTCCTAAACACCTCCCTCCGTGGATGCAGCTCTTTATAAGCATCAAAATGTCATTTGATTTTTCTTTCTGCCAAGATTTCCTCCAATTTTTCAAATCAGGGCCAGAAATATTGCAGATAATGCAAACAATTTGCCCGTCCTGTTTCTCCTCAGCAGGATTGCTGGTTGCAGAATAAATGAAATCAGTGTTGTTTACAACTCATCATCCAAAATTATTATTCATTTCAGGCAAATGGCTGTTTGTAAAACTAGTCGGCCATATTTTGAGTCCTTATCTCCCATTCCTTTCAGAAATTAAAGCTGCCTTTGAGTTTCCTCATGGAAGCAAACCAGAGGGCTCTCTGGCTCGCCTTGTTTCGTCTTGTGTGTGCAGTCAGCCAGGGAAGGGGGCCTTCATCTTCGCTAAGGCCCAACTGCTGACGGAAGGGATGCCGTGTTCTTTTCTTCTCTTCCCTATCTAAAATTTCTTTCTGATCCCCCAAACTTCTACAGCCGGAACATACTTTTCAGTGAATTATGTGTTTTACCCTCCTTTTCCTCTTATTCTCATCATTGAATGAAAAACTAAATACACAGATATTTGTGACAGTCCCATATACCAATGTTTATACCTCAGAAAAGTGGCATCTTTAGAACTTCGCTTGCAGAGACCACACACATTGGCTTCTGTGCGTGTGTCTCTCTGTGTCTTTTCAAGCAAGATGGCAGGGAATCATGAAGCAAAACTGGACAGAGAAGCAGCCCTCTTCCAGTTCTGACAACTTCTAAGTCATGCACTCATCAACCCTCACCGGGAAACACTGAAGGATATTTACTTTGGGTGGTACATGAAGCGTGTGTTTTTTTAAGTGTGAGCTGTTAAAGTCTGAAAAAAACATAGCCTGGTTCCTCTTTTCTCAATGAAAATGGTGTTTGTCATAGGTTTTATACTATAATAATATACCTAGCTGTTCTTTCGTATGATTGAAAAAATAAATACAGTCTTTTACAGTGCAGTTGTTTTATAGAAAGATTTATATTATTTCCCTGATACTATAAATATTTGGTCTCATATTCCCTTTTTTCTCCTATTTCCTGTACTTCCCCCCAAGCCAAGAGGGTAAATATTAAAGTCCATTTGCTTCTGTTTAAATAGGAGCTACAGGCTCACTGGGAGCCCTCCCTCTGGAAAATATTCCCAAGGTCCCACAATTGACTTATTTGTAGTTTTGTGCTTTGTCCTCATGTGATATAGCGGGAACTGCTTGATTCCCAGTCCAGTCTTTAGTTTACAGGACAAAAGACACAATCCCTTCAATCTGGAGGAAAAGATGAGGGGGCTCCTTCCTGTCTTCCTTCCCTGCCCCAGCCCCTGGCTCATCTTGCTTCTAGTTCATAGTTCCTTTCTAGTTTCCTTATATGAACTGGAGCATGACTATCTTACAGAAGCGTTCACTTAAGTGCCTTCTTTGGGTTTTTGACCTCCCTTCCCACCATCCAGGGCTTAAATTGAACTTCTGTTTTTCCTTACACACACACACACACACACACACACACACACACACACACACACACACAGTTCATCTATGACTATTTGTCTAATTATTTTCTGAGCTCGGTTGCTTCAACCTTGAAAGTAGAATAGCTGCCTTTATTACTAGACCACTTGTAGTGTTAGGGTGATGTATGGTGTCACGATGTTTTTTCTTGCCAGAATCACTTGAAGGACTGTTGATCCCAAACAAATATTAGAAATGGTCATAACTCCTAGAAGTGATTTGCTTTATAAGTTGGTCATCTAACTATGTGTAGTACTTCATACACAAAAATGGCCTCACTCGCCTACAAACAGTGAAGATCATGCTTTTGAATATTCTCACCCAATCTTTAAACCTAGGGGAGTAAGGGTTACTGTGAGCTGGCTGGGGTTGGAATGCCCGTATTAACCATGGGCCAGAAAAGAAAGCTTCAGAAAGAAACTCAACACCCTACACTAAGTTAGGCCTCTTTAACTACCTAAACTAATTACTTATAGACCATGATATTGAGCTGCTTGTAATCTGCTCAGCTCAGATAAAGAGATAAACTTATTAGATATTTAAAATTACAAAATTTAGAGGGCGAAGGTCACAAATGAGCCAGGTAGAGGATCAGGATTTAAAAGGAACTGCTCATACATCCTTGTTAAATGGGATAACATTCCCTATTTTAAGGTAGAATACCCGAAGTCATTTTGTTATTTTCTTTAATTTTGAAGGTGAGGCCTGGACTAATTTTAGAAATTGGAGGAATGTCAGTCTCTGAGGGTCTGTACTTTCTACACTTGGAGGGAGCAGTATTTTTATGCATTTGGCCCCATCTGTCTTACCTTATAGACTCTGACCCATGTGATCCTTGCACAAAGGAGATTCTGGGAGTAATCGCATCAGGAAAGCATATCATGACCAGTGACTGGTGGGCTTGACCATAAGAAGCCCAGGCAGGTGACAGCTGTGGCCTATGTGTTGACTTTATCTTTCCATTGTGCTTTGCAATAAGTAAGGTCCAGGCTACAAGAGGCAAGGAAATGTCAGGTTTTCACATCCTGCACTTAGTATTTCAGAGAGATTCAAAAGAAAATTTTAGAACTGACCCCTTTTAAAAATTCATTAGAGCTTGAACTAATTTGTGAGAAAAGTAGCATAGTTATCCCCATTTTAAAGATATGTACGGAAGCTGGCAGAACTGAGGAAAATTCTAAAGCTTTGTCCCATGTCTAGTTGGGCCCATTGCCTTACAGTGCTAACAACTGCAATTCAGGTGTAATAGAAGCAGTTTCTGAAGTGTCTTTTTGTGTCCATCCCTTTACACCTTTAAATATTAAGCTTGAGCTGTGTGCAGAATTTAGCTCTGTCTAGAAAATGGGTAGAATGTCAGAGATTAAAGACACTTTGAGGGTATTAGGGTTGGGCTGAGCCAAATAAAATTGCTGACATTCAGCTGTTTTTGACCTACAAAAATGGCCATTTCATGTGGCTCAACCTAATGCATACCACTCATTTTACACGTTTGGCACCAAGTCTCAGAAAAAGTAAATGACTTTTTTATTATTTTAGTATGAAAAATTTAAGACAGAACAAGTGTTAAATGACTACTACTACAATTATATATTTATTTATTACTACCCAAACTTAATTATCAAGATAGGGCCACCTTCCTTAATCAATCCCTCCCCACTTCTTTTTTTTTTTTTTTTGCTGAAGTATTTTAAAATAAGTTTCCAGACCTCAGGTCACTTCACCCGTACATTGTGTTCAGTTCTAAAATATGGATTTTTAAAATATAGCCACAATGTTATTATCACTCAAAATTACTAGTAATTGCTAGTCTATACTAACATGGTCTCAAAAGTGTCTTTTATTGTTGGTTTTATGGTAGGTAGCTATACAAACAAAGCCTGTCTATATTGCATGTGGGTTTTACATCTTCAAGTCTTTCTTTTTAGTGGAGGGTAGCACATTTATTTTATTTATTTCTTATTTTCCCCCCTCTTGCTGTAATATTTTCAAAGCAAATTCCCACTACACCTGCATTTGATCTCTGCCTCTCTCTGTGATCACCAGCCAGCCAGGAATGCCCTCCCTGCTGAGAATGGGAGAATGCCCCTTTCCACCAAGGATGTGATGTTTCAATGAAATCTCTTTTAATGTAGAGCAATACATCTCTCAGTTCCTTTTTATTATATGCCCTTCATTTGTTGAAGAAACTGGGTCAGTTGTCTGGGGTCACATTCTGGATTCATCTCTTCAGTGCCAGATAATGTTGTTAACTTATAAGTGTTCCTAACCATGGCCTCTTGCCTGCTCTCCTGACCATAAGGCAGGTGCCCCACACCATGTCCCACAGCATGAACCAATACACATGCTGATCACTCAGATGACCAGGACCACCCCTTAACTGGACTCTACTTAGTTAAATATTAGCATGTGTATGTATATATCTCCATTGTGCTCTTCTATTACTTTAAAGTAATGCTACCTTGACTTGAAGTAAACTATAAAACTGTGTGACATTTCACATGACATAGATGTTATTTTCTTCAATTATAAGAACAAATTGAAAGTTCCAGTGTCAACAAGCAGTCTCTCATGGAACACCTGTTCTGGGCCAGGCACCTTGATGTTATCATTTTCAGGCATCACCACAATCCTGTGAATTATCAGCCCCATTTTACAGATGAGGAAATTCTTTAAGGGAACTTCAGTAATTACTAAGGCCCCCTAGATCCAAGTCCAGTGCTCAGGTATAAAATAAGGTCCAGAAATCCTAACTACTGAGTCTTTGTACTAATCATCATTTATTCACTCATTCATTCATTCATTCATTCTTGCTCTGTCCCAGGCATTATGCTTGACTTTAGTGAATATTCATTCTCTTTTGATTTATGGTCACTTTAAAGCATATATTATTGTAACCTTTTTTACAATTGCCATTATAGTGGTAAGGATGGAATTGGCCTGTGCCTTATAGCTCAGAATCTACTATTAGATGTTTGCTGCTGTTTCTGAAAGAATGAGCTAAACCATGGCCTGTCCAAGTCTATGTTGGTTGGCTTGTTTTTTAACACATATAACCAAATCTTCCATTGTAATGGACCAGTTCTTTTGGAAGTAGGAGCCCTAGAGTTCAACCCCCATAAGAAACTGATAGGGTATTCAACCTAAAGGACTCTAACTGCAGATGAAAAGCCTGGGGAAAGGGTAGCATCTCTGAAAATCCACGTAGGGTCTTTGTACCAGCTGGGCTTCATTTCAGAATCTACTGCTGTCATTACAAAATAGCTGTTTTCTCTTTAATCTGTGTGCCACATTGCAGCAATTTTCATCAAAAATATATTAAGCCCCTGCTGTAAATTGGCCCTACAGACCCTTGTCAGACACATGAAGCGTAAAATATCTTCTTATTTCAAAGTTTTTTCTCTCTCTAAAGCCCTAGCAGATATCAGCAGCTCCTACAGCCTCATAATAGTCCATCATGTCTGTAAGCCAAGGATTATAATGCGTAACGAATCTAGTTCAATGTCAGAAACGGATCTGAGCCTTTGTTTCTAAAAAGTGACAGAAAAATCATCCAAGAATAAAAATGAAAGCCCCCACATTTCACTGTCTGATGAAATCTCACCACAAATTGCCTGCCGAGGAGAAATGAGTTTTCTAACCTCAGAGAAGAGGTTTGCGTGTGCTACCTAAAACTTACCTACCTCAATGCCAGGTTGGGGTGCAGCTGTGTTTCAGAAGGTACGTCATGCTATGATAGGGTGGGGGCTGGGGATGTGAAGTGTGAGTGTCCACCTTTAAGAGACAGAAAGGGTTGCATTTGCCTGTGCATCTCTATTCTGGTCTACATGTGTGACACCTTCTCCTAGAGGACGTTCGGATCCTCCAGAGGTGTTTTATGTCCCTACAGCAGCACTACAGTGTGTTGTAAGTGGTGACAGCTTGAAACCTCATTCAAGAGGGTCACTAAAAAACAAAACCAGAAGCTCATTTCCGGCCTGCAGCTTTCCACATACTGCAGCTCTGTGGTAGGGAGGTCTGGTCAACCTGATGCTGAGACCACGTTTCTGTGTTATGGAGAAAAAAAAAATGGAGTTCATTCCTTATTAGAAAATGTGACTTGGAATATTTCTTTCATTTTTTCAGTTTCTTGTACAAGAGAAACAAGAGCTGTGGTGCCTTAAACATTTCCCCCCAAAAAGCTCCCATAACAGAATAGCTTTGCCAGTTTAACAGGAAATTGCCTCTGATTTTTAAACCATTCTAATTTTACCCTTAACACTCACTAAAATGCATTCAAAATCATTTCATGTAGTGTATGCGCGACACATAAAGCATGACCCATTCAACTGAAGTCTAATTTTGTTGACATCCTAACACTTCTGTGTTTAAAAAAAAAAAACAGCCAGAAGTCTACATGTTAAGGGGCTTCCGAATTTACTTGCTTGTTTTTCTCTACAATAAAATGAAATTCAACACTATGTTAGGGTTGTTGTTGGGTCTAGTCTTTTTTTTATGACTACTATTAATGAGATTTCAAGTTAGACAGTTTTTCTGGCTTCCCTGAATTTTAGGATGGATTATTGACATACCTGACAGGTATGATGCAAATCTTGCATTATTTCAACTCTGCCTCCCCCCCTAACTCTGTGTGCCTGCCCGTCTGAGCCCTGGGGAAGAAGCAATATAACACTAGTCTCAGTCACTTTCTAAGAGAGATAACTATATTGGTGAGGCAGAATGATTTTTTTCCTCGACACCTTCAGCTATTTGGGAGTTTCTAGGTGTCATTGCCACCAATTCTTAACTTCTTTCAGAAAAGAAGCCTTCAGGGCAGGCAACCTCCTGGCTCCTGACCCCAGTCTATTAAGCAGCGTGAAGACAGGAATAATCTTAGCCAGCTCCACAGAGGAGCAGAGATTGTTGGCAGTGCCAGTCACAAGAGTCGAATACAGATGTGCTCGTTCCTCCAGCATGGAATACAGAGGTAACCCCCAAGCTACATTTTAGCCACAAATCTGGGAGCACACAAGCTATCATTTTTTCAATAGGAAGTCATTTTAAAAACTGGAGAACAGTTTTTCAGACCAAATGGAAGCCCAAATTTGGGGGCCATTTCAGTAGTCATAGGGGTTCATAGGAACTGCTAGGATGAAGATGGAGGGATTTAGAAATAAGCATGAATTCCAACTTAACTGGCATCCGTACTAGAAAATGTGACTTGTGAGTAGACATATAGACAGGGCCAGGAGCAGAGGGAGGGGAGTAAGGCACACAGTACTCACACAGTGTGAGGACACCGGCCATCCCATAGCTGCCTGGGTTTATTTTGCTGATTCAACTCACTGCTTTGGTGACTAGCCTCTCTCCTCATCATTCTATACATGTCCCTCCCAGTGCTGCATTACTGGTCCAAGAGGAGAGCCTTCCCAGCTAGAGCATCATTCTTTGGCCAAGGGGGTGTATAATTACTTTGTCTGTTACTGGCATTCTAAAAAATATGGTGTTCTGGTTACTCTTACTAGAGTAAATAGAATTCTGAACGTGAATGTTATCAATTTCCCCCAAAAAAGCATTACATGAAAATGAAGTAAGTATGATGTAATCTTTCTTTGATATGGAAGCATAACAGTTCTCAGGGGTTCATAGATACCAACACCAGTTACTCATTCAGGACTGTCTCCTAGGAACATCAGTACTTCCTGATAATATTAAAAGGTGAGGAGCCAACATGTATAGTGCTATTTTTTTTATCGTTTTCTTCTAAGTAGGAAAGAAATGCATTCTTAGTGCACAGCTATAGTAATATTTTTCTAGACTGGTGAGTAGACACTAGAGACGGGACATTCACACATCCGCCTGTAGATGCTGGCTAATAACATATGAACAATTGATAGAAGAATGTATTGAATACCCTTTAGAACTTAAGATCTGCATTTCTGGACTCAGTGTATAATTGGATTGTTTGGTAGGAAGTATTAGAAATCAGCTCAAGTAAACCTAAGCCAATATGTGTACTAGTATGTATGTACGTACACACACACACACACACACACACACACACACATACACACACTGGCACTGAGTACATTGCCTTAGTCTTACTCCTATCTGGGTAGTCTATAAAAAGTACATGACATTTTTAATGCTATACATCTGAAAATACATACCTGAACAGAAAAGCTAGGTGTTCTTGGTTCATTCACTTAATTAACTCTATGTAGTTGTGAGATAATGTCATTGTAGAATATTTGTAATTCAGAGCCCATTACTTTGTAAGGAACATAAATAAATATCAAACAAAATTTATTTCTTACACATTTTAAATCTCAATTGGTACTAAGACATCAGCTTTTAATTCTCTATTCCAAAATATCTCCCTTGTTTTAAATAAGCTCTTTGTACAAGATATTGTTTGCTTATTGTTATAGGCAGAATTAGAGTTGGTGACCTCTCAGGTCTCATTTAGCTTTAATATACCACAAACTTAAGTCTCGTTCCTTTGTACGTACAGTGACTGTGTTTTCATTCTCTCTGTATGTCCATGAGCAGAATTGCTGCTTGACCCTTGGCACAGTGCCTGAGACTTAGCAATTGCTCAATAAATAACCGAATTGAAGTGATTCGCTCGAAGTAGCTAAAATGTAGGTAGCACTGTCTATATTCATGCTTCTGTAGCCTACGACAGGCATTGGCCCAAATACCGGAAAGCTCTGAGTTCAGAGATTCTAGCATGTCCATACTCCCAAGCAGACAGAGCCTGCATTACTGATGTATCCATAGACACCAACACTAGTTACCCATTCAGGACTGTCTCCTAGGTACATGAGCACTTAATGTTAAAAGGTGAGGAGCCAACATGTATAGTGCTCTGCAGTGTTGTTCCGGGAAGGAACGCCTTCTGCTATAACAATGCTGGGACCTGGTTTATAATAGCTTATGTCCTCGAGGAAGCAATACAGAACATGTGGCTGGAACACAGTGGGCTAGAAACACTGTATTGTAAGATATGCTTTAGGTTCTGGAA
The DNA here is from genome assembly GCA_011751065.1 of Lasiurus cinereus. Taxonomy (NCBI): domain Eukaryota; kingdom Metazoa; phylum Chordata; class Mammalia; order Chiroptera; family Vespertilionidae; genus Lasiurus; species Lasiurus cinereus. The sequence goes on along the minus strand of JAAGEH010000293.1, from coordinate 22,193,146 downwards.
TAACGTTGGTTTTGGAATAATGTAACTTGTGGCCAAACAACTCAATGGTTTCCCTGTGTTATGAGTAAATCTTCCTTCACTCTCATCTTGAAATTAAGACTGTTAAAAGATAAATGAATGCACTGGAGAAAATACTTAAGTATATTATGAACATTTTTATTATACTTCAAAGGAAATCTATAATTTTATGTCAATGATAATCTGTTTGGATCAAGGGTACCTTGTTTTCTTCAAAGTTAATGGATGAAAATATAAACTTTAAAAATGTATATAAGGATAAGGATCTGGTGTCATAAAACTTTTGAAATTCAGTACTTATTACAAGTTCAAAGGATACTTAAAATTTCTCTCTAAACTTTCTATAAGTCTGATTTAATATAACATCAGCTTAGCTTTCTATTCAAAAAATCTGTTTAATTTTGTTTTAAACATCTTTTTAAATTATATAACCTCCTCTGCAAAACTGTCAGAATGAAAAAGAGGATACACTATAAAAATTTTCAAGTTTCTCCGTGTTGCTGTGGAAACTTAGTCAAAAGCTGGATGGTTAAGGAGATTTTAAATGTAGGATTATTCAGGTACAGCATTATTCACAATAATCAAAAGACGTAACAGCCCAAATGTCCATCTGCAGATGAACAGATAATCAAAATGTAGTATATTCATATAATGTGATTTTATTCATTTAGCCTTTAAAAAGAATGAAATTCTTACACATGCTACAACATAATAAACCATGAAAACATTATGCTGCATGACATAAGTCAGATACGAAAGCACAAATATTGCATAATTCCATTTGTAAGAGACCTAGACCAGACAGATTCATAAGACAGAAAGTGGAATAGCGATTACCAGGGTCTAGGGCAGTGGTTACTAGTGTGGGGCACATGCCCACAGGGGGGCAATTTGATTTTTAAAGAGGGCAATTTGAGAATGAATTAATAACTGATTTTTTTGCATTTCTTATGGTTCCAGGGGCCTCATATACAGTATATACTAGGTGTACCAGTTAGTAATGGTGGATTTTGTAATCAAAGAAAACACAATAATTTCAAGAGAAAAATCAAAAGAGCTTTATTCAAAGTAATGTCCATCGCTAGCTACACATTTTTCCCATCTTTCAAGTAATTTGTGCATACCGTCCCAATAGAACTTTTCTTGTTTTGAGGCAAACCACTCAGAGACCCAATTTTCCACTTCTTCATATGTTTTGAAAGTACGTGTGCCATCAATCAGAACAAGTGGTAATCTGAAGGAGCAAGGTCTGGTGAATAAGGCGGGTGGGTTAATACTTCTCAGGCAAGATCTTTTATCGTGTCTTAAGTAGTTTTGAAATGGATTACTTTGCCATGTCTTCTGGCACATTCTGGTCATTTAATGATCAAAACATGGTTCAAATTGATTATTTGTTGTTGGTAATGATCAGTATTAATGGTTTCACCTGATTTTAGAAGCTCATAATACACCACACATTCCTGATCCCACCAAACACAGAGCATTGTCTTCTTTCCAAAGTGATTTGGCCTTGCAGTCAGTGTTGATGGTTGACCTGGATCAACCCATGATTTTGTGCATTTGGGATTCTCAAAATAAATCCACTTTTCATCGCCAGTCACAATTCAATGCAAAAAAAAGACTTTCTTTTGTGCCATTGAAGCAACATTTTACTGATGACTTTTCGGTTTTCCATTTGTCTTTTGTTCAGTTGATTTGGCACCCATTTTCCTTCCTTTAAAGTCTTTCCCATTACTTGTAAATGATAGGAAATTGTTTGCTGAGCAACATTTAATCTTTCTGCAAGTTGTTTTTGTGTTTGATACATCTTTATCCAATAATGCTTGTAATTGTTGGGCTTCAAACTTTTTCAGTTGACCTGGACATTCTTTGTCTTTCATATCAAAACCATCACTTTTAAAGCATTTAAACTAGCTTACTTGTGAATACTAGTATGGAGCATGTTCACCATAAGCTTCCTGAAGCATATAATAACTTTTCGTTGAAAATAAAGTAATGAATTAAAAGTTCCCAAAAAAACTCTTTTTTTGGAATATAATTTGACATTTTTAAGGGTAAAAACATCTATGATGTTAATACCTTCAGCAAATTTGACATATGACATTTTGAAGCTTGCTATCAATACAACAAAATAGCATACATATCAAATCACATATATATCAACATATGGGAGAAACCAAGGTGAACACCTAAACTGCTGCCTCCTACAACAATTTCAAAACTACAGCTAAAAGACAGAACAGACATCATCCAGAACCACAGGAAAGCTGGCTGAGTGGAAATTCTACAACTAAAAGGAAAAATAGGGGCATATGGAGACTCAGAGGAGCTGCAAAAAGCTGAGGTACAGAGACACGCACGTGGAGAGGATGGGCAGCTGAGTGCTTTACTGGCTTTCTCTACTGGGAGGGAGACAGAAACTCCCGACTGCACTGAACCCCAGTTCCAATTGCACTGAACCCCAGTTTCAGGTGAGACCCTGGGGTCTCAGACTCATACAGGGGGTGTCTGGACTGTCAGAAAAAGAGAGGAGCACACAGAAACTTCAGGGAGCCACAAAGGGCAGAGGTCTAGAGGTGCATATACAACTGCGCTCAGAGAGGACTGATTGCTGAGTGTGCCACTGACTTTCTCTAGCGGGAGGAAGATAGAACTTCCCGACTGCGCTGAACTCCAGTTCTAACTGCACTGAATCCCAGTTTCGGGTGAGACCCTGGGGACTCAAATTCATATGGGGGGAGTCTGGACAGTTGGGAAAAGAGAGGAGTACATGGAAACTCAGGGGAGCCACGAAAGGCAGAGGACTGGAGGCATGCACATGCATGGGTATGCACAGAAAGGACTGCAGTGATTACCGAGGGACACTGAGACCCAGGGGCCTGATAGGGCAGGGCTGAAAGGACGCCAAGGCTGTCAGCTCAGTCCTGAGACTCTGGCCCATCCAAGCCGAGTACAGAGGCTTTTGCAATTTTGCAAGTCTTGTCTCATAAGGTTTTCTTGAGCACAGAAGTTCTCCTGGTGTAAACACAGCTGATCCTCACAGTCAGTTGGCCAGGAGGTCAATTTCCCCCAGTGATACCAACAACAATCAAGACTTAACTGCATCAAGGCTATACACACAGTCCACAAAAGAGTGCACCAAGAATGTCCACCTCAGGTAACTGGGGAGGCTGAACCACTGGGCCATATTGGACACCTAGCACACAAAGTTACTCTATCAACTCAGAGAAGCAGCAAAAATGGGGAGACAAAGAAACAGATCGCAAAAAAAAGAAATGGAGGACAACAAATGACTGGATATAGAGTTCAAAACCATGGTTATAAGATTTTTCAAGAATTTCCTAGAAAAGGTCAATAAATTTAATGAGACCCTCAAGCATATGAAAAAGGACCAACTAGAAATTAAACATACACTGACTGAAATAAAAAATATTATACAGAGACCTAACAGCAGACTAGAAGAACACAAGAATCAAGTTAAAGATTTGAAATACAAAGAAGCAGAAAACATTCAACTGGAAAAGAAATAAGAAAAAAAGAATCCAAAAATTTGAAGATATTGTAAGGAGTCTCTGAGACAACTTCAAGTATACCAACATCAGAATTATGGGGGTGTCAGAAGAAAAGAGAGAGCAAGATACTGAAAACCTATTTGAAGAAATAATTACTGAAAATTCCCACATCTGGTGAAAGAAATAGACTTACAATCCAGGAAGCGCACAGAACCCCAAACAAAAGGAATCCAAAGAGGACCACACCAAGACACATCATAATTAAAATGCCAAGAGCAAAAGACAAAGAGATAATATTCAACGTGATGAATAGCAAGAACCTACAACCAAGATTACTCTACCCAACCAAGCTATCATTCACAATTGAAGGTCAGATAAAGAGCTTCACAGAGAAGAAAAAGCTAAAGGAGTTCATCACCACCAAACCAGTATTATATGAAATGCTGAAAGGAAGAAGGAGAAGGAGAAGGAGAAGAAGGAGGTAAAGAGAAAAATTATGAACAACAAATACATATCTATCAATAAGTGAATCTAAAAATCAAGTGAATATAATAGAATCAGGGACATAGAAAGGGAGTGGACTGACAATTCTCAGTGGGGAAGGGGTGTGGGAGGTTCAAAAACAGACTGGATAAAAATCGTACACCTATGGAGGAGGACAATGGGATGCAGAGGGAGGGGTGGCAACTGGGTCTTCTTCTTTGACCTCTCTTTCCCACTCTACCGTTTTCATAAACCTTAAACACAATGGTGAGTTCACCAGAGGTCAACCTGCTGTTTCCTTTTCTTCCCAGGCTTCACTTTCTCCCTCAGCTGAGGTGCTATTCAGTCTTCACCTAGGGACCAAGCCCTCCAGGTTTATTTCTGGGCCCTGCCCCCTCCACTACATTCCAGATGTGGACATTACCTCTCCCCCACTCTTGATCACAAAGATGGAATTGACTAATGGCCCAGGCCAGGTGAGTGGCCCCTTCATCCCTTGCTGCTCCCTGCCTGTTCCCAGCATCCTCAGAGAGATTTGTTTGACCAGCATCCTCAGGGAGTTGTTAGTTGAGAGGCTCTGAATAATTACAGTTTTCCACTCGAGCTTCCAAACAAGGTCTGAAAGTCTCATGCGCCAAACCTACGTTCCCACAGTCGGCTAGACTCCTGAGAATATCACTCCAGCGCCTCGAGCTCGGCATAGTCAAAATTTAGTTAGGAGCTTCACAAGCTTTCCAGTCACCCTCCTTCTGTGGGCTTCAATCCTCACGTCCAGATCCTTCCATGCCTTTTGTTTCACGCTCTCCTTTCTGAATTCACCAGCATGCCCTCGTTGAGGCTGTAATAAACCTTTGTAATAACCTCCTTGTTATTCTTTCTGATCTCCAATATTTTCTGTATTCCATGATCCCCTAAAAAAAACATGATTATATATCACTCCCTTGGAAAGAAACTTTGATGGTTCCCCAATACTTATAGACTAAAAAAATCTTTCACGACATTCAAAATCCTACAGACACAGATTTCAAGCCCTCGTCCATGCAAGCTTCACCTCTACATCTGGTCACCCTGAACAGCCCACCATTCCAACCCCACAGACTGGATTTGCCTGCTCCTTCTCTCTCCCAGCTCCCTAGGCTCCCTCTGTCTAGATCAAGCATGTCAAACTCAAAGACTAACACTGGCCAAATAAATAAGGCATTCGGCCTGTGGCCCATGAGTTTGACATGCTTGGTCTAGACTGAATCTCCTTCCACCCACCCTTGTTGTGAAATGCTGTCCACCCTGCCACAAGGCTCAGCTCAAACACCCTTGTGAAGCCTTCCCTGGTCAGGGCCACCTCACCCTGCCCACTAGTCAATTACAATCCTCCAGTGTTTCTGCTGTATTGTGAGTTCCTCTCCTATGATATTTGACATTAAAGCTCCTTTAAGGGAAAAACAATATTTCCCAGTATATTGTCTTCCCTGTGGCACTTAGTCTACTGACGTTCACATAGTAGGGCATTTGACAAATGAAATTAACTAGATTGTGTTTGAAAGGATTATTTGAAAGGCCACTCTCTGCCATTAAAAGGTCTTGGTAACATGAGCACCACATCTTGGTTTGGCTCTGTGGATAGAGCCAAACTGGACTGAAGAGTCCCAGGTTCAATCCCAGTCAAGGGCACATACCTAGGTTGTAGGTCCCGGTCAGGGTAAGTGCGGGAAGCAACCAATCAATGTGTCTCTCTCACATTGATTTTCTCTCTGTCTCTCCCTGTCCCTTCCACTCTCTCTAAAAAACCAATGGAAAAATATCCTGGGGGTAAAGATTATCAACAACAACAACAAAATGGTCTTGGTAATGTGAAATAAACCTAAAGCCAAGTCTCTCTGTATGCATGAAAATTAGATAGAACTGCAAATGACAGAGGTTCCACCCCTATCCCATCCTCACCCTCTCTTCCCTACCCTCTTCTCTCTACCCTCACCTCCCCATCCTCATGATTGTGGCTTAAGCAAGATAGTTTATTTCTCTCATAAACAAAATATAGAAGTGGGAGGCCCAGGACCAGCATGGCAGCTCCACAGAGCCATCCAGAACTTGGCTTCGTCCAGCTCCCCACTCTACATCCCTAGGTTGTGACCTCATGGTCACTAACAGCTTCTAGAAATCCAGCCATCAAAGTTCTAGCAGGAGTTCATTTCCAGGGACATGAAAAGAAGGCATGCCCTCTTTGCAGGAACTTTCCAAGAAGACCTATCCACGCTTTTATTTCTATCTCATAGGCCAAAAGCTTTGTTTCTTGGCCATGCTGTCTGCAAGAGAAGTTGGGGATTATAGCCTTTGAACTGGTTAGTAATGGGCCCTGTTAGTCTCAGCTACATTCTTAACTGTAACTTTAACAGTGAGGGGACATTATTCTGCCAGGTCCAACACCCTCTTCTAGCCATGTGGGGGAGAGGATTGCAGACAGTTAAGAGCGAAGAACTCCAGACAATGTGCAACATATTCATCTTTCTTTGGGAATCTGAAAAGAGAAACCAGAAAATAACCATGGAAAAGTCTCTGGTAAACTCACTAACCTAGTTTCAATTTAAAATAATAATAATAATAATAATAATAATAATAATAATAATAAACACTTAAGAAGAGGGAGGGAGAGAGGGATGAAAGGAGGGGCTGGGGGTGGGAGGAGGTGGTGCAGGTGGAGTGCAGGCTTTGGGCAGACTACCTGCAGCCACCAGAGGTCACAAAGGAAGTCCGAGGAGAGGGCAGCTCGACAAGAAATTAGCAATCTGCTAGGAATCCTGTCTGAGTTTTAAATGTAATATCCAAATGAAAAGGGAAACGTTTTTGGATCATTTATTCTCCAAACAGAAAGGGAGGTGATTCTTGAAGCTGAATCTGACCCCGGTGCAGCACCTTCAGGAGTGTTGTCAGTGTTGTCATTACCTTCTCAGAATATTTTACATATCACTTAGCATCACATGGTCCCTAATAGTGCTTCCTTCCACACCTTCTAAAACCCACTGACTTTCAAGAGCATGAAGAGAGTCGAGGGCAAAAGCGCTAAAGCAGAGAGTTAAGTAGGAAGCGGTGCGTTGGCACGCTTAATAAAAAATTAAGGATTGCTGCGAGACACTTCAGGCAATGCTTAAACAAACCAGGGGATTGGGTAGTGTGAAAGCAGATGAAATTTAATTTGGTTAAGTGTAAAATAATGCACTCTGGGAAAAATAATCTAAACTTCTCATAATCTCTGATAGGCTCTGAACTCATAGTAACATAATTTAAGAGTCATGGCTGATAACTTGGGGAAAATATCTGTCTGGTAGACAGCAGCAATTTCAAAAGCCAATAGGATGCTTGGGGGGAGGGTGTAAAAGAAAAATAATATAGAAAATTTAAGATAACATATAAAACATTAGTGCTATTCTGTGTCCAGTTTTGGTTGTCGTAGGAGATATTAAATCCCAGAAAAGGGACTTGAAAATAGTTTAGAAAAGTAGTGTGACTTGGGATTTATATAAGCTTACTGATTTGGAAAATGGCATTTTGGAAAACAAAAGAGGTATAATACCGAGAACAGGAATAGCAATTGAGAAAGGGACACTTCCTCCTTGGTTCCAGTGTCCTGTTATAAAAAAAAGGCAACACTCAGCAAATTTACATACCACGGGCTCAATCAGTAGAAGTGTTGTCCAGTGCACCAAAAGGTCTCAGGTTTGATTCCCAGTCAGGGCACATTCCTAGGTTTCGAGTTAGATTCCCGGCCCTGGTCAGGGCGCATGTGGGAGTCAACTGATTGATGTTTCTTTTTCACATCTATGTTTCTCTCTCTCTTTCTTCCCCTCTCTAAAAGTCAATGCAAATATAAATGTCCTTGGGTGAGGATTTAAATACACACACACACACACACACACACACACACACATCACACAAAGATACAGTTGTCCCTCCGAACCTGAAAGGTTGGTTCTAGAACCTCTATGGATACCAAAGTCCACAGATGCTCAAGTCCCTTAAATAAAATGGCATAGTATTTGCAGACAACATACGTGTATCCTTATGAATACTTTAAATCATTCCTTATAATACCTAATACAATGTAAATGCTATGTAAATAATTATTACACTTTATTGTTCACGGAATCATGACAAGGAAAAAATGTCTGTACTTGTTTAGTACAGAGGCAACCTTGGTAGGCCTAGCTATGGCAGTACATGTCAGTAACAGCGTGACATTTTTCCCGAATATTTTTGTTCTGTGGTTGGTTGAATCCATGAATGTAGAACCTGTAGATATGGAACCCGTGCATATAAAGGTCTGACTGTATAAAATGATCTCTAACCACTGTTTCTCCAAGTTGTAGATTTTTCTTTTCCAAGAGGGGACTTGTATTACATTAAGGGACACAGGATTCCATTAACATTTGTGTCTATTCAGCTGAGAATGAGGCAATGTAAGGGGATTCCCTGTGGGACACCAGACCAAATGGGGTACAAGATGGGGAAGGTCAGCTGAGTGCTGCTTGCAGCTGGTGAGAGCAAACTGAACCAGAAGGCTCGGCGGCCAAACCCAATTGAGTCATGTGCATGTTTCTGCTACGTACAGAATATTTATTTGTCCTCCAGTTATGCCTCATGATTCAGCATTTCCGACAGCAGCAATTGGCAGGGGTGCCTCTGGAAGGCAGAGGGTTTGTAGACTCTGCCAAAGGCTGTCGCTGGACAGATGAGAAGCAGGGCTGGGAAGCAAGGCAAGAAACACATATCATTTCCCTGAAATCAATACATCCTGCTCTCTTTCTCCAGTGGACACTGTTCTAGCATTAACCTGGCCCTTGACCCCACTTTAACCTCACCTCCTGAAACACATAATCCCGGGTCATTCATTTTTCAAATATAAGTAACTGCCGAGCTGTGCTTCCTGCTGTGAACACAACCTGCCCCGTGAAGGCAGTGCTGTTGTATTGACAGATATGTCTGTTACCAGCTGACACTTTGGAGAACCAATGGATTGGCTCAAAGAAAAATACAGAGATGTGTTCGAAGGGCCAAATAGGTCCTTCACAGTATTTCCTTGGTTCAAGATGTCAGTTCTGCCTTAAAAACAGGAAGCTACGAGCAACTGAGCTTTTACAGGTGTTTTGCCAAGAGATAACAACCTGCTTTCCACCTAGCCTAGCATCTGAGCTGAGATTTACAGAATCCACCCTTCTTAAGACACAGCAGATAAAATGATGCCTGAAATCCCCTTAATACTACTGTGAAACTCCCTCCCCTCACCCCATTGTTTCTCACATCCTTGGAGCACATTAGGACTCAGCACCATGTATCGGTTTGCTGGGTCTGCCATGTCAATGTACCACAGGTCGGATGGCCAAACCAGCAGGCCATTCTAGAGACTGGAAGTCCAAAATCAAGGTGTTAGCTGGGTTAGTTTCTTTCGAGAGCCTCTCTCCTTGGCTTGTAGATGCCCATCTTCTTTCATGTGATCTTCCCTCTGTGTGAGTGTGTCTTGTCCTCGTCTCCTTTTCTTATAAAGATACCAGTCAGACTGGATTTAGGCCCACCTAATGATTTATTTAATCTTAATCACCTCTAAAAGACCCTATTACGAAATATAGTCACAATCTCAGGTGCCAGGGAGGGGGGAGGTGTTAGGGCTTCAAGACATGAATTGGTGGGGGACACAGCACAACCCATTTTACCATCATGACCTTAAAACTCAAGATTTACTCACTTTCCCTGGTCCAGGTGGTAATGACTAGGGTTGAATTATGTCCTTTTTCTTATGTATGAGAAGCATGCCAACCACAGGTTGTCACTCACCTGTCCATTAAAGAGCTTTCTTAAAACACAGAGTAGTTCTAGGACCAAAACCCCTCAGTAGCATTTTAAATTCAGGAAGTCTATTTGTTTTGTCACAGGAAAAAAAAAAGTACGGAAATATGTGAAGTGAGAGGGGTGGGGGGGCGGGGAGCGAGGAGGACAGTCTCACCGTGCATCGCCTGGGGCACTGGCAGCCATACTGTTCTTGCTGGGTGACATCCTTCCCAACCATGCTCCATAGCACGGCACCAGCGAGCCGGCCCAGCAGCCACACACAACCTGCTCTTGTCAGTGGGGATCACCATATTCCAAACAAAGATAAAACGCTGCATTTACTGCCCAATTCACTCAATAGGAACGCTCTGATCCCACGGCAAGCATCGCTTACCGTTTTATTCCTCCTCACGGCCTTGCCAGGGGAATTTGGAATACAGCTCTGCTATCAGTTTTATTTTCTGCCCAGAGCCTACTAAAATGAGCTCTTTGCTATTTACATGTTAATATTTTCAACATGTAAGTAGCAAAAACTCCATCCATGCCCTTGATATCTGGATCCCGCAGTGCGTGGGAGGCCCCGGGGCTGAGGGCCTGGCTGCCTCAGACCTTGGATACCAGGGGGCACATGGCAGAGTGGCTGTCAGTCAGGAAATCAGGTGTCGGCCTGACCTCCTCAGCTCTTCGTCAGAGCCATCCTTCTAAGTAGGACCTTTCTCTGGTGGCTGCAGAGAAACGAAGCAGGAGAGCCCTCCTTGGTCCACAGATTTAGAAGCTCCCACTGACCGTGACACCAGACAGTAAGCAGGACCAGGCTGACTGTCACTACTGGAGCCAGTTAAGCAGAGACAGGGTTGAATCATGTATGAGCATTTATTCCAATACGGAGAGCAGTACGGAGAGCAGCAGATCATCCAAGAAAATCTGCTCTACACTCCCCTGACCCCTCCCCATAAGCCAGCTGCTTATATTGGGTAGAAGGACAAAGATTACATGGGAAAGTAGGAATTATAGGCATAGGGAGGCAAGCAAGGTGTAATGGTTTACAGGCAATGCGGGCTTGGGGAGATCACAATGGGGGAACACCTCCAGGACTCTTTTAGTCTTTCCTTGACCATAGGCAGTTCTTGGAAAAGGAGAATGGACTGCATTCCGAGGTTAACTCCCACGTGCCGAGGCGCACAACGCTCAGCCAGACCAGCATGTGCTTTCTCAGAGTAGAACAATCACATCTAACAGAACATGGTTAATATTTCTTACAACTATAGCTAGTCCCCACTATTCCATTTCTCCCTCCCACCCCGAACCAGAGGCAAAAGAAGGGGCTGTGTCGTAGCCCAAGGAAGGTCCAGGAACTGGGTGCCCTTGTTTGTTGGTCTTTCAGAAGAAGAATAGAGAAAAATACCACATTTAGATACTAAATGGAAGAGGTGAGAATTTTGTTATTATTATTCTATTAAATCCTCACCTAAGGCTGTGTTTTTATTGATTTTATTAACTTTTTTGAGAGAGAGAGAGAGAGAGAGAGAGAGAGAGAGAGAGAGAGACTGATGAATGAGGAAAACATTGATTGTTTGCCTCCTGTTTGTGCCCTGACTAGGGATGGAACCAGCAACCTTTCAGTGTGTGGGATGATGCTCCAACCAACTGAGCCACCTGGCCAGAGCAAGAGGTGGGAATTTTAAAAAGCAATGCCAATGTAGTTCCTTTTAATAAGGGAAAGAGACCCTTTGGACAGGAGATACACACACACACACATACACTCACACACAGGAAAATATCCGTGTTCATGCCATCGTAACCCCAGGCCACAGGGAAATGTCCCTATCCAGAAGAAGTCAGTCGCATTAGGAAGAGAAGAGGGAAGGGGTGGCAAAGGGACCCAGGGCCCCCTGGGTAACCCCTGAGCCACCTCACCATTCTGCGCTCGCTCACGCTGAGTAGGCTTGTCTTGTCACTCACCAGGATTGCTTGGAATGCCATTGGAGATGCAAGACAGTTTTAGAAACAGGAAATTGGAAGTGTTCTGCTTAAAATACTTCAGGCTGTGTATGAGAGAGAAAGAGAGGGTCTGTGTGCCAAAAAGAGCAGCGCTTGTGTGGACGCACCCAGGCCAGGCCCAAGACAGCCGGGCGGGCATCAGGCTGGCCTGGCCTGGTCGACTCCTCTCTTCAACAAAGGCTCTCTTGTTTGCATAGCCATTTTCCTTGAATTTCAGAACCAAAGGTCTTTTCTTCTTCCCCTCCTCTTGCATCAGAGAACGCTGCCATGTGCGGATGCTCAGGAAAGTAAACGTATGCATTTGAATACGTGTGGCTCCCCCACAGTCCGGAGCTGTTTGCTCCACGCAGGTGGAGAAAGGAGAGCGGGCCTCCCTGACATGCTGGTTAGTCTGAAAACAGGCCGCTAAATGCATAATGAAGAGCCTCAGAGGAGTCAATCTGCATGTTAAAATGGTGTTCAGCAGCCCGGGCTGTCACACAACATAATTTGAAGATGAATGTGCATCCAGTCGGACGGCCAGTGGCTGACTGGCAGGGTCCTGGCTGTTAGGATTACCTGTCTGCTCTATGGCAACAGGGCTTTTGAGGGGGCCACACATGAACCGCCCCCACCCCCAAATCTGTGACGGGATAAATGGGCCCTCTGTTGGTCCATGCCAGATTTGCATGTCAGACTGATGCCAAGACACTGTCTGAACTCGAGAGGCGCAGTTATTGATCCCAACAGAAGGGTACGAGGCTCCCAGTACGTTGGAGTGCGGGGCTGCGAGCAGCAACAAAGAGCAGTGCTCGGGTTGACACTCGGAAGCAGAAAAGCCAGTTCTGAGCAGCCGGGTGCTGCCAGGTACCAACCGCCACGCAGCCTGTGTTACAGCCGCTGCTGTCGCTGCCGCCGCCACCACCACAGTTCACAGCCAGGAACAGCCTTGGCATGAATGATGTGTAGACGCCACTTTTATCTCTGAACATTTGACAGCAATTAGGACCTGACTCCAGGGGCAGGGCATCACACGAACATAGGAGCACCGGAGAAATGAGGTTAGAGCGGAGAAATGAGCCATCTGCCTAGTGAGGACTGTATCCTCTGGTGACATTTACATAGGAATGACAGGCAACACGTATCCATTTCTATCGTCCGGTGCTACAGCCAGACAGAGCACAAAACCAGGTTAAAAGGACCACGTTTTCTTTAAGGCCCCTCTACTTAGAGAGGCTGCATGTGTCTTTTTTTTTTTTTCCATTCGAAATGCCTGATGGAGCTGCAGCTAAATGCCAAGCCCTAGGGAAGGATTCGAATTAGCTGGAGGTTTTTTGCATTACTCCCTTCTTGAGGTTCCCAGACACTGAAAATAGGCAGCCTAAAGCCAAATTTGGAGCCTAGGAAAGAGCAGCAAATAAAACTGTGAAGGCCCTTCTTTGGATGTTGTAAATCCCCATCTGAAAAACGAAGGAGAAAATGCTTTTAAGTGAGAATTCCCAAATTGAGCCCCAAACATGTTCCCGCAGCCCAGAGCTGCAGGGTTGACAGCAGAGGCCCTCCGTTTAGAGGGAAGCCTCAGTTGCTGATGCACGTTCCAAGCACATGTACCACTGGGCCCCAGCCACCACCTCCACAATAGAGAACGCAGCCTGCAGGTGCTTCTGGCCAGGGCTTCGCCATGCATCATAGGCGATCCAGAAAGGTACAAGGTGACCTTAATGAGTGCTCTGCCCTTCCTGAGAGCCCTGTGGACCTGGGAGACCCGCCCAAGGCATGTGATCAGACACTTCGGTCTCTGAGCCCATGTGAACTATGAGTTTCACTATGCCAAGGTGGCCAAAAAGCCAGCTATATTGTTCAAAAAATGTTGGGGCACCCTAGCCAGTTTGGCTCAGTGTATAGAGCATCGGCCTGCAGATTGAAGAGTCCCAGGCTCGATTCCAGCCAAGCACATATGCCCAGGCTGCAGGCTCGATCTCCAGTAGGGAGTGTGCAGGAAGCAGCCAATCAATGATTCTCTCTCATCATTGATGTTTCTTTTTTTTTTGTTATTTAAAGTATTACATATATTAGTACACATATCTCCTTTTTTTTCACTATTGACCTTCCCCAGCCTCCCATAACCCCTGTCACATGTCCTCATCCCACCCCGCCCCCCAGTGTCTTGTGTCCATTGGTGTGCTTATATGCATGCAAACAAGTGCTTTGGTCAATATCTATTTTCTTCCCTCCTCAACACTCCCCAGCCTTCCCACTGTAATTTGACAGTCTGTTCGGTGAGTTACTACCTTTGTATCTATCTTTTTCTCCATCAGTTATAATGTTGTTTATTCTCCATAAATGAGTGAGATCATATAGTATTTTTCTTTCATTGCCTGGCTTATTTCACTTAACATAATGCTCTCCAGGTCCATCCATACTGCTGCAAATGGAAAGAATTCCTTCTTTTTTACAGCAGCATAGTTTTCCATTGTGTAAATGTACCATAGTTTTCTAATCCTCTTGTCTGTTGATGGGCATTTAGGCTGTTTCCAAATCTTAGCTATGGTGAATTGTGCTGCTATGAACATGGGGGTGCATATATCCTTTCTGATGGACATTTCTAGTTTCTTGTGGTATATTCATAGAAGTGGGATTACTGGGTCAAATCAGAGCTCCATTTTTAATTTTTTGAGGAAACTCCATACTGTTCTCCACAGTGGCTTCGCTAGTCTGCATTCCCACCAGCAGTGCACGAGGGTTCCTTTTCCTACCCATCCTCGCCAGCACTTGTCATTTGTTAATTTGTTGTTGATGATTGCCATTCTGACAGGTGTAAGATGGTACCGCATTATCGTTTTGATTTGCATCTCTCGGATAATCAGTGACTTTAAACATGTTTTCATGTGTCTCTTGGCCTGCCTTTTCTCTTCTTTCAAAAAGATTCTATTTAGGTCCATTGCCCTTTTTTTTTTTAACCTTTATTATTCAGATTACTACATTGATTTCTCTTTTTTCCCCTCCATAGCTCCCCTCCACCAGCTCCTATCCCTCCCTCTACCCTTACGTCCCCCCCCATTGACCTCATCCTTAGGTGTATGATTTTTGTCCAGTCTCTCCCTGCACCCCCTTTACCCCTTTCCCCCTGAGAATTACCAGTCCACTACCTTTCTGTGCTCATGATTCTATTATATTCACTAGTTTATTCTGTTGATCAAATTTTTAATTCACTTAATTTTTAGGTTCACTTGTTGATAGATATGTATTTATTGTTCATAATTTTTATCTTTACCTTTTTTCTTCTTCCTCTTCTTAAAGAGTACCTTTCAGCATTTCATATAATACTGGTTTTGTGTTGATGAACTCCTTTAGTTTTTTCTTATATGTGAAGCTTTTTATCTGCCCTTCAATTCTGAGTGATAGCTTTGCTGGATAGAGTATTCTTGGTTATAGGTTCTTGCTATTCATCACTGTGAATATTTCTTGCCACTCCCATCTGGCCTGCATAGTTTCTGTTGAGAAATCAGGTGACAATCTTATGGGTGCTCCCTTATAGGTAATTAACTGTTTTTCTCTTGCTGCTTTTAATATTCTCTCAGTCTTTTGCTCTTGGCATTTTAATTATGATGTGTCTTGGTGTAGTCCTCTTTGGATTCCTTTTATATGGGGTTCTGTGTGCTTCCTGGACTTGTAAGTCTATTTCTTTCACCAGGTGGGGGAAGTTTTCAGTCATTATTTCTTCAAATAGGTTTTCAGTATCTTGTTCTCTCTCTTCTTCTGGAACCCCCACAATTCTGATGTTGGTATGCTTGAAGCTATCCCAGAGGCCCCTTACATTATCTTCACATTTTTTTATTCTTTTTTCTTCTTGCTTTTCCAGTTGAGTGTTTTCTGATTCTTTATATTTCAAATTTTTTATTTGATTCTTGCCTTCCTCTGGTCTGCTGTTAGGTCTCTGTATAATATTTTTTATTTTATCAGTGAATGTTTAATTTCTTGTTGGTCCTTTTTCATCTCTAGTTGTTCCTTTTTCATCTCATCTTGGGTCTCGCTAAATTTATCCATCTTTTCTAGGATATTCTTGAAAATCCTTATAACCGTGGTTTTAAACTCTATATCCAGTCGTTTGTTTTCCTCCCTTTCTTTTGTTTGTGATATCTTCTCTTGTCCCTGCATTTTCCCTATCCTGGGAGAACATCTGTGTTGGATTCAGCCTTATAAGACTTGCAAAACTGCAAAAGCTTCTCTGTTGAGCTTGGGATGAGTGGAGTTTCCGGACTTAAGGGATCGCCTTGCCTTCCAGTCGGCCCTGCCCGCCACGGCCCCTGGGTCTCACGTATCTCTGGGTAATTGCTGGAGCGATCCCTGTGCACACGCAGTGCCTCTAGACCGCTGCCTTTCTGGCTCCCCTGTGCTCCGGGACCATATGAGTCTGGGTCCTTAGGGTTTCACCCGAAATTTTGGGGTTTAGTGGAGTTAGAAGTGGCTCAGTTGGGAGGCTCTGTCTTCTGCCCACTTGTGAAAGACAGCGGCACAATCAGTAGTCAGTCTTCTTCACCCAGTTCTGTGCACACCAACAGACTTCTGCCCTTTCACAGCTTCCCTATATTTCCGTGCACTTCTCCCTTTTCACAGTCCAAACTCCCCCCTTATGAGTTTCGGCTGGGCCTGGGGATCAGTGCCATAGGATAAGGGGTTCAATGCAGTTGGGAGTCTCTGTCTCCCACCAGAGAAAGCCAGCCAGGTACTCCGGCACCTGCTCTCTCCACGTGCGCATCTCCATACCTCAGCTTTTTGCAGCTCCTCTGGGTCTCCGTGAGCACCTTTCTTTCCTTCTAGTTGTAGAATTTCCACTCAGCCAGCTTTCCTGTGGTTCTGGATGATGTCCGTTCTGTCTTTTAGTTATAGTTTTGAAATTGTTGTGCGAGGCAGCAGTGTAGGTGTTTACCTATGCCACCATTTTGGATTCCTCCTCCCATTGCCCATTTTTTTATTGGATCATTTATCTTCCTTTCATTAAGTAGTGTAGATGTTGGAGATTAAACCTTTATCAGTGATAACATTTGCAAATATGTTCTCCCATACAGTGGGCTTTCTTGTTGTTTTGTTGATGGTTTCTTTTGCTGTGCAAAAGCTTTTTATTTTGATGTAGTCCCATTTGTTTACTTTCTCTTTAGCATCCATTGCCCTAGGAGCAGTATCGGTGAAGATATTTCTTCGGCATATGTCTGAGATTTCTCTGCTGGTGAATTACTTTAGTATTTTTATGGTTTCCCGTTTTATGTTTAAGTCCTGTATTCATTTTGAGTTTATTTTTGTGTATGGTGTAGGTTGGTGGTCCAGTTTCATTTTTTTTTTTTTTGCATGTATCTGTCCTATTTTCTCAACACTTTTATTGAAGAGACTGTATTGACTCCATTGTATGTTCATGCCTTCTTTGTCAAATATTAATTGAGCATAGTGGTTTGGATCAATATCTAGATTCTCTATTCTATTCCATTAGTCTAAATGTCTATTCTTGTGCTAGTGCCAGGCTGTTTTGAGAAAAGTAGCTTTGTAATACAGCTTCAAATCTAGTACTGAGATCCAACCTACTTTGTTCTTCTTTCTCAGGATTGCTATGGCTAGTCAGGGTCTTTTTTTGTTTTGATGAATCTTTGGAGAGTTCTTTCTAGGTCTGTGAAATATGTTGGTATTTTAATGGTGAATGCAGTGAATCTATACATTGCTTTGGGTAGTATGGACATTTTAATAATGTTGATTCTTCCAATCCATGAATATGGTATGCTCTTTCATCTGTTTACATCTTTCTCTATCTCTTTTTTCAGTGTCCTATAGTTTTCTGCATATAGGTCTTTTATCTCCTTAGTTAAGTTTATTCCTAGGTATCTTAATTTTTTTGGTGCAATGGTAAATGGGATTGCTTTTTTAGTCTCTCTTTCTGAAAATTCACTGTTGGTGCATAGAAATACCATAGATATCTTGGCGTTAATTTTGTATCCTGCTACATTGCCAAATTCATTTATTAAGTATATTAGTTTTTTATGCATTTTTTCAGTTTTTTTATGTACAATATCATGTCATTTGCAAATAAAGACAGCTTTGCTTCTTCTCTTCCAATTTGAATGCCTTTTACTACTTCTTCTTGTCTAATTGCAATGGCTAATACTTCTAGTACTATGTTCAACAGAAGTGGTGAGAGTGGGCATCCCTGTCTTGTACCTGTTCTTAGGGGAAATGTTTTAGTTTTTGCCCATTAATATGATGTTTGTTGTGGGTTTATTATATATAGCTTTTTTTTTCAAGAAATGGAATTTTATCTCTTTTTCAATATTTTTATGAAGGTATTACTTGTTTACATATCTTCCCATTGCTCCCTCCCACCCCACTCCCATATATGCCCTCACCCCCCAGTGTCTTGTGTCCATTGGTTATGCATATGCTTCCGTAGAAGTCCTTTGATTGATCTCTTATCTCCCCCACCTCTCCCAACTTTCCCACTGAAATTTGACAGTCTGTTTCATGCTTTACTGCCTCTGTATATATAGCTTTTATTATGTTGAGATATGATCCTTCTATTCCCATCTTGTTGAGAGTTTTTATCAAGAAAGGGTGTTGGGTTTTGTCAAATGCTTTTTCTGCATCAATTGATATGACTATGTGATTTTTATCTCTCAATTTGTTTATGTGATGTATCATGTTTATTGATTGGTGGATATTGTACCATCCTTGAATTCCTGGGATAAATCCTACTTGGTCATGATGTTATGATCTTTCTGATGTACTGCTGGATCTGATTTGCTAGAATTTTGTTGGGGATTTTGACATCTATATTCATGAGGGATATTAGCCTATAATTCTCTTTCATTGTGTTTTCTTTATCTGGTTTTGGTATTAAGGTGATGCTGGCTTCATAGAAGGAGCTTGGAAGTGTTCCTTCTTCTTGAACTTTTTGTAATAGTCTGAGGAGGACAGGTTTTAGTTCTTCCTTGAATGTTTGGTAAAACCCCTGTTGAAGCCATCTGGCCCTGGGCTTTTGTGTGTTGGAAGCTTTTTGATGACTGCTTCAATTTCTTCCATAATTTTTGGCTATTGAGATGTTTAGTTTCTTCCTGGTTGAGTTTTGGAGGGTTATATTTTTCTAGGAATATGTCCATTTCCTCCAGGTTGTCCAGTTTGTTGGAATAGAAGTGTTCATAGTATTTTTAACAATCCTTTGTATTTTAGTGGGGGTCTGTTGTTATATCACCTCTTTCATTTCTGATTTTGTTTATTTGGATCCTCTCTCTTTGCTTCTTTTTTTTTAATTAAATCTTTATTATTCAGATTATTACATTTGTTTCTCTTTTTTCCCCTCCATAGCACCCCTCCAACCAACTCCCACCCTTCCCTCTGCCCTTACCTCCCTCCCATTGACCTCATCCATAGGTGTATGATTTTTGTCCAGTCTCTCCCTGTACACCCCTCACCCCTTCCCCCCTGAGAATTATTAGTCCACTCCCTTTCTGTGCTCCTGATTCTATTATATTCACCAGTTTATTCTGTTGATCAAATTTTTAATTCACTTAATTTTTTAGATTCACTTGTTGATAGATATGTATTTGTTGTTCATAATTTTTTGTCTTTTACCTTTTTCTTCTTCCTCTTCTAAAAGAGTACCTTTCAGCATTTCATATAATACTGGTTTGGAGTTGATGCAGAAGCCTCTCTTTTGAGTTTGGGAGGGGTGACGTCTCAGGGCTTAAGGGACCGCCTTGCCTTTCAATCGGCCCCGCCCTCCATGGCCCCTGAGTCCCACGTGACTGGGTAATCACTGGAGTGGTCCTTGTGCGCGCGCGCCCTCAGTACCTCCAGACAGCTGCTTTTCCGGATCCCCTGTGTCCCAGGACCACACGAGTTTAGGTCCCCAGGGTTTCACCTGAAACTGGGGCTTAGTGGAGTCAGAAGTGGCACAGTTGGGAGGGTCTGTCTCCCACCCACTTGTGAAAGCCAGCGGCACAATCAGCAATCTGTCCTCTGCGCGTAGTGCTGTGTGCGCCACCAGACCTCTGATCTTTTGCAACTCCCCTAAATTTCCGTGCACCTCTCCTTTTTCACAGTCCAAACTCCCCCCGTATGAGTTTCAGCTGGATCTGGGGTTTAGTGTCATAAGATAAGGTCAGTGCCTTTGAGAGTCTCCATTTCCCTCCTGCCAGAGAAAGCTAGCCAGGTACTCCGGCACCCGCCTTCTCCACTCGCGTGTCTCCGTACCTCAGCTTTTTGCAGCTCCTCTGGTTCTCCGAGAGCCCTTCTCTTTCCTTCTAGTTGTAGAATTTCCACTCAGCCAACTTTCCTGTGGTTCTGGATGATGTCTGTTCTGTCTTTTAGTTGTAGTTTTGAAATTGTTGTGCGAGGCAGCAGTGTAGGTGTTTACCTATGCCGCCATCTTGGATTCTCAGTTACTCTCTCTTTCCTTCTTGGTGAGCCTGGCTAGAGGTTCATCAATCTTGTTTATCCTTTCAAAGAACCCGCTCTTAGTTTTGTTGATCTTTTGTATTGCTTCTTTGGTCTCTGTGTTGTTTATCTTCACTCTGATCTTTACTATTTTCTTCCTTCTGCTTACACTGGGCTTTTCTTGTTGCTCTCCTTCTAACTCTTTGAGTTGTAGAGTTAGGTAATTTATTACCATTGTTTCTTGTTGTTGTTTTTTTTTCAGTAGTATTGTAGAGCTATGAACTTCCCTCTCAAGACTGCTTTCACTGTATCCCATACATTTTGGATTGTTATGTTTTCATTGTCATTTGTTGCCATGATGTTTTTTATTTCTTCCCTGATCTCTCTGGTAACTCAGTCATTGTTTAATAGCATGCTGTTTAGTCTCCATGTATTTGATTTTTTTGGATTATTTTTATTGTAGTTGATTTCCAGTTTTATGCCACTGTGATCTGAGAAGATGCTTGATATAATTTCTATCTTCTTGAATTTGAAGAGACTTTGCCTATGAACCAATATATGGTCTATCTTTGAAAATGACCCATGTGCACTTAAGAAGAATGTATATTCTGTGGCTTTGGGGTAAATGTCCTGAAGATGTCAATTAATTCCATCTGTTCTAGTGAGTCATTTAGGGTTGGTGTTTCTTTGCTGATTTTTTGTTTAGAGGATTTGTCCAATGGTAATAGTGGAGTATTAAAGTCTCCTACTATGATTGTATTGCTGTCAATCTCTCCCTTGATATCCTCCAAAAGTGTGTGTGTGTGTGTGTGTGTGTGTGTGTGTGTGTGTGTGTGTGTGTGTTGTGTGTGTGTTTTATATATTTGGGTATCCTGTGTTAGGTGGGTATATGTTTACCAGAGTTATTTCTTCTTGTTGGATTGCTCCCTTTAGTATTATGAAATATCCTTCAATATCTCTTGTTATGTCCTTCACTTTGAGTTCTAACTGGTCAGATATAAGTATTGGTACCCCAATTTTTTTTTCATTTCCATTCGCCTGAAAAACCTTTTCCATCCCTTCACTCTCAGTCTGTGTTCGTCTTTTTTTCTGAAGTGGATTTCTTGTAGACAGCAGATATATGGGTTGTGTTTTCTTATCCAATCCGTTACCCTATGTCTTTTAAGTGGGGCATTTAATCCATTTTCATTTAAAGTTATTATTGATAGTACTTACTTGTCACCATTTTTATTCTTTACCCCTGTGTTCCTTCTTTGCTTCCTATTTCTCTTTTTTTTTTTTTTTAACAGCAGACCTTTAGCATCTCTTGCATTGTAAGTTTGCTGGTAATCATTTCCCTTGGTTCTTTTTTGTCTGTGAAGCTCCTGATTTCACTTTCATTTTTAATTGATAGCCTTGCTGGGTACAGTATTCTTGGATTAAGACCCTTCCTTTGCATGACTTTGTATATTTCATTCCATTCTCTTCTGGCCTGATGAGTTTCTGTTGAGATATCATGCATCACAAGGATTAGAAACCAAGGTGGTGGCATAGGTGAACACCTAAACTGCTGCCTTGCACAACAATTTCAAAACTACAGCTAAAAAACAGAATGGACATCATCCAGAACCACAGGAAAGCTGGCTGAGTGTAAATTCTACAACTAGAAGGAAAGAGAGGGGCTCATAGAGACTCATAAGAGCTGCAAAAGCTGAGGTATGGAGGCACACAAGTGACAAGGATGGGCAGGGGAGTGCCTGGCTGGCTTCCTCTAGCAGAAGAGAGATGGAAACTCCCAACTACACTGAACCCAAGTTCTGACTGCACTGAACCTCAGTTCTGAGTGAGAGTCATACAGGGGAGTCTGGACTGTTGTGAAAAGGGAGGAGTGCATGGAAACTCAGGAGAGCCATGAAAGGCAGAGGTCTGGAGGCACACATGTGTGCATGCAGAGAGGGCTGCAGAAATTACTGAGGAACACTGAGATCTGGGGGCCTCATAGGGCAGAGCTGACAGAGAGCCAAGGCTCTCTGCTCAGTCTTGAGACTCTGCCCCATTCAAGCCGAACACTGAGGCTTTTGCAATTTTGCAAGTCTTGTCTCATAAGGCTGTCTCCAGCACAGAAGTTCTCCTTATATCAACACAGCTTATCCTCACAGCCAATTGGCCTGAAGGTCAATTTCCTGCAGTGATACCAATAACAATCAAGACTTAACTACAACAAGGCTGTACACACAGTCCACAAAGGGGTGGACCAAGAGTGTCCACTTCAGGTAACTGGGGAGGCAGAGCTACTGGGCCATATAGGGCACCTAGCACACAGAGCTACTCTCCCAACTCAGGGAAGTAGTGAAAATGTGGAGACAAAGGAACAGATCACACACAAAGGAAATGGAGGAAAACAAACCATAGTTATAAAGTTTTTCAAGAATTTCTTAGAAAAGATCAATAAATTTAATGAGACCCTCAAGCATATGAAAAAGGACCTATTATAAATTAAATATACACTGACTAAAATAAAAGATATTTGGGAGGGAGGGGGGGCAATGGGGAGATATGTATAAAAATTTAATAAAAATTTTAAAAAAAGATATTATACAGAGACCTATCAGCAGAGTAGAGGAATGCCAGAATCAAGTCAAAGATTTGAAATACAAAGAAGCACCAAATACTCAACTGGAAAAGCTAAAAGAAAAAATAATCCAAAAATTTGAAGATAATGTAAGGATCCTCTGGGACAACTTCAAGCGTATCAATATCAGAATTATGGGGGTACTAGAAAAAGAGAGAGAGCAAGATACTGAAAACATATTTGAAGAAATAATGACTGAAAACTTTCCCACCTGGTGAAAGAAATAGACTTACAAGTCCAGGAAGCGCACAGAACCCCAAACAAAAGGAACCCAAAGAGGACCATACCAAGACACATCATAATTAAAATGCCAAGAGCAAAACACAAAGGAATATTAAAAGCAGCAAGAGAAAAACAGTTAGTTACCTACAAGGGAGCACCCATATGATTGTCAGCTGATTTCTCAGCAGAAACGATGCAGGCCAGACAGGAGTGGCAAGAAATATTCAAAGTGATGATTAGCAAGAACCTACAACCAAGATTACTCTACCCAACCAAGCTATCATTCAGAATTGAAGGTCAGATAAAGAGCTTCACAGATAAGAAAAAGCTAAAGGAGTTCATCACCGCCAAACCAGTATTATATGAAATGCTGAAAGGTACTCTTTTAAGAAGAGGAAGAAGGAGGAAAAGGTAAAGATAAAAGTATGAACAACAAGTACATATCCATCAACAGGTGAATCCAAAAATCAAGTGAATTAAAAATCTAATGAACAGAACAAATTGGTGAATATAATAGAATCAGGGGCATAGAAAGGGAGTGGATTGACAATTCTCAGGGGGAAAGGGATGCAGGTGCAGAACACAAATCGTACATCTATGGATGAGGACAATAGGGGAGAGGTAAGTGCAGAGGGTAGAGTGGGAACCGGGTGAAGGGGAGCTATTGAAGGGGAAGAGGAAAGAGAAACAATTGTAATAATCTGAACAATAAAGATTTATTCAATTTTTAAAAAATAGCACCAGGGGAAGAAAAGAAGGAAATCAGTCGCTAGTCTAATGGTGGTTGCTTTGTAGGTAACTTTCTGTCTCTCTCTGGCTGCTTTTAAGATTTTTACTTTGTGGTTAGTGTTTGCCAATTTCATTATAATGTGCCTTGGTGTCAGTCTTTTGGGGTTCATTTTGCTTGGGACTCTGTGCACTTCTTGGATTTGTGGGGGGTTTTCTTCCCTCTATCAGGATAGTTTTCTGTCATTATTTCCTCAAACAGGTGTTCTAGTCCTTGCTCGGTTTCCTCTCCTTCTGGTACCCTTATTATGCGGATGTTGTTTTGTTTTGTATTGTCCCAAAGTTCCCTTAGACCAGTGGTTCTCAACCTGTGGGTTGCGACCCGTTTGGGGGTTGAACGACCCTTTCACAGGGGTCACCTAAGACAATCAGAAAATGCAGATATTTACTTCACGATGCATAACAGTAGCAAAATTTCATGGTTGGGGGTCACCACCACATGAGGAACTGTATGCAAGGGTTGCGGCCTTAGGAAGGTTGAGAACTACTGCCTTAGACTCACCTCATATTTTTTAAGTTTTTTTCTAGAAGCTGCTCTACTTAGATATTTTTTCCTACCTTGTCCACTAGCTCACTAATGCTGTCCTCTGCATCTTTTAGCCTACTCTTGATGATTTCTATTGAGTTCTTTACAGCAGCAATGTCATTTTTTCATTTCTTTTTGGTTCTTCATTTCTGCTTGGCTCTTACTCATATTGTCTTCCATTCTTTTCAGATACCTCGGTGCCTAGTTATGTAGTTCTCTCTCTCCTGCATTGATTTAAAGGCTCAAAATACAACACAACCAGGTACAACACACAAGGCACTGACCAGAAATGTATTCACAATATTAATAACCCCAAATAAAGGTGACCACCAGAGAAAGGCAAATTAGAGGATAGGAGAAAAAGAAGAAGAGAAAAATGAAAGGAGTGCCAAAATGAAATTAGGAGAAAAAATGTGAGAGAGAAAAGAAAGAGGATAAGAAAGAAAAGGGGAACCAAGTATATATATATTGGAAAACTCCAATAGAATAGCCACTAATCCAACAAGTGCCAATAACAAGTACCTGGAGATGAATATAAACTACAATCAACAACTAATATCAAGCAAGGTGAGGGAAAACAGAAGCAAAAAACAAACAAAAAAAGAATAAGCAAAGCAATCTCACAAGCATAAAAAAATAATATAATCAACATTCAAGCAAACAACAAAGGAACAGAGAGGAAAACAATTTTTTGGATAGTGAAGACAGAGAAGAGAGAGTTATGTATAGATTTCGAGCCGGAGATTGGAAATTAGATATATAAATAGGGTGAAATTTTAATAGGGTATAAAAAGAAAGAATAGGGAAAATCTAAAGCAAGTAAAGGGTAAGAGAAACAGGTCAACAAAAGGGGAAAAGTTAGGAAGAGAGTGATGGCATAAAGGTAGAGTTGAGATAGAGCAAAATGATGCTGAAGGAAAGATGAAAATAGAATATTGAACACTAATCCCAAAGTAAAAGAAAAAATAAAGTGACACTTTAAAAAAAAAGGATAAAATACTAGTAGTAATTATACTTAAAAAGGTAAAATCAAGCGAGGAAAAAAGAAAAAGATAGTTTCTTAAGTAAAAGATGAGAAAAAATAAAGAATTTAAAAAAATTTTTTAAAAATGTGCAGTAGTGAAGGTCATTCACTTCCTCTATTGTTCTGTTTGGCACACCTGTTTCCCAGTCAGGACAGTATTGCAGTTTCTTGCATTCCACTGCTCCTCAGTGTTTTAAGCCAGACCTGATTTTTAAGCAGGCAGTGTGTCTTAATTTCTTGTAATCCTTTATTTGTGATTACACGAGAGTCATTTTCAACTCCTGGGTGGCAGTGTTTCTGGAATGACTTCCGGGTTTATAGGTCCTCTCTAGCCTGTGCTTAGATCCTGATTTCCCTGTGTCACTCAATAACGGTTTGTGGGAGTGGGTTACCCTAGAGCTGGTTCTCTGATGGTTATTCCCCACTCTGATCCCAAAGTTCCAGAAAAACAACTTTCTCCTGCATTCTCTTAGGGTGTCCCCAATTAGGTGATCCTATGTATTGGGCTTAGTAATCAGAAACAAGGATTTAAAGAGGGAAAAAGCGTAAGTGTGTGCACTCCGGGGCTGCGCAAGTCTGTGCAGTCTTTTTCCCCCCTTGTGTCTAAGCAGCCAGCACACTTTTAAAATTTTTAGGCTGTCCTTTTGCATCAGATCAAAACTGGTTGCTTTTTAGAGGTCCCTTCTGTTAGCAGCTCGGAGGACCCCCTTCCACATTCACAGATCATGCCAGCCCCAATAGCCACAGATTTTTCTAGGTGCAGACTTCCCCTGGTCTCCAGCTCCCGCAGTGAGCACATTTTTCTGTCCTGCTGGGACCTTATCCCAGGCAAAATCTGACCTTTCCATGGTGGAGTGTAGAGATCCTCTGAATCTGTGTGTTTGCACCAATTGGGGACCAGTGTTCTGGAGTTCGCAACTGTTTGAGAAAATCTAGTTGTAGATTTTCAGGCTTCCGATAATACCCACTTTCCCCTTCAAGATGGTGTGGTCTCCGCATCCTAGCCGGTGGCTCCGGGAGGGAACCCAGCAGCAATGGGGACTGCCCAGTCAGGTGAGCCCTGTCCAGCAGTCCCTCACCTTCTCCTGGACTATAGCTGTCCCTTAACTCACCAAAAAACATTCCCTGTGCGACCCTCAGCTGTTCTTTCTATCTGCTCTGGGATAAGGCTTGGTACATGTATGTCTATTCCGCCGCCATATTTTTTGAGTCCTCATTGATGTCTTTCTTTCTCCCTCTCTCTTCCTCTCTGAAATCAATAAAGATAAAGATATATATAGAAAACTGACAAATCAAGATATCTCTAGATTATATATATAAATAAAATTGGGGGCTGATATTTTAAAACTGATTTGACTGATCCTGACTTGTGGGTTTGGCTTCTAGTTCTAGCCTTAATTCTCAAGTCTCTTCTTTCTCTTTCCCTTCCACTTTGCATCAAGTTACCTCAATCTTCATGGTCCATGATTCAATTCTTGCTGGCATCCAACATCCCCCTCCATTCAGGCAGATTCAACTTCTGTTGGACCCAGTGGATATTCATGTATATTATTTACACAAAGGGCACAAATAGGGTGCTTGCACTTGGGGGAAATGTTGCAAATAGATTCCATCATTAACATTTTATGCTATGCATTTCAGGCAGTTGCCTTGACCTTAGGGTGCCAGATCTCTTGAGAAGAGGCAGGGTCACTGTGAATAGAATAGCTGGTGATAAAACCAGTGCCTACGTGCTTCAGCTATGACATAAACTTGGTTTATGTGCAGTATCAGAAGTAAAACCATGCTTCTCTGCCCTGTGGGAGGTGTGTCTTTCACCCTGTCCTGCCTCGATTTGCCCACCTATGAAAGTAGAATAATAATGGATAATCCTGATTGCCTGAAGCTAGTGCAGAGAAAAGAGCCACATGCATGTGCAGTACAGATCATATGTACGAATATGCTTGAAGGTAAAAGCTCTTAATAAATTCAGTATAGCAGTAGAATTGGGATTAAAGGATTTACCAAACTCAGATGCCACAAAGTTTACCAAATGTTAACACCTCAAACCTTTCAAATATAGAACTCCCCAATTTTATGTCAATTTCTAGGTAAAAAGGCTTTCTCTTTCATTAGTCACGTCCCCAATGTTCAGCAATGGAGTTGTAAAGTATAAATTCTGATACTAGTCGGAAAGGTTGGGTTATATTTCTCCATGTTCTAGAGTGCTTCTAGGTTTTCTTCTGCAACTTTATTTTTTGAAGTCAGAGTTATGATTTCAATGACTGTTTTATCAGTAAAGGTGAATTATCAGAGCTTTTATAAATCTTTGCCATCGGAGATGGGAGATGCTTACATAGACACAAAGATAAAAGGCAGTTTTTTTCAAGGATCACTCATAAGTAACAATGAAAAAAGGTGGCAGATACACGGTCAGGGTTTCCACATGCCTTTTGCACTGCTGTAGAATTAATATATACACATTTTATGCTCCTATTAAAAATCAGGAGTTAGTTCAGAGTCTGTCTCTGGTTTGAGGTCCCTTGCAGATGTGTGGCACCTGCTTTCCAGGTGGATGCACAGCACCCAGAGAACTCCCCAATTCTAACAAACCCCTTCTCTTCTACACCACAAAAGCAGCATAGTCTCAGAGTCTGCGAACAAAGAAGCAAGGGCCCTTGGCACCAAATGAGTCTTCTGGATCAGAGCTGCCTCATAGAACTTTCTGGAATGTGACAGACATTCTCTATCTACAGTCCAGTACAATAACCATGAGCCACATGGGGCTCTGAGCACTTGAAAAGTGCTAGTGCAACTGAAGGGCTGAGCTTTTTACTTTATTTTATGTAAATATAAATGGTGACACTGCATTGGATAGCATGCCTCTCAATTTTTATGGCCTTGGAAGTCAGATGCAGTAGCACTTCAGCTGGCTGGAAGGCACGAGAACAACAGAGTCCTCAGGTTGACAGAGAGCCGCACTTAGCACGCATGACATATGGCGTGTGCCCTACAGAATAAACTAAGACTGATCGGTGACAGAGGGGAAAAGTCTTTCCCTGTTGGCCTTCCCTCCCCCACTCATTCTAATTGCAGAGAATAGAGAAGGGACCTATAGAGTCAGGCCTGGTTATTGTCAAGCTCAATTTGCTATGACTTTTATTTCCCAATAAGCAATCTGGCCAGCTGTGGCTGAAAATGAAATCACCAAAGCGGACAGTCCTTCACCCCTCCTCCAATTATTGATTTATATAGAACCCCTCCATGTTTCCGTCTGTCATCATATCCTACGGTCATATGAGTCACTAGCAAATCCCAGAATACAGATATAGTCCAAGAATTACTTCTTGAAATGGACAGCAAGTATTAACTTGTATTTCTAATTTTAAGGAGATTTAACTGGCTTTTTCTCAAACATTAGGAACAATTTTGAATGTAAAAAAAATCAAGGCTACTAGACTGTGTGGCCCAGTCCCCTGCACCAAAAAGTCACAGGTTGGATTCCCAGTTAGGTCACATGCCTGGGTTATGGGCTTGATCCCCAGTAGGCATCTAATCAATGTTTTACTCTCCCTTTGATGTTTCTTTCTCTCCCTTTTCCTTCTTTTCTCTAAAAATCAATTTAACATGTTTTTTTAAAAAATCAAGGCTATTAGCCTTAAAGAACACATTTTAAATTGAGACCACTTGGAGGTTTGGGGAGATAGTGTAGGTCATAGTTATTTTTACAGCTAAGTTTCTCATTTATATCAATTATTTTTAATTTCTACCAACCACCTGATGATAACTCTTTGGGATTTTGAAATGAAGAAAAACAAGGCCTACTAAAACACAGGCTAAAGTGAAGTCTATGGGTCAATCCACCGTGAACATTTGTAGAATGATTGCCCTCAGCACTTTGGGGAAATTAAGGGCAAAAATAAAATAAAAGCCATTGACCTTGGTTTTAAGACCTTGGCTAACTGACTGAGGAGATGATTGGCTATTGTATGCAAGGCCTATAGAAATCTAAGATCGTGTCCTCCAGTGATCCCTCCATTCCTTCTTAGTCCAATTCTGAATCAACATAAGTCATTGAAGGTAGATTTTAGGGTGATCCACCGCATTTGCTATGAGAACTTAAAACCACAAGGACCTTATAAATGTTATGGAAGTAGAACTAGGGAGTAGCTTTCAGGAAGAAGCGGGGAGCAGCTCTGCCTCTCATGACTCTGAAGAAGGAACAAAATAGAAACCTCAATTGATCCTAACAGTTGATCCAACTCAATGGTTTTTGAGTGGGTTAGTGGGTTTTACATTTCTATCCTTTTTCTTCCTCTGTGACTGCCCTCAGAGACCCAAGGTCAGCTCTCTGTGCTTTTTCTCTTGCTCAGAGAAACCCCTCTAAAATCCCCTGACTCTAGTAAAGATGAGGCCCCACCAGGTTTAACTCTTCTCTGGAACCTCAGTGTAGCAGGCAAGGACCCAATACCAAGGTACACACACACTCATGAATCTCTGACCAAAATATCTAGTCCAGTCATAAATTCTTTTTCTCCTCTCCGGCTCTCTTGGAATAGCAAGAAACAACCTGCTTTTATAGTCATCCTGTTCTTTACTCAACCAATATTTATTGCATTACCCCAATGTGTCAGAGCCCCATTCAAGGCTGGAGGATACATCATGAACAAAATCCCATTCTCAGAGTGTACATTTCTGGCTGGAGAAGGCCTGGAGAGGTGACACTTGAACTGTGACCAAGAATGACAAAAAGGAGACAGCCACAATAATTGCTAGGGCAAGAGCATTCCAGGCTAAAGGAGCAGCTGGTGCAAAGATGAACAAAGCCGGCTTGTTCATAAACAGTAGAGAATGTTCATGTGGCTAAAGTGAGCAGCGTGGAGAGAGGGGTGGATGAGATGAGGACTCTGCAGTGGGCAGGAGCCTGATGATGCAAGGCCTTAATGGCCATTATAAAGAATATGAGCCTTATTCTAAGCATGATAGGAAGATTTTGGATAGTGTTGAAAGAGGAGTAACATGATCTGATATATGCTCTAAAAAGCAACTATACCATTGTTATGCAGAATGGGTTGAAGGACAATACAAGGATCCTGCTGCCTTGGATCCAAGCAAGTGATGCTGGCTTGGGCTAGGAAAGTGGTAGTGGAGGTTGAAAAGTGACCAAATTCAGAATTTTGGAGGTAGAGCTGACAGGGTGTGCTGCAGGATAGTGTTTGGAGTGGGTTAGGAAAGGAAGGAAATGTGAATGAATGGTTCCTAGGACTTTTTACTTGGCAGACAGGACAGATGTTAGTATTATTGACTGAAACAGGGGAGATTTCAGGAGTGTCAGGAGTTGGGGAAAAAGAACCAGAAATTCTGCACATGTAATGTCCAAGATCCAGATTGATTATCCTGTCTTTTCCTGAGTTCTTCCTTCTAGCCAACTGAATATTCCCCTGCCTTTTACTGGAGCTGCTACTTCTCATCAGTCTCCTTTGCGCATTAGAGGAGTTAACCAGTGGCCCTCCAAACCCTGCACATATTTAAATACAGTCACACTCTAACCTGTTTTTCTTTCAAGATAAACAACCCAATTCCTTTCATCTCACTTCGGAGGAGCTTTTCTTCTGCCTCGTTAGTCGTGCCTGTTGCTGACCTCTGGGTCCTCACCGGTTTGCTACATGTCATTTTGTAAATACTAGATCCAAGGAGGGACACAGAAGTCTGCTAATGGTCTAATGCTGGGAGAAAAGAAAGATTCTCTTCTGCTCTTCATATATCATGTTATGCTTTTCCCAGACAGTTCTTTTCTGCATGAATGCCTGGCTGATCCTTGGTGCACCTGTGATCTCTCCCCCTTTGCTTTTATCTGTGCTCATGCTTTGCCACCCAATGTGTGTGTGCCTTTTGTTTTGGGGGAGTAACCGCTTTGGGCATATTTCCATCCTGTTTTTGAAGGACTCTTCCAAAGACAGTTCAGGGCAAGACTGGTTCTACTTGAGAGCCTCTGTCAAAATGGCACCACTGCAGGCCTGCACTCTGCCGGTAGCAGCCAGCAGCGTCGTTATTTCTCACTTACCTATCAGTGTACATCTCCAGAGCACTTACTAATTGGTTATCATCTAAACTGCAGAGTCACTTTCTCAGCCGCCCACCCAACCCCCCACATTTTCCTGCATAAAAAAAGTTCGAAAGAAAAACAAAAGCAGAAAGGGGTTTTCTAGGGCCCCATATCAAAACAGTGGTCACTTTAGATATGATCAGGCATCAAATATACCTCTTTGCACATGTCAGCATGTTACAGGTCTGGCTAGACAATGGCATCACTTCTGCAATAAAATACAGCAAAAATTAATATTCCAAAATAGCAGTAGAGAAAAATACCATAAATTAACTGCAATTGATACCAAAGAACTGTTGATTTACAAAATAATCATTTTTTCAACCTATGTGAATTGGAAAATTGTTTATGCAGATGCAGTTATCATTTGCCTTGAGTTAATACATTCAGATTTGGCATGCTATTGGGTGGAAAATATTTATGTAAGATTTTTATTGACCATAATAAGTTAAATGGCAGAGGTAGAGCAGAGCTTATTGTATTATACTTGGCTCCTCCCTTCTTTCCCGGAGATGGGGGAAGGTACAGAGTCTTTTATCAGTTGCAAGAAATGCCTTCAGTGGGAAAGAAAACGAAAATATTTTCTAAGCAGCTGGAACCATAAAATTCTTTAAACTAAGCTGAAGGTAACAGGCTTTTGAAGGAACCCTGCATACAGTGGAAAAAATAGGATGTCAAAGGGGTGTCCACCATGCCTCTCACATAGTCAATAGATGATAACAACTAATTGACTTGGTAACAACTAAGGTGCGGGGAAGATATAAACAATAGCAATTAAGCCAGGATGTGTTGAAAAATCAAATGCAAACCTGGAATCAAACAGGAATCAAACTGAATGATTCTCTCCCCAGAACCTACTTCCCTTCATTTGCTTTGCAGGCTCACAGCCCAAGGTTTAACCTGGTAGATTGTAAACTCCAGTTTCATTCCTCAGCCTTAATTTCGCTAGACAGAGCTTTGAAATGGCCACTAAATTACCTTTCAGTGAAATCAGATCTTCTCTACCAGCCTCAAGCAGAAGAGTCTAGACCACATGGCTGGCTAATGCGCCCAGCAGCTGCTCGGCACTCTCCCGGAGACCAGACAAGGGGCCCACCACGAAAGGGTTACTCACATCCTTTGTCCCCTGCAGTTTCTCCTGGGGAGTGGGGAGGGTTACTCCACATACCGTCTTTTCTCTTTGGCCTGCCTGCCTAGCAGGAGGTTGCTTAGGGCAGTAAAATGTTTATTACCTGTTTATTGTGTGAGTAACTGCAGTTTGGAGGGGAAAATATTTCCCAGTTTACCTAGGGCAATGAAAATAGGATTAAGAGTTCTGAGGGCTGAGGAAGGAGCAGTATAAAACCCAGAGAATCACAGACCATGCAGTCCTGAGAAGCCCAGGTTCCCCTGTATTATCCTTTTATTCTAGTCATGGTGACTTTTCCTCTTATGCTCAGACCCGTGTAATTCACCATGATGGCCTGGCTGGTATTTTAAAAGTTTAAGTCATCCCCAAAAGAGAGTTTGGCTCTCATCCCAGGTGGAGCTGTCCAATTGGACCCAAAGACAGGTCACCAATCTGATTAACGTTTACACACCCATTTATTTCTCTTCCCTCCAAAGCAAGTTGCAAACACCTGAATTTCCACCAATTTTGCGGTGTGAGGGTTCAATAAAATACCATTTAATAGTTCAGGCCATCCTACAACTGCCATTTGCATTGAATTCAGTTATCATGGTTTAGATAATTTATATCTAAGATTTAAAAAGTTACTACCATAAATCTTCAGTTTAGTCCTTAAACAGGAATTCTTCCTGCTGGCCTCACCTCCTTTTTTTTTTTTCTTTCTTTCTTTCTTAGAGATCTTCCCATCTCGATTATTAATGGAGCAATACAGAATTTTAAATTACAAAAGTATACTTAGCCATCTCTGAATCAAAAATCTGGATCCCCTAAAATGCTGTCAACTCTTAGGGCTGAAGGATTGAGACACCTTTTGGTGTCTTCTGGTCTCTCTCTCTCTCTCTCTCTCTCTCTCTCTCTCTCTCTTCTTTCTTCATCCTTTTGACAACTGTGGATATTATGACAAACATCTGTTTGAACTCCACAGTGGTAGGATGGCCAAGTATGGCTTGTTTCCCATCCTAACCTTTTGTTTTAGATTACAAAACTTGAAAACTGTTTCAGATGTGAAGTGCACAGTAAGAAACAATCCATAAATGTGATTTCACAGTGATCCTATTGTTTGTAATTTTTTGCCAAATGGACCATCTTTGCTGGGGCATCTTCTCAAAGTACCTGTTTCAGGTCTGAGGTTCAGAGCTGTCCAGTGCTTGTACAGAA
The DNA here is from genome assembly GCA_011751065.1 of Lasiurus cinereus. Lineage (NCBI taxonomy): Eukaryota > Metazoa > Chordata > Mammalia > Chiroptera > Vespertilionidae > Lasiurus > Lasiurus cinereus. The sequence continues at coordinate 22,159,344 of JAAGEH010000293.1, read as the reverse complement.
TCCACACACACGGACTGAAGTAAGCGGATCCATAGTCACTTTATCATGTGACCCATGTAAATCTGTAGCAGGCTCCACAGATTCATGCCCCACTCTATCTGGATTGTTGGTCTGAGTAGTTGGGGAAATTTCAGGGTCTACTTTTTCTTTTGTTTGCTCAGGCCCATCTTCTGTTCCTATGACCACTGAGCCTTTGGTGATATGCTAATGGCTGCTCCACCCGCTCCACCATCTGTCTTGGCGTTAATTTTCTGTAGCAACCATGATCCACACACACAGACATCTTAGCCAGTGAGGAGCAAACTCGGGGGCTCTGGAGAACAGCTGAACCAGCCAGCACGGTCAGGCATCGACTGTCTTAAGAACTGTGACCCCCCCAGTCCTCTAGGGATGTCCTTCTTGCAGTGGAAGAACCTGAGGTATTGGGAGGAATTAAAGTTCTGTAGTCTGATGAGCACTAAGCCGATGGGTGAAAAGTCTCAACCATCATTTCAGTGCCATCAGATGTCACAATGCGTGGGATGTAGAGCCCACTGTGAAGATGACAGACCCTTTTGCCTCTTATATGTTTGTCCTCATGAGCACAGCGTTGGCCAGTAAGTTTCAGAGCTGGAATTAAAGCTAAGAACCCCTGAGGATGCCCTTGGCTTCGTCCTTAGCTTCTGAATTTCAGTTGCATGGACTGGTTTTCTTGTTTCTTTTACAAACTACCAATAAGACGACCATTGTATATCTCCCTCTCACAGGGAAGAAAAGGCCTTCGCTACCTGACATTTTATTTTTACATTTAGTCTTAAAGTGGCTGCGCCGCGGGACCATTAGGAAGGACACCGTAAAAAGGGTCCCTTTGTGTTGTGAAAGTTCTGTCTATACAAGACCATCAGCCCACAAGATGAAGTCAGTCTAAGAAGTGCTCTGAGGAATGGCTTCGGTTCTGAGACGCATCACAGCACGCAGTCGGTCTGTACAATGACCGCCCGAAAGCCACCCCCACATAGAGCCCCTACATAGAGGAGGTGCCGTGGCCTCTAGCTAGGCCGCCGAATCCATCGCTGTCATAACCAAAGCTGTAACTTTGGGTGAAGACTTCATGAATGGAGAAAAGTTGGAAAAGATTCAGAGAACTCTCTAGAAGGAAGGTGTGGTGTGGGTCCTTCATGGGGGTCTTTGCATGAGGCATTCTTGCCACCAGATCCCCTGCAGAACGTTCTGAAACATACTGCCCCCTGCCCTCACTCGTCCCTTCACAACCTCTGGGCCGCTTTTCCAACCAGCTTTCCCTCCCTCGTCCTGTCCACTCACCTTTTGGACTGGCCGGCTCTGATTTACAAATAGGCACCGCAGCCATATCCTTCAAGAGGAACATGCTCTTATGCCACTTGCTTTATTCTGTGACAATTTATCAGGGGCAGAATATGATGAGGGTCTTTGGAGTTCACCTCTGAGTTGAGGCTGTCAAGCTAATCCGAAAAAGAGGCCAGCACTTGGCTGTTTCATTCTAAGGAAGAATCCAGAAAAGGAGTGTTGGATGTTTTATTTTTAGGAACAAAGAACAACTTTTCAACTGAGTGCCTGCCTGGCCGTCTGATATCAGGATCCTATTCTGTTTTGCTTGGACCAAACCATCTCTGAGCTCTGGCCCCCTCCCTAATTCCACTCCCTGAGAGGCCAGGGGGAGCTGTTAGCAAGAACACAAACAGAATAGTCCTTTTGAAAGAAAAAGTCAGTTAAGTATTAAAGTGGGTTGGCTCTTCCTCCCCCACTCTTTTCCCATCCATGGGAAGCCCATTAAAGCCAGAAGTGTCTGAGGGGGAAATAAGAGCACCTGAGCATTTACGCATTCTGTTGTTGTGCCCTGAAGAAACAGCTGGGTGTCGCTGGCTCCCAGAGGTGCCAAACCTTACTCTGTAATGGCTTATGGTTGTTTATTTAAGGAACCACACGTTTTTTAAGACGTTCCCCTCACTGCCACTATCTTGGCACCTACTGCTTAAAAAAATCATGCATGAAGCAACTTGACTGCCCTGTGCTTACAAAACAACCAGTGATCATCATGTGATGGGATAATAGGAAACATGATGGACCAGCGGGAAATACACAACACCTTGCCCTTGTTCAGCACATAATAAGTGCTCAGTAAAATATAATTCTTTGTTGATTGAAAAGATTATAGATTTCTAACTAAGGGTTTTCCAAATAAATTTTTTAAAAGCTAGGATAGGGCCCTGACCAGTTTGGCTCAGTGGATAGAGGATCGGCCTGTGGACTAAAGGGTTCTAGGCATGTACCTTGTTTGCTGGCACATCCCCAATAGCGGGTGTGCAGAAGGCAGCTGACTGACGTTTCTCTGTCATCGATGTTTCTAACTCTCTATCCTTCTCCCTTCCTCTCTATAAAAATCAATAAAATATATTTTAAAAAATAAATAAATAAAAGCTAGGATAGGATTTTCAATTTTTAAGCATCTCCCTCCCTTTGCCACTTACAGTATACTCCAAAAAATACCTGGATGTGAAGGAGGCCACCTTTAAAATACTGTAGAGGCTGAAACTATAATTATTACATGGAAACACTTTAAGCCTTTGCGGCATTTCTTTAACTTTGCACTTTCCAGCCCAGGAAGGCCAAAATCAGGGTAACTGGATGCCATTTTACAAAATGTTAAAACTCCAATTACACTTCCTTTCCTTTTTTGTTTTAAAGACTATTTAGCAGCATTATAGACAGTGTGGGAGAGGCAAGGGAAGCATTCACAATCCCATATCCTAACAAAACAAGTGATTTCATTTTTTAATATTCCCTTCCAGATTTCAACAATACGCTTGCATATTTTTTTATGTGCATCACAGCTACCACCACGGTGAACATATAATATTTTATCAGATTTAGATGTAATATGTAAGACAGATGAGAGGGAGAAGAAAACCAAAGGAAATAAATAAGAACCACCTCAATTAAATGACGGCCAAACGGCAGCTCTCAGTGGAGCTGCCTGAGAGAAGGAGGGTGTCTCGCGTTCTCCCAGTCAGCACTAACCAGCCTGGGACCCGGCCCACGGCAGGCACTGTGATGACCCAGCAACCGTTCATATCAAGGCTGGGCCCACATCTGCCTGGGCCCCTGCTTCCCGATAATCCCAGGCCCAACGCTGCTTAGTGAGCTGCCCAGGGAGTCTAGCCAGGGATGACTGCGATGCACCAAGTTGAGACTGAAAGCAAACCAGCTTCCTATAGCCCCACTGCTCTGGACTGGGGTGTGAGCACTGCTCTTACCTGCTCTTACGCATCAAAGAGGACCCAAGCCAGCAGTCTGTGTGCACAGCATGTCTAACCACAGGAGAGGCTGCTGTCCTTCCACGGCCTCCAGCACAATGCCCAGTAACGATAGCAAGGGCTTCGTTGGGCTTGCGGCTTTACAGATTCACAGACTGCTTTAGCGTGCATTGTTACCTCCTTCTGTCTCCACAACAACCATAGGAGGTCCTCGGTTGTTCATTGGCTTCACATGACCCAAAAGGGAAACTGAGGCATGGAAAGCTGGGGCAATGTCCTAGGTCACAGAATGCAGGTGACCTTGTTCTTGGACCCCTGGGCCCTTCTAGAAAGGATGCACTATCTGGTGGTCCAAGATCGCACACACTGGCCCTCGTTCGTGCTCAGGCAAGCAGCTTTGCCAGGCCTGTGCCACTCGGATGTGGGGACCTTTCCCGCCCGGCATTAGTGAGCAGGGCGTGGGGTGGCTGATAAGGGAGTCCGGCAAAATGATGTTTAAAAATAAATGGCTCCTGATGGAGTGGGCAAGGTTTGCTTGTCAGCAGGATGGCTCTTCAGGACCACACATCTAGGTATGCACCGTCTCTTTGATGCTACCATTTCTGGCTCATGCTATTAAAAAATAATGCATTGATGACCGCTACTTTGATGGACTCTGCATAGGGAAGCTATTTATTTTTGAAAAGTGGCAAAAGCAGGAAATTACTTCCTTCACTTTGGCATGGTTTCTGACACACTTTGGGAATCTCTCCCTCCTCCCCCGTTCCTTTGTAGGTTCAGAGGAGGAGTCTACCAATTCAGTATTATTTTAGCATCAGCAATGCTTCTTCTACTTGGGCTATTCTTAGTGTGTCAGGTGCACGCTGCCTGCCATGAACCTGGTGGACGCAAGTGTTTCATTCAGTGGCCTCTCTCGTTTAAAGCGGAGCCTGTTCCCGCCTCTGACCACCATAACTCTGCTTTTGCAGCTGCTCGTAAATTCCTGAACCTGCAGAGATATCTTTAGCTATGACTTGAGAAATTTCCTGTGGAGTGCCAAGAGGCGGGCTGCAAGCACAGTGAGGCTAAATATACATCCTCAGTCCAGCCCTCGGCCACACAAATGGGCAGTAGCAGGAGGACATTTTAAATCCCATGCCGAATAGCCTTTCTCTGATTAATTAGGCAATATCACAGTGGTACCTTGAGATACGAGTGCCCTAACATACGAGATTTTTTAGATAGAGCGAGCGATTTTTGCTTTGAAATACGAGCAACATTTGAGATAGGAGTAATTGCGCGGATCGGCCGGCTGCACATGACCCACCAGTTTACCTCAACTCGAGCGTCTCATAGTTTCCCACGCCTCAAGGTTACGGAACGAATTAAACTCGTATCTCGAGGTACCACTGTATTTATTTTGGCAATTGAAGTCAAATTTCATCTGCCCCTGAGTTCTTCACACTGAGGCTTTGTTTCCTCTTCCAATTCAAGATCCAACTCAAGTACAGGGACCTGTATCGGGCATGTTTTAATCCCAGGCACCCATTAACATCATACTTGTACTCGGTTAAACAGATGGTTCACCACAGCCCACTCAGGCCAGAGCCTTACCCCACCTCTCAGAACCCAGACTCCTCCTCAGTCTTAGGCATTTGCAGGTTGGGGGAGAGAGGTCAGGATTTTCTTTAGGAAATGTGTCTTTTTGGGACTTAACAAAGGAAAAGAAAGTTGAATTCTTTTCAGGCCTGGAAGGAGGGCTGTGGCAAGAGAAACCTCTCTGGAGTTAAAGTCCTGTCCATGGGATGCATTAACCTTACTACGAGAACCTAAATGGTATAAATTGCTGTTCCTGGATAAGTCTTAGATTCTCAGAGGAAGTTCTGTTCCCCCCTGAATCTTCAGAACCAGTAATACATACCCACACCAAATGCCACTGGTCAGTTTCCCTGTAACCAAAATCAGCTAATTCCAGGCCTCGGGTCAGGAGGACACCACACAGAGAGAAGTCCGATAAAGCCATGTGAGGAAGCCTGATGTTTGCCCTTAGAACACGGAATATGCACCCCTCCCCACCCCCACCCCCCTCACACACACCTGTCCTCCTTAAGGAGGCTGTGGAATTGTAGCTGGCCTACCCCTGTGACTAAACTCCCCTTGGAAGGTTGTTAGAGTAAGATCTACAGATGGTTGTTTATTCCCTCCAGTTTTCCACTTACCTCTTCTCCAAGATTCCCTTTGGGGGCACAAGTTTCTGCCATTGGCCCAGCAGTGGAGCCTTATCTGGCACTTGCACAGCTCCTGCCAGGAGGCCTGTAAAGATGAGCCCTAGGGCCCCCTTTGAGGCACCCAGTCTCGACTCTCTCCTTCGCATGTCGTTTTGTGGTTTTTGTTACTGAGTATTTCTGTAATGCTCTGTACCTGGAGGATTTCTTTAGGGTACTGTTATTGTTTGCCAAACACCATTACTCATCAAAATGTGTTTAGCAGGGGCAGCCACAAAAGCGAAGGTGTAAGCAGTGGGCTTACAAAACCTACAAGACAGGAGAACAAGAAATACAAATGAATAATAATAGCAATATCTCTCCCTTATTAGTGCTTACTAGGGCCGGGTGCTGCTGTGAGCAAGATATATACAGCAACTTAGAGAAGTCCCACAACAATCCTATAAGGTTGCATTCTTTCTGTTCGTTCGCAATCTTCCTTCTAATGGAAACATACAATATTTGTTGGGTACCTACTATGTTCCAGGCACTGGCCTAGGCAGTAGGGATATAGCAATGAATGAGATAGACAAGGTGTCTACCTTTTTAGAACAGAGCAGACATATGGTAATGAAGAAAACTATTCCTAGAGAGCAGGGACCAGTTGGGACTCTGCAGCTCGAGCAAGAGTCATGGTGTGAGTCAGTGCATGTGGCGTGTGGACCCTTAGAAACAAGCCCACATGGGCTCTCTGGGCCACACCCCTTCCAGTTTCTGCAGCCCCATTTCCTCTTGACCCATGCTCCACACTTCTCAGTCCAGCAGCACTCAGAGATGTCCACAGGGCTGTTTCTTACCCTTGTTCCTTTGTTCACATTGGAATTGTCTCTGTGCCTCTGATACTGTTCTTAACCAATCCCCATCCAATTTCCAGAATCTACTTCTCCAGAAAACCCTTTCCGGGACATCCTCTCCCCAGCCAGGCTGGGTTACTTGAACTTTCTCTGTACCTCCAGGTACCTGTATTGCTGATCTCCATCACTGCTCTTGCACAGGCATCTATTTAGGGGTCTGTGCTCATTGGCTAGAGTGCGCCAGGGCTCACACTGGATCCGTCTTTGTTGCCCCTGTCAAGTAATAGCACAGATCCTAACACACAGATGCTACCAGTGAATGCTTGTTAGATGACTGAACATCTCTGCCTGAAAATGTGCCTTCTCCTGCGCTAGTGGAAAAGGTCGGGGATTGAATCTCTCCATATGATCTAATAGTAGTAGTGAATGGGACCCAGGGAACCTGGTGGGTGGAGCAGTAGAGGCTGTTACTGCTGAAATATGAAGGGAGGAGGAGGGGCAGTTGTGGTGCAGACCTCTCCAGCTCCCCAAGGAACACTCACCCAGACTCTCTGAACAGTTGCAATGACCGAGAACCTGAGGCTTCATCAAGCAATCTGTTCCTCTGTCACGTCTACTGAAAAGTTCTCCCTTTTGTTAAGCAAACTCTGTTGAAGATTATTAGAGATCTATACTTTAGAACAACAGAATAACGTGACTCTTCTCTCCACCTTAACCCTTCTAGTATCTGAAAAGCATTACTGTGACCCATGTTGGATTCACTTTTCCTTACCAAATAATTCTGGTTCCTTCCACTATTTCTCGCTATTGTGCCACACACCTGGACTCTCTCCAGCTCTTGATGTCTCTTTTAAAACATGATATCCAGAGCTGGACAGTATTCCAGATGACTTCTGATCACTGTGGACTATAACAGTGCAATTTCTATCCTAAACCTACAGCTTAAATTGAATTCACTTGTTTTATGGCCTCGTCACTTTGTCCATTCTTACTGCATGTGTAGGCGATGAAATGCCTTGGTGTTCTGCATACAATGAACTCTTGTTAGCCACATGTAATGATTATAATAATAGCAGATACTAGTTATTGAGCACACTTGTACCCATGAGCCAAGCTAATCCTTGTACCATCGGTATCTTAAAATCTCCCATCTACACTGAGGCTGAGTGAGGCTGACTAAGTTGCCCAAAGTGCTGGGATTGGAACTCACAGACTGCCTGACTGTAGGCCCATATTCTCTTTATCCCACTGCCCTCCTTCCCAGCTTGAACACGTACACCTTATTTTTCCTAAATTCTAGACTTGTCTCTCTTAGGTTTGATCTAAGTTTTTACTGAACTCCCCAGCATCTCAGAAATGCCGTAGCAGAGCTTTTAGCTCATCTTTTCAGGTTTCTAGCATCACATCTGCTGCCTTCATCAAGGAAAGTGCCTTCTAGTTCCCCACCAAAAAATATTCTCCAGGTTGACACCCGCTGGGCACCAGTAGGCCCAGATTGTCCATCAGTTTCTTACCTAGTAATTTGCCTTTGAATTCTTACACTTTTTTTTCACTTTATCCAAAGTTATCATGAGATAGTTTGTGAAATGTCATATTGGTTTGAAATATGTCATTTACGTAGCATTCCTCCACTCTAGCAGATTAACAGCATTAAGGAATGATGTAAAAGGTGGCCTCTTTATTTTACATATTTTAATAAATTTCTGTGTTTAACTTTTGTCCTAAAACTGTCAGAAATCAATATCATGTCCACCATTACCTTCTGTGTGAAAGTGAGCTATTGCCCTGGCTCTAGGCCTCATTATTTATTCCAGCCTCCCATTATTCTTTCATCCATTCTCAACATCAACAATGTGCCCACAACCACAGGTACAAAAGGGTGTTTTTTTTATCTTAAATCATTTTCCTTTTCCCCAAACATTAAAATAATGCATACTTCTTATGAAAATATAGGAAGTACAAATACAGGTAAAGAAAGCACAAAACACTAGTGCCTAGTAATCTTAAAGATCACCTCTGATATCTACTAATTCTTTGTATAATCTAGAAGGCCTAGGTGCTAAAGTAATTTATGACCAAGACCGAGGGTGTATTTCCCACACCTTCAGCAGAAGCTACAATCTAATATCAGCTAGAAAATTAGTGAGAGAAACACTGGTTCAGGAGAGGCCTGGAAGGCTGGGTCCCTGGGCAAAACTGGGATGGATTGTGGAGGAGGGGATGATACAGTCCCCCACTCTGTGAACCCCCAGGACTGCCAGGTCCATTTTGTTTCATTCTTTTGTTGTTGCTATTGTTCATGTAGAATTTTGCAGATAATTTATTAAAAGAATGTTCAATTTACACAAACCTGTTTTGTCATTGGAAGGTATTGTGGAAATTGGAGGTGCCGTGTTCTATTTAGTTCTGTAGTGTGTTGATATTCAAGGCAGCACATGGTACTTCCCCAGCCCTCTTGCTGTTGTTTCCCCTGAGGAGTTACTGGTCTGCTCTCTGCTGTGGTTTTTCTCTTTCTGTCATAAATGTTGTGCCCCATACTATCCAGCTTGAGAGTTTTATCTGGACGCATTTCTCTCTTCCCCTCAAATGTCAGTTTGAACATCAGGGATTAGGAGACGAGTCATCTAGGCAGAAAGATTCCCTCTGGGTGACTGTGATATGTTGGACATCTGTCTCCAGACACATTATGTTCATTTTGGAACCAATCTCTCAATCAATCAGTGTGATTTTTCACAGCTGGATGGATGGACAAACATCTAACAAAATGTCTTATAAATTTTCATCAAGAAGTTCAGGTACGGTGCTGCCCAGAGGTCCCTTCCAGCTCAGTGATTCTTTGAATGTATGATTGATATTTTGAAACAGGGATATATCACTTGGTATATATTTGTGATATATCAATGACTGGTGATCTTCCTGAAATTTCAGTGTGGTCCAGTGAAATGAAGAAGAAATGACTAGTCTAGAGGAATTTGGGGAAGAGACAGGCTAGTCACCAGATGGCATAGGAAAGAATGTGGACAAGCCTATTCTGGAAAAGTTGTTGATGAAAAACAAAAGAGGCAATTAAGAGAAGGCCAGAAGAAGTGTTGATAGCATACGAAGAATTATCCTACAGTTGAACCTGGCAGAGAAGGACTAAGGAAAACTGCAGTAACCACTATGTCAAGAACTTGACCCCAAAAGGCAACAGAAGGTCATAACTACCAACAGAGAGATATAGGTTTCAGACACAGATCAAATAGATGTGCCTGGTATCAAGTGAACAGCTGGGCATTCATCAGTCTCAGTGTCCACCTCTGCAAACACAGGTATCAGCTGTAGTAGCCAATCATAAAATATTATCAAGAAAAAATTTAAGATATATTTAGGTTCTGCAGTGCCTCCTCAATTCTTTTCTGTAGCCACGTGAACATAGGTTATACCTGCCAGATGGGAAGGCGCACCTTCTCTCTCCCTCTCTTCTGTGGCTTCTGGGAACTATAACTTGGATAGGAGCCTCAAGAAAAGCAGAATTTTGCTCTCCTTGAAGCAAACAAACAAAACATCAACTTGTGGAGGGGTCAGGGGGGAATTTAGGAAGGTGAAATGAAGCAACCAGCCACAGACCTGTTTTCTGTCGCTCATTCATTCAATTACTCATTCCTTGAGTCCAACTGTGTGACAAGCACTGTAAGAGGCAAGTGAGTTACAAAAATGAAGGCTGGCAAGAGTCTCACAACCTTACAGGAGAGATGGACTGGTTAGCACCCAATTGTAATGCAGGTGATCAGGCCAGGGGAGGAAAAGCAGAGGGTGATTTGGATGCTCTGTGAGGAGGCAAACTAGCCAAGTTGAATGCAGGGAGCACTTCCTGGGTGTAACATTAGAGTTCATTGTTAGAGGGTGAGTAGAAATAGCCAGGTGAAGAATGAAGGAGGGGGAAGAGTTGGAGGGAGAGGAAATGGGGGACAGCAAGACACATTCTACCAAATAAAAGTAATTTGGTAGAGCCAGGGTTAGCCTGGGGGCTAGGGTGAGGGCAGTCAACCGACAGGACTGGAGGGGAAGGTCATGAACTATGCTTTGCTAAGGAATGTGGTTTCTACCCTGCATGTAGTTGAGGGGGGTGAAGGGTTAAAGAGTATAAACATCATCAGTCTTATGACTGGTGGCTGGACAGTGTATTGGAGGGCAACAAGAGAGAAAAATGGAAACCTTGTGCGGAGATTCACAGTCATCCCAAGGGAAGTGTTGATGACTTGGATCAATGCAAGACCAGGTGGGGTGGTATTAAGGAGATAACGGTGACCAGGTTTTCTACTGGATTAGATCTAAAGAATGAAAGAAGAAAGGAAGAGTCTCAAATGACCTCTTGGCTCAGACATCAAGCTAGCAAGATGGAGCACCACTTTCAGGGGCATGTGATTGAGCTGGAGTGAAGTGTTAAGGGCCCATAGGGTAGCTGATTGAATTCTAGTGGCACTGACAATCTGTTGGCTATGAGAATTTGCTTCCAAGCTGCTCTTGATGGGGGACTGTACTGCTGTGAGACTCCGTCATGCGTTCATGTCAGATCCTACAACTAGAGAGCCAGATACTGAAACAAAACCTAGAGGAAAGAGCAGGGAATTTTGCCTTTGCAAAACCTGAATGTTTCCTTGGGGAATTATTCTTACATTGGTTCTCAAGAATATTGTGTGCTAGTATTCATGGTAACACCTGTTCTACCAGTGCCAAGCTCTCAGATACTGACCTACTCTAGAGCAAAAAATTGTCGGGGGCAGGTGGGGGCGTGTAGAAGGAGAAGTGTGCAAAGAGCAAAGAGTTGTTCATGCTGGTAGGAACCTAAACAGCCTAAGTGCTAAAACACATCCAAGTCATTTCCAGAAATATTTTATTACCGACTTCTCCAAGGCGGCTTCCCTCCAAGGACAAAGTTAGCTGATGTATTAGGGTTTATTTAAGATTTAGGCTTTGAGCACTTTACTCCTAGGTATAGTTTTTGAGATATTCGATGAGAATCATGAGGGACAATATTTTAAGGCCTTCTCTCTTCAGCCACATGTGATTCTATTACAGAACTGCTGGCTCTTGTTTGTATGTGTTGAGAGGCATAATAAAAATCACTTCAAAATTAGAGGTCCAGGAGGCATCCTGGTTTCACAAAGCTGTAATAATTAAAACAGTATTGTTTGGCATAAAAACAGACACACAGACCATTGGAACAGAATGGACAGTCTAGAAATATATATATATATATAAATTGATGTATGACAAAGGAGCCAAGAATATACCACGGGGAAAGTGCAGTCCCTTTCATAAATGGTGCTGGGAAAACTAAACATCCTCATGCAAAAGATCAAGCTGATCACTATTGTACACCACACACAAAAATTAATTTGAATGGATTAAAGGCTTGAACATAAGTCCTGAAGCCATATAACTTCTAGAAGTATTATTCAACCATAAAAAAAGAGTGAAATCTTGCTATTGATGACAACATGGGACTTCAAGGACATTATGCTAAGTGTGGGTGAACTGTTTAGTTTAAATAAATTAAGTAAAAATTACTTTCTTAATTAGAGATCCATTTCGTTCAACACTATGATGCACTTTAAAGTAACTAACCATTGTCAATGCACAACAGGTTTTTCAAAACTCAACTTTTTTCATGAGAGAGATGTTATTTTTAAAACATACTAAACAACTAATAAATTGAGATTAGAAGATTCAAAGTAGCATTTTTGTACAGACAACCTACATGTTCCAGTAATCCGCACAACATGGCTTTTATCATCTATTATGTACAGCTTTTCTAATTAATTGTGTAGATGAACAAATAATTTTAACTTAACTTTCCACTTCCCATTCTCACACTTAGATCTCTTCTCCTCAGGCCACTGAGGATATCCTAACATAAGGTCTGCAGAGCTAGAAATTTAATTTCAAACTTGCAAAAACTGTTCTCAAGCTTTGGACCCCACAGTGTCCATCACATTAATTGAATTAGAAATTACAGAATTCGAGTTTTGGTTTTTTTCCTATTTTAACTATTGCCATATTCTGATGCCCTGCATCAAATTCAGACAACCAGGGATTTTTGTAGACTTCCCCAGCCTCCCGTAGTTTAATCAGCAGAGCTACTCAGTGTTTTTCTCATGTGCTCAGTCTTCAATGGATATGGACATGCAAAGCTTGCTTTCTTTTTTTGCTATTGTTGTAAACCATGTATACAACCAAAAAAAGTAACTTTTCAAGACAGTTGCCATTGGAACAGAGCAGTGGATCCTAACTTGCTGGTAGTTATCTTTGATCCAAGATGCTAAGTTAATGTGAGGGCCAACCCAAATAACAAAAGCAGGCTTTCCCCAGTGTTATTCCAGGCGCTTTTCATTCCCAGAGCCTACAGGTGTTCTCCTGGTGTAAGGCTGTTGAAATATGGAACAGCAAACCAGCTGCCATTCATAAGAACTGGTGCTAGCCAGCTGGCCAAGCCCACTGCAGGACTAAGAACGTGCCCTTTCACTGTGGAACACGGGGCCTTGCCTCTGTGGAGACAGCTGCTGGAGAATCTCAGGTGACAGCCCTTGGGAACAGTGTTTGGGGCATTCAGGCATTCACCACCCTGAAGAGGTAGGGCAGGAGACATCTGCTGTCAGCATGCTGTTCAGGAAAGCAAAGACTGACCATAGTTTTGGGTAGAGGACGAGAAACAGAAAAGCTTGGATCAGTACATGCTGTAAGTTAATCTTATTTACAGCCTCTTTCATTGTATTCACTAGAAAGGAAACATGAAGAATCATAACTGCACAGGGCCAATGGTCATTTTTAAAAATTAAATCTAAAGTAGAGTACCGAGACCCTTGTATATTCCTGATGGAAATGTAAATATAGGTTAAATCTTTCCAGGAGGCAATTTGGAAATACATTCCAAAACAGGAGCTTTCAAAATATTCATGTTCTTTGACACAGACCTTCTACTTGTAGAAAGTTATCCCAACGAAGTAATCAGAAGTATGCACAAAGGTCTATGTACCAGAGTACTCACTTCAGCATGAATTAAAATGGTGAAAATTGAAAATTTAAATGCCCCACAATAGACAGCTAGTTTAAAAAACACATCAATGAAAACACATCAATACAATGGAATAATGTTGCCCATATTTTATTTGACTGAATACATTGGAAAGAATTTTACCAAATGATCTCCATTTTGTAGTCATGAGTACCAGTGACTTTGCTTTTTGGTTTTACATTTTTCTGTGTGGTCCAAATTTTCTAGAGTAGATAAACTTACAGTAGAGAAGAAAAAAATTATAAGGAGTTAAAAGAGCATGTTTGCATCTCTAAACTTAAAAACTACCCACAGCCCTGGCTGGTGTGGCTCAGTGGTAGAGCATCAGCCTGAAAGGTCTCAGGTTTGATTCCTGGTCAAGGGCACATACCTGGGTTGCAAGTCGAGCCAAGGCCCCAGTGAGGTGCATGTGGGAGGCAGCCAATTGATATGTCTCTCTCACGTAGATATCTTTCTCTCTCTCTCCCTCCATCCCTTCCTCTCTCCTTCTTTCCCTCCCTCCCACTATCTCTAAAAATCTATAGAAAAAATATCTGCAGGCAAGGATTAACAAAAAAAGTAATAAAATATAATAAAACATCCATAATCTAAAACAACACCCATAATTCTACACTTGTTAAGTTTTAACACAGTTGCAGTCATAGGGCATATGACATTTAATATTCTGCTTTTCAGCTAACATTGTAGTTCTATAACATACAGTATGTAATTTGTATTCATATCTTTATCACATCACAAACACATGAATGTATAATCACACACTGGGTGCTATTAAGTCTGCCTTGGGTGAGGAGGGTTTTCCTTAGCTCGCACCCCCTGCCCCTAGCCCATCCAGGACAGACTTCATCATTCCCTCTTCTACATTTTACTCCTTACATAATTCATCTCTCTCCTCAGGTAGGAGCTAGCTACCAGTGGGGTGGCCAACACTGTGTATCATTGTAGCTCAGTTACCAGCACACAACAGGCACATACATAACACTTGCTCATAAAAGTGGACATTTCAGAGGGAGAGATGGACCAATGGACAGACAGAAAAGGGGGTAGGATTTGAGGATTTAAGTGTAGCCTTGCAAACTAACTCATTCTGACCTCAGCCTCAAGGAAGTACATAGGTAAGGAGCATTAAAGGTCTGCAGTTGCCCTAATACCAATGTCCCCCCTGTAGTCATTTTGTAAAATCATAGTTTATTTTCACAGTAAGTTTTAGACCCTGGGTAATAAAGGCCTATTTATATAAGTTCTCATCCCAGTTTCTAAAACTCGCCTATAACTTTTTGGTCAGGTCTTTTCTCACTAAGCATTTGTCATATTCCTTTCCAAATCTGTATCAATACCCATAATGGCATTTAAAAGGCGGGCTGCTTCATGAGTACAGGCTTTCTGTTTGGAATGATGGAAAAGTTCTAGAAGTGACTGATGGTTGCATAACTGTGTGAATGTACTTAAAGCCCTGAATTATACATCTACACTAATAAGAGAAACATGCAAATTGACCATACCTCCGCTATACCCACAAGCCATGCCTACCAGCCAATCAGGAGTGAGCCAACCAAGATGGCTATGGCCATGGAGTAAGCAGGAGGCTTGGGTTTCCCCGAAAATGGAGGAAGCCAAGCTTCCTGCCCTGGCCTCTGCTCAAGGCTACAAAGTTTCAATTATACAAGATAAATAAATCCCAAATACCAGGGCCTCTGCTTGGGTCACTGAGGAGGCGTGGCTGGCATGCAAACCACCACAGGCCCCTTGCCAAGGCCACGCCATGCCCCAAGGGAACCCCTACCCTGATCTGGGACACCCTTGAAGGCAAACCAGCCGTACCCCACCCATGCACCAGGCCTCTATCCTATCTAAGAAAAAAGTAATATACAAATTGATCCAACACACAAGATGTCTGCCCCATGTGGTCAAAGATGGCCACCCCCATGTGGACACAAGATGGCTGCCACAAGATGCCAGCAGGAGAGGTCAAAGATGTCACTGGAACTCTGTGACTTACTACAGACAAAACTCTGACCTGTGCTGGTGTTGGGTGGGTTTTTTATGTGTTTTTTTCCCAGTATCCTCTCCCTCCTTCCTCCCTCCCTCCAGTGGACTGCTGCTGTCCTCAGGTCTGCAAGGGAGGGCAGTTGTGGGCAATCAGGCTAGCAGGGGAAGGTAGTTGAGAGGGACCAGGCCTGCAAGGGAGGGCAGTTGGGTGGATTCAGGCCTGCAGGGGAGGGCAGTTAGGGGCAGTCAGGCTGGCAGGGGAGCAGTTAGGCATTAATCAGGCTGGCAGGGGAGAGGTTAGGTTAGGGGTGATCAGGCTGGCAGGCAGAATGGAGTTAGGGGCAATCAGGAAGGCAGGCAGGCGAGCAGTTGGGAGCCAGCAGTCCTGGATTGTGAGAGGGATGTGCCAGATTGGAAAGGGTGCAGGCTGGGCTGAGGGACATACACACACACATACACACACACACACACACACACACACACACACACGTGCATGAATTTTGTGCACCGGGCCCCTAGTTTTTAAATAATTAAGATAATAAATTGTGTACTTTTATCAGAAGGAAGGAAGGGAAGGAGGGAGAAAGGAAGGAAAGAAGAAAAAGGGAAATTGAGTCTTGTGGTGCTCGTTCTTTCTATAATTCTGTTTTTTATTAGTTGAATCCTTTCCTGCACAAGATTCAAGACTGCTATAAGTCTATTTGAAGACAGGAAGAATAAATCCTTCCGTTTTATATTGTATCCTATTATCTTGACCTAGCAGATAAGTCCAAAAAAATCACCCAGCCTAAAAACACTTTGCCATCCCGTTTTCTTTCTTCCTTGCAGATCTTCCTGGTGTCACCACCAGGAAGTTGATGGCCACAGCGTTAGCAGCCGGGAGAAAGATGGCTAGAAATGTAGAGGCTCATTTTTCCCCCTTTAACTTATTGCCTGCCCCCCGCTTTTTTTCTTCTAGAGTCACACTAAAATCATTTTGGCGCCGCTCCTGTGTTTATTCCAATGGCCATGTTACTTCTTATCTGTACACATGCTCTCATTGGAGAAACGTATGCAATACTATATGGTAAAGATTTTTCTGAGCTATCATTTCGAAAAATACAGAAAGCGTTTGTGCCAAGCCTGGCTCTAAATGAAGCTATGAGCGGGAAGCCTGGCTTCCCAGGTTTCCCATGACCCACTGCCACTGTCCCCAGCCGTCCTCACCTGGTTCCAGAGAAGAGTGGCCGGTGGTCCCTCGCCCCTTCTCAGGTTGGGCTGTGAGCATGGAGAGGGCATGGCTAGGTCCAGGGTGGATGCCACCCACGGACAGAGGCATGCCACCACTCTGATCCTATTGCTTGTACAGGAGCCTAAATACCATGTTTCCTTGAGCCTGAGATGCATATTTTGAGACCTTTGAAATCAAAAATCATGCATGCATCTTAGAGTTGATGAAAGACAATATATTAGAGAGAACCTAAAGATTGCAGTCTATACCATTTTGTCGAAATCACCGCCTGCAAGGAACATTAGAATTGGAGTGTCCCTAAGTCACAGGCCAGGGAGAGAAGAAGAGACTATTTCAGAGTCAGACGGGGCTACAGATCTCTGCTGGGGCTCTGTCCATAGTGGTCATGAATGCAGGCCAGGCCTCCTTCTATACAGGCTCCTGGAGGTCTCTGCTTGAATGTGAACCTTTCTTTATCAGACGGGCTCCAGGCGGAACCTGCCAGGCAGGCACTGCAAGAAGTAAGAATGGATCCTTTGTGGAGTGGAGGTCAAAGATGTCACTGGAACTCTGTGACTTGCTGCAGGCAAAACTGTGACCTGGGCTGGTGTTGGGTGGCTTTTTGTGTGTGTGTTTTTTCCCAGTGTCCTCTCCCTCTTTTCCTCCAGACACAAAGTCCTGTCCCCTGGCTCTTCTGGGGTCCACCAAATGTGCCCATCCTGTGTACCTCCCCTTAAACCTAAGAACTCTCTAAGATTAGGGGCTTTGTGGGTTAGGACCATGCTAAGTAATACGTTAATATGATAGCCATCTCTTAGAAAACCTAAGTTCATGTTTGAAGATTGAGACAGTGGGAGAGAGACTTTTAAGAGGTACCATGTTATCTGGCAAATCATACCTGTGGGTAACTACCCACCCCACCTGCACTAGAGACTCGTCCTTTGCCTACTCCTCTTGCCAGACCCAGAGTTGGAGCCTGAGGATGCAGGGCTGATTTGCAGATCTGAACGGGTTTAGTGTGGGGAGCGGCATGATTCGATCAAGGGAGACATCTTGCCAGCTGTTGTCCCAAAGGGCGTGGACATTTCTGCTCCGACTGCCTGTAAAAGGGTGATCATTTTCAACTGAAGCCAAAATCAGGATTGTGGGAGCAAAGCAAATAGCCCTCTGCCCAAACTTCTTCGCACCTCACTTTAAAAATGGGAGCAGGGAGAGGGGATAAGTAGTGATGAGACTTGAGGATGGGCTATCCTCAGATGAAAATGCATCACTGGCTTTTGAAATTCACAATACAGTGGTCTTAGACCATTTTTAGGTAAAATCTAGTAATAAGTTATCTGAGCCTAAAGAGAGTCCATACTTCTGTGACTATAGCCTCCCACCCCACCCCCCGTATTCTTACCCCCTCCCCTGCCCGGGCTGCATCAGGGAAGACTCGGCATTAAAGTCAGGCAGAGTGAACAATGGAGGAGTGAATTCCAGTGGGTCAGGTTTCGTCATGGGATGAGATATGGTTTAGATACAGCTCCATCTGTAACTCAGATTCAAAGAGGATTTAAGGCTTAATATCTCCAAGGAACAAAGGGGGAGAAAACATGAAACTGCACCAAAGGCCATTCCGTGAGACCGCCTGGTTTGCATTTAATGAGGAGGCAGCAGAGGCAGAGGGTCTGCAGGAGCACAGGTGCCCGCCTCCTGGATGGCCTCTGTCTTTCCCTCTGAATCAGTTGATTTTATTGAGCCTGGATCATGACCCTCCCAAGCGGCCTGTGTTAACCCGCCCCAAGCGCGCCTGTGTTAAGTTTCTGAAGCTTCTGATGCCACCTAAGAAGGGGCTAGGGAATCGGCACCCTCCTCCCCTCTCCTCTGTAACTGTGGAGGCACCCACAGACATCTTAACCCTCCCTTCCCCTTCAGTTGCCATTGAAATGTCAGGTGGGCAATGTACTGCCTTCAACTTGGAGGATGGGGGGTGGGCTGGACCCTTGCAAATGAACCCCAAAGCATTCTGCCATTCAGTTCCTTGTGTTCTTCACGGCTGTGTTTGGCATCCTATCGGCATTTCAGGTTACAAGCAAAGTCATTATCACTCTAGTGACCTAAATAATCTATCCATGTCAATGGAACGATAGCGGGTCCTTCACAACCTTTTCTCTGTTCTTAACTTGATTTTGAATAGCATGAATCCCACTTTATTTCGGGGAGGGCACTTTTTTGATTCAAGTCCACTAAGAGGGAGAGGGACAGAGATCATGGAAAGGCGCTGATGGAAAATAACTGTAAAATCATGACTGCATTGCTCAGAACTCTGTATTATTCATCCGCATAGTGAGAGCTCTAGTCGGTCCCACACTTGAGTGGCAACCTCACCAATTAGCATTGCCGCTGTGGGTATGTGAAGAGAACGTGGAAACAGAATTTGTTTAGAAGTGCTCATGCAAATTGTGTGACATGAACGTGGCCTCCGTGTCAGGTCCTTTCCTGTGTCCTGACAGACTCGTGTCTTTGCAGATTTCTCTGATCGGTGGCCCCCTTGACAGTTCCCAGAGCTCATAAGCCAAAGGAAACAGCTCCTGTTGCCATGAGCACTGTGTCTGCAGTGAGGTTTATGAGCTGTTCCTGCCGCTGCGTTTTGCCTAAAAAAGAAAAAAAAATCAGATTTTCACTTGGATCTTGCAAGAACACAGATTAAGAAGAGAATATATGCAAATATCCTATGCTAATTCGGCCAAACCTAACACGTGACCCCATGATGCCTGTGTTGCCATTTTTCTTAGTGAAAACTTTTCTCCCATGTTAGCATTAATGTATATGTCTCATGTTTTAAAAATCTGCAATAATGCAAAAAAAAAAAAAACCCTTGGAAGCAAAAGTGTTAGGACAAATTGAACTGTGCCCTTTTTTTTATGTCAGTCATCAGGATCTATAGTATCTTTGTAAATATAGTAAGAATACCTTTATAAACCATTCGTTGTTTTTCCCCAATTTGAAGAAATGCCTGATCTTTTTTGAGGAAGAAAATATGTGTTCCATTGGAGCTCTGTTTAGAACTGTCGATGGATTGTTTGGGGGTTTTGTTTTTTGTTTTTTTGTTGGCAGTTTAGGGGACCCCAGTGGGGAGGAGAAGGTGCCCTCTCGCATTTCAAGGACTCAAGCAGCCACAGATCATACCCACACTCTGCTGGCCAATGATGCATGATCAAAGGTGGCCCACACTAAAGGGGGCCCCAAGACAGGCTGATCCGAAGGCCAGCAAAACAAAGCCGATGAGTTTGCAGGCCTTGGAAACTGCTGCCGAGCGCATATCCAGCCAGGCTAAGGCCCTCGTTCTCTTTCACCCACTTCTTTCCAAAACTAGTTGCATTGGGGAAAAAAACAAGAAAAATGGGAAATTTCACCTGTATAGCACTGTCTAATCTCTATGTTGTATACCTGAAACTAATACATTATTATATGTTAACTTTACTTGAAAAAATAAATTTAAAAGGATATTTCACCCCAATAGCATTTTTGTACTTTACCCTTTCCCCCCAAAAAATGTATAGACAACATATCCAGCCAGCATGGCTCAGTGGTTGAGCACCAACCTATGAACCAGGAGGTCGCCGTTCAATTCCCAGTCTAGGCACATACCAGGGTTATTGAGGCAGCCAATCAATGATTTTCTCTCATCATTGATGTTTCTATCTCCCTCTCCCTCTCCACTCTGAAATCAATAAAAATATATATTTTTTTAAAAATGTATAGGCAACAGAAAGCACACTTAGAATAGGAATGTCTCCATGCCAAGCCTCCCCATGCTTTTTGGGGATGGGGATGGAGGTGTCTGCCCACCAGGGTCTGTTCTGGGACTTACCCAGCCTGATTCTTCTCCAGCTGCATCCTGCCCCCCAGCTTCAGTCATTCCCATGTGTCCTTGTGTCCCCCCTTTCCCATTGTGATCTGTGTTTGCTGTTCAGTCCCAGACATTCTTAATCCATTGGATTCCTGACCTGACGTCTACTCCTCTCAGCTTCCAGCCCCTCCTCCTGGCACTCAAGGCCTGAGTGCCTCTGTTTTGAGGGGTGGGACTACTTCTCTGAAGCCCCTAAAGGGAAAGTGATAGGCAGTGCAGAGCATGATGACCAGCACTGGGAACCCCAACTAGAAAGTGTCTCCTCTTAATGGCCCAAGGGCCCTAGCCCTCAACTCCCAAGGACTCTTCTCCGTGAGCACCCTGACCATTTAAAGGCATAGCGGCACTCTGATGGAGAGCAGGTGAGCAGAGGAAACTCTTGTCCCCAAGTGTCACTGAGTTTCCTTCTTCCAGCCCCCCTTCAGGACCCATCCTTCTTTGCCTGTGCCTTCCTGCTGCTCCTAATGGGTTCCAATGATACAATCACATGTGCAAGGAACAGAGCTCCTACAGGATACACACACACACCAGCACCTCCAAACTCATTCTCTAACTACAGAGACACAGATGCTTGAAGGAAAGTCCCTGTGCCTTCCTCCCTCCACCACCCAAACTCCCAAATCACATTTCCTTTCTTGGACGGACAGAGAGCGTGGGTTAAGTTTTAAGGGTTTAAATGGATTTTTTTTCCCCCCTGGACCTACTAACTTCTTTCAGATGATCAGGAATCTAGAAAATATGATACTTAAGTACTAAGTTCCTGTACATTTTGAGGGCAGGGTCTCCCTCTGTGCTCACCCCTTCTGCATCTCCCCAGACCCGGCTTACCCAGCTGAGAGCTGCACAGACTCAGTGCACTGGAATATAGGTCCGTAAAAAGTTGCTGGCTGCCGAATCCGCTTTGGCTCAGTGGATAGAGCTTCGGCTTGCAGACTGAAAGGTCCCAGGTTCGATTCCGGTCAAGGGCATGTATCTTGGTTGTGGGCACATCTTCAGTGGGGGTGTGCAGGAGGCGGCTGATCCATGTCTCTCTCATAGACGTTTCTACCTCTCTATTTCTCTCCTTCCTCTCTTTAAAAAATCAATTAAAAAATATATTTAGAAAAAAAAAAAGAGTTGCTGGCCTCCAGCCACTGAGTCTCACTGGAATGGGTGGCCCAGATTCCTTCAGATGACCCGCCAACGAGAGCTAGCTGCGCCTAGAACAGTGGCCACCACCACCCCCCACACCTCTGTTCCCTGGGCTTTTTATTGCCTTTACTCGGTCAAGGGAAGGAAAGCAGTCTGTCTCTTCTACTTGTTTAATAAAAGAAAACATAATCATAGTTTGACACATTACTCTTGGTGGATGCACAGGAAAAATAACCTATATATCAGAGAAGGAGAGAGGAGCAGAGGGGGAGGCAGAAGAAAAACGCATTGGCTGCCTGCAGAGTCCAGTATCAGACGTCAGAGAAAAACCCATAGCAACAGGGCTGGGAGACAGATGGGGCATCCGCAGCCCTCCCTCAGGTGCGAAGACAGAACAAATAGGTGAAGCCATCCATTTCCCCGAGCCCTGGGAATGGCAGAGTGGGGTGGACTGAGTGTCTGCTTCTTCTCCACGTTGCCTCACTAAAGGATAGGAAGGGTTTCAAATAGGAGATTTTTCATTTGTTTAAAGAAACACCACCCTATTCTTTCACCCTGAATTTCCAGTGGCCTCAATGTGGTGATGAACTCTTTTGTTAGAAATTTGTTGTACTACCTACCATCTCTAGTTTACATTTAAAAGATGGTGGGATAAATGCAACATGAACTGTCTTATGAAAATATCACACCACTTCTAATGCAAACAAGATTTTCCATGAAGCCCAACAGTGATTTTTCTGACTTTAAAAAATCCAAAATGGAGCTTTGAGCACTAACTACGCCTGGGAAACACTTGGCTGTCACTTTGTTGTGAAGACAACTTGTCCTTAAAACCCTTTAAATTGGGCCACCACCTAACTTTCCCTAGTCTTTGTCAGGTCCTCTTGAAAACAGTTCAGTGAAACATGGAACAGGAAGTAGAAAGTTGGGGGGGGGATGTTAGAAGCACAAAAAATGAAAAGGTTTCCTCTCAAAGCAGTTTTAGTCGTATTTCCTGTTATTGTTTGGCATCTTCTCTTCATCCCCAGGCTATATTGTTAAGGCTCTAAAAATAGTCAACGTATACCCCTACTGTACCACTCCCAGTCAAAAGTCTGGTGGTAGGATTAAAATATTACTATATATTAAATTTACATGTAAATAAACCCTGTTTTCTAAAGCATGAACGACAAGGAAAACTGGAACTATTTATACTGATTTTTGAGCAGGGGTCACCATCCCTGCCAAATGTCTGGTAACCCTGTGAGGGCAACATGAGAATCACAGAGACTACAAGAAACAGGAGGAAATGGGGACCGCTGGTCCAGTGTGTGGCCCCAGACATATGTTGCATACGAAACAAAGGCATGTGAATTCTTATTCTTGCCAAAATATACCTTGCACTTAAATTTGACTCTTGACTCTTAAATTCTCACCTTCAGGGTCCTGGTGTCTCTCGGCCTTCACTCCTGGCTGGATTACCCCAATCCTGCCTCACTGTACTTGACACCAGCTGAATCTCATGAAATGGAATGCTTTCATCCTTTTGTTTCCTTTAAGAGTCTTTACTGTGGCTCCCTGTCTGTTGGTTAGGTCAGATGTCTGAGCCTGCATGCAGACCTGTCCATGGTCAGACCCGCCCTGCGAAGCTTGTCTCCTACCCACCTCAGCATCCTCCTCGCACAGGCCCTGGGGACACCACCTCCCTCGTAGGGGCTGGCTGCTCCCGCCTTCTCCTTTCACTCAAATCCAAATCTCACTTCCATCCAGGCTCCCCCTCTTCCATGAAGCTCTTCTCAAACAAAATTAGAGAATGTCAGGGCTTGGTAGGACTTAGAGAGCACCTGGGCAGGCATCCTCATTTTATGAAGTCAGACGTGTTCGGTGAACTGCCCCAAGTCACACGATCCCTAGAACCCATCTGTTCCACATCTCCCTTTCTCCTGTGGAGTCCTGACCATCCAGCTCTGATCAGGCTGGCTTCACGGAAATCCTGTGGCACCGGCCAAAGAGTGTGCCAGCACCACTCTTGACGGGCTGGGATCATCCTCCAGCTCTTCAATGAGGGGAAACCTTGTCTCTTCACTGTTTTGTTTTTGTTTTAATTCTCACCTGAGGGTATGACTTCGTTGATTTGAGAGAGAAACATCCACCAGTATGCCAGGGATCAAACCCACAATCTAGTTATGGGCCCTGGCCAGGAATTGAACCTGTTGACCTCTCAGTATACGGTGTTTGATTCAACCAACTGAGGCACACACACCAGGTTCCACTGGGTTTTTAATATCCACCCAGGACCAAGTCCTTGGCTGCCCTTCTCCAAGACGTCAGCCACCATACCTGCCAGCGTGCTGGGGTGCTGGGCCCTGAGCGATAGAAGCTTTTTTAAAAGGGGATGTGTATCTGAATTGAAAGAAAACTTTCATGGCAAATTATGTATTCTGTACTCTGGCTGATGTGGCTCAGTTGAAGTGGTAGATTTGATTCTTGGTCAGGGCTCATGTCCAGGTTGCAGGCTCGATCCCTGGTCAGGGTGCAGGTGGAAGACAACAAATCATGATTCTCTCTCTCTCTCTTCCTCTCTCTAAAATAAATTAAACATTTTTTTAATTATACATTCTGCATATAATGTTCTAGTGCTCAAATTTCAGGTGGAGGGTGTGTATGTTTTTCTGGTGACAGGTGCATTTTTGGCCATGGAGCAATAATATCTTACTCTGTACATTAAATCAAAGCAAAGTTGTAAACACAGCCCATATGCACGGATTTTTATATTCTATTAAGCAAGCCAGTTGTTTGCTATTTGGTTGGTTGGTTGGTTGTTTGGTTGGTTTGTTTGTCTGTCTGTCTTACCTCTGGCTGAGTATTTTCTAAGAAAAATCAACTCTAAGACCTGGAAACGGAAACCAAAAAATGCCAGTAAGGGCTGGGCAGTACTGTAAGGCTCAAGTGACAGGCATAAGGCTCCATGTTCTTAAACCCGTTCCCGGCACTTCTATTGGGTTAGCAGCCTTGACAATATATTGTACTGACCTAGGCACCCTTCCTTAACTGGGTCCCTTAGCAGAATGTGAATCCTACCCAAGAGATGTACACCTCAGGGCAGGATAGATACATTGAGGCTCTGCCCCCAAGAATCCTGTGGGAGGTGCTGAGAGTGACCGAGGCCTCAATGCAGCCCCAGATACCTTCACGGTGATGGTGGCAAGGCTCTGTGCTATGGGGGTGGCCCCTCTGCATCATGAGACGTCTCTCAGTACCATGTACATGGATGTCCACTTCCTGGGGGCTGACACTGACTGAGGGGGACCCAGTGACTCTCCTTGTAAATTCTCTACGACTACATCAAAAAGGGACTGAAAGAATGGCCTTATCAGCCTCTTTAACGTGCTTCTAGCCATGAATCAAGAGGTGGCATTCAGGTCTGGTACAGAAAGTGACCTTCAGCAAAAATTACACCTGAGAACCCAAGGCAAATACAGAGGGGACTCTCCTTCTCCCGGGCTTTCCCGAATCACATAATGGGACCTGAGACAGACTTAAAGTTCCATTTACAGGTTCCTGTCCTCCTCAGCAGATTCCAGCCTTTCATATTTAATATCAGCTTTCAGAACAGGTTTGATTGCCTTGGGGAGGATTCCACTCATGCGATTGAGAAACTGCTATTCTTAAGATGGGGGTGGGGCTGAAGAGGGGAAGAAACACAAGGGCAAAAGCAGAGCAGGTAGTGGGACCCAGGTAAAGGAGACTGTATATTAGAGAAATGGGGGAAAGGTGAGGAAAACAGGATCTGATCCTCAGTGCGGCGGATGCATGCTTTCTCAGGTTGATAAATACCCTAAGCAGCAGGTAAGCACTCCCTGTCTTGCTCCAGCATCCATCAGCCCGACCTCCTGCTCGGATGGTAACCTCCTACCAGCACTCAATGCTGAGAGAAGTGGTCATTGTGAGCGCTTTTAAAGGAGGCTTGCGGTCTGAGGTGGAGAGTGTGTCCGAGTCACGTGAACGTTGTCAGGGAGCTTGCCCAGATTCAGGAAGCATAAGAAGGGTAGTGTTATAGTCAGCTAGCTTGGGGGAAGTGAGCACAAGAAGCCTTGGGAGAAAGTGGGGAAGGGGTAGCATTTGAGGTGCTATCATGGTAAGGCGGTCAGACTTGGTTTTAGCTTCTGGTATAAAGTAGTAGGAAATTGGTGGTACATCCCAGATATTTAAGCAAAAATATTTATGCTTTTAGAGGGGTATTTGGCATATCACCCCCACCTTCGAAAACCCATATCCCTGTTGTCAACAGGAGTGGAGTTAGTCCTCATGGAAATGAAAGCTTCCCCTCAATTTCACCTTTGTTCTAGGGTCTGGTTCCATATTCAGCTATCCACCTAAGGTTATCCTCAGCAAAAGGCTTGTAAACGGTATTTCCATTCTTCAGGCTGAGGAACTGATTTGACCATTAAAAAAGAACAAAATATGAACTGAAAACATGGGCCCCACAAAAGGTTTCTAGTATCCTCGTTATGATTAATATTGGCGATAACAAGTGCCAGCATCTCCGAGCGCTTGCTGTGGGCCCAACATTGTGGAAGCATTCTACCTAACAGAAGTGCAGTAAAAGGGGTGAAGAGTGTGAGACTGTGGATAGGATGACTTCTGATTGCTCTCTGATTCCTTTACCAGGTCGCTGTGTGTGAGAGAGAGAGAGAGTGTGTGTGTGTGTGTGTGTGAATGAGTGTGTGTGAGTGTGTGTGTGTGTGTGTGAGTGAATGAGTGTGTGTGTGTGAGTGTGTGTATGTGTGTGTGAAGAGCGCGTGTGAGTGTGAGTGAATGAGTGTGTATCAGTGTGTGAGTGTGTGTGAGAGTGTGTGTATGTGTGTGAAGAGTGTGTGTGTGTGAATGAATGAGTGTGTATGAGTGTGTGAGTGTGTGAGTGTATGTGTGTGTGTGAATGAGTGTGTATGAGTGTGTGAGTGTGTGTGAATGAGTTATGTGAGTGTGAGTGTGTGTATGTATGTGTGTGAATGTGTGTGAATGAGTGTGTTTGTGAATTAATGTGTGTGAGTATAAGAGTGAGTGTATGTGTGTGATAGTGTGAGTGTGTGTGTGTGTGTGTGTGTGTGTGTGTGTGAGAGAGAGAGAGAGAGAGAGAGAGAGAAAAAGAGAGAGAGAGAGAGTGTGTGTGTGTGTGTTGTCAGGTGCTGTGTTCAACGCAGTGCCAGTGCAGCCCAGGGACCTCTCTGAAGTCCATGGTTCTTTTTTGGACCCGTTTTACCCAGTTTGTCCCCAACTCTTCTCAAAGGTAGCAGAGGACCTGGGCCACTTCTCCTTTTTCAAGTTACCAGGCAGATTTAGAACATGAACAAATGCCAATAAAAAAGAAAGAGACAGTAATGTTTCAGTACAGTGTCATTATACCCTTTGCAAGATAAACACAGGACTCGGAAAGAATATTAACCATAGTGAACCTGGTCTGGTCTTGTAACAGGGCACAACTTAAAGCTGTAAATTAGAAGGTATCTTTCAATCCTATCAGCGTTTCTTCATGACTCTATGTAAAACCTTGTTTGAAGAACATGTCTAAAACTTAAACTCAAGGATGTTTCTGGATGTGGTCCAGAGTGTCTGATGGACCCCCATCCTCACCCACCCTGACTCTCTGTGAGCCCCTCTCCTAGACTCACTTCCTCTAAGAATCTAGGTTCTCAATCAAAAATCTCTAAATATGTAAAGTTCCAATCCAGATTTCTTGATGTTACTCCTTTTTCTCCTGCTCTCTCATGCCCTCCCCCGAGTCCTGGTCCCCTCACATCCCACCACTACTGCTGCCTAGTCTGATCTCAGGAAGGTGGGGAGCCCAGCCCTCCTCTCTGAACCTTGGTGAGAATCACACCTGGGTGGCCCATAGAAGGTAGGTACGGCAGTCAGAAACCAGGTCAGAAAGCCAGCAGAGCAGGCTGACATGGACTCCCACCCCGTCTGGAAGCATCATCTGCTGGGAGAGGAGAGCAGGAAGCTGAGAGTAAGCAGCTTCGTAGAAGGGGCTCTTCCCAGGCAGCTAGCGCCCTTGTCCCCAGCCACCTGCCCAGGCTGCGGAGAGGATGGCAATGATGGAGGAAGCGCCCTTGGGCTCCGACTTTGCTTCCTTTCGTCCTGTCTTGTAAGCAGTTGCAACAGAGAGCTCCACTTGTCAGTGTGGTGGGCTCTTGTCTATAAATGGAAACATTGGCCTGGCTCCCAGTATAACACAAGATAGGCCTCTGCATCCGTTATGTAATCTTTGCTGTGATGACTTCATCAGCGGGGGGGAGGCGATAAAAGAGAAGGCACGATTTGGGGGAACAGTAGCTCAGGAGAAACTCTTCCCAGCAGCTGGGCTGAAGACAGCTGAAACGCCTCCTGGTTTTTAAATCAAGGAAAGAAAGGCAGCCAGCAGATGGGTGAAAACCCAATTCCTGCAGCCGCTGGCAAACCACTTGCAGTCCATGTGTCTTGACAGCGGCCACTGGGATGTGGGCGGATACCGCCCCACCTCTGAGGGGCAGGTCTCGCAGCTCCTGGGGCGGGGTTTGCTTATACCCCCACGGGGAAGGCAGCCTGTGCAGATGAGTGAAGGTTTTCACTGTTTCCTGAGTTCCTCCACGCTAAGGATTGGGCTGGTTCTGGCCCGCTGTGGTTTCAAGCCTAGACTTGGAGAGAAAAACACAGAAGGCAGGATGGTGGGGTGAAGGGCCACTTGCCCACTCGGACCAGGGAATTCTTGGAGGATGGTCAGTGCCCTTAAGGCCGCCTCTGGGACTTGGGAGAAAAAGTGACTCACAGGTTGAGAACCACTGCTGTAGAGCCTAAGACCATCGGAAAACACAGATATTTACATTGTGATTCATTAACAGTAGCAAAATTACAGTTGTGATGTAGCAACGAAAATAATTTTATGGTTGTGGGTCACCACAACATGAGGAACTGTATTAAAGGGTCGTGGCATTAGAAAGGTTGAGAACCACTGCTCTAAATGTTGGCCATTTGAGTTATTTTTAATTTTTTGCTACTTTAAATCATTCAAGCTAGTCAGGATGTATCTTTGCACAAAGATATGAATATTTCCATGAGATGAGTCCTTAGAAATGGAATTTCAGGGTCTGATGTACTCAAGTCTTTGATCACGATGTCCCTCTGCTCTAGAAGACAGTCCCCTCTTGTCTCTCTGAGCCATTCTGAAGCATCCCTTCCTCTGAGAAGACTTCAGTCCCTCCCCAGCACAGAAGGGCTTCCTCCACCGGTCCCTACGCTCTGCTGTCTCCTTAGCCCAAGGTGTGGCTTGTGCGTCCTCCTCTGCAAAGAAGCCACTGGCTGCTCAGGAACTAGGGGATTCTCACCCCTCATGAGAATGTCGGAGTCCTTGAAAACAAGCAAATAAGCAAATAGACCCTTTATCTTTCCTTCCTTCCTTCGTTCCTTCCTTCCTCCTTTCTTCCTTTTGGCAATTTAAAGCCTTTATTTTTTTTTAAGATCACACATTTTTAAGTAATTATTTAAACTAATATGTTCATAATAGAAAAACTGAAAGAGGATAACAGTAAAAATCGCTTATAATCCTTGTCTAACTTGATTATTCTGTGATGACTGATTTCGAAACTGCTTTTTTCTCTCCTTTTTTCCTATGTGATTAGATAGAGAAGACGTGTTTTTTTATTGGCTGCCTAGGACTCATGGTATGGATATACCATCATTTATTTAATCAGGCTCCTATTGTTGCACATTATTGAACTTTTAACTAATTTAGAGTTGCTTTGGTGGCAGAATTAACCACAGCAAAGGAATCCAAAGGGCTCTATAATTTACGTCAAAGGTAGAGGAAAAGCATACCTCTCCAAGTTGTTTTGCCACTGGAGGGACCAATAGTAACTTTGTTCAAAACACTGTTAAGGACAAATGGTATTTTTGTTGTTTTTACCCCCAAGAAAGTCCATGAAAGCCTGACCTTCCTGTAGCTGATGGCCCTCTCACATATTGCACTGGCCTGCCAACTTTAACCCTTTCTTCTTCAGGAGCTACATTTAGCAGCTCAGAGAAGCAGTCCATTGCAAAGCCATCATTTTTCTCCTCCCCAGTCATACATGATGCTGGGATAGACTAGAATTCATCCAAGCCAATTCGTCAGCTCCATTCAGCAAATGTCTATTCTGTTGCAACTGTGCTGAATATTAGAAAACATTAAACAAGACAAAAAAAACTACAGATCTTGCATGAATTATCATACCAGAAAACTATAACTTGTAAGCATTTGGAAAGTTGGAACTTTCTACCTTTCTTACATTATTTTGTAAGAAATAACCATGCATCTACCATGATCATGGAAAATATATTATTGCATGGGTCTAGGTAAGGCTGGGAGTAAATACAAAAACATCAAAATATTAACACGGTTGCCTTTGAGCATTAAAAATGAGCATTGCCTTTTCTTTCTTTATACTTTTATGCAAAGTTTTCAAATTTTTCCACTGATCAGAGGGGAAATCAGCAAAACATGTACTTTTTAAATAATCCTGTGTCTAGATAGGCACTCCATTCTGCTCATTGAAGCCTAGAAAGAAAAGCAAGTTTCAAGTCTTAGTCCTGATTGTCTTAGGAGCTCCCCTAGAACCAGAAACATAATACTTCCCTCACCCTGACTTCCCAGAGCTGCGTGTTCAAGAGGCTATAGCAACAACAGTAATGACAACAAGCAATTTGTTATGGTCAGGGTGGGCCAGGCGCTTGATGGAGCTGAGTATCTACCCAGGCCTGTTGGGTCCCCCAGTGTCAGTGGTCCCTTCTTAGACGCTGAACACAGAATTACTAAATCGATGTAGCAGGCTTAGCATTGGGCTTCAGGACAATGCCGTTTCAGTAATAAGCTTCCTCAATTGCTAAACTGTCTCAAAACTCAGTCATCTTGAGGACACAGCCATAAAACAAACCTTTTTATCCAACCTTCTTCAGAGATCTGCTTGAAACAGAGGGGTTTCTATGAGGCAGTTCCTGTTGGGGCTCTGCTATGAATTTATGGTAAGCAACTCTCCATAACCCATGGTGAGAAATTGATCCGATCAAAGAAATTCTGTAAAAGAAACCACCATCCTGAAACCAAGTTTCTGCCCTGACAATTGATCAACTTCAAAGGGAATTCTAAGGTTTTATTTTCTTCCTTCCTTCCATTTAAGGTTGAATGGGCTATCTTGTGCCCTTTCTTTAAATGTCAAAGTTCAGAGCGCAAAGGTATCCTAATTTGGGGTACCAGGCAGCATATAAAAATGACATATTTTGGTGCTCTTTCAGTTTCACCCTTTGATCCCAATAGAGTTTCTACCTTTTAATTCTAAACCCATTCCCCTCCCTTCCCCCCCCTCCCCACACCCTCTTCCCATTTCTTTTTACTCCAGAGTCCTCTTGGGTGGTCTGTTCAATTTAGACCAGATGCATATTATGGTCAGTGAAAAGGTCTGAATCCCAAAGACACCACCACCAGCTGTGGGACATAAGACAAGTTTCTTAACCTCTCAGAGGCTTGGGGGTTTTTTAATCAGTAAACGAGTTTAATTATGGAGGCAAATGCACCTACCAGAGTACTTTGCCTATAGTAGGTGCCCCATAAGTGTTTAGCTGTTTTCTTCTGTTGCTGCCTCTGTGTTCTCTGTGTTTGAAGAACCTTTTTCAACCAGAAGGACTTTCCTCCAATCATAGCTTTCCATAGTTCTACCTTACATCAGACCAGGGGACAGGAAGTCTAATGAGGTTGATGCTTCCTCACTGAGCAAGCAAGTATACTGGCCTCACCCTCCCTCAGTCCTGGCTGCTCCCCAGCCTCACAGCAGGGCTGCAGGGAGCCTGCCCTCCTGGAAGACTCATGGCCATGGCTCCTTACAGAATTCTTGGGTTTGCATTGTCTGAGAGGCCTTCTGGAAATTTGAGAATCTTGTTCCAAATGCGGAAGAACCTGCAACAGAACTCTTAGCAACTCAAAACCCTGACTTGGCTTTGGAAAACGTAGGTTTTGCAATCTCATCAGGGCACATAGAGCTGGGAAGCCCCATGCTACAGTCAGTCTCTATAAACCAGGATTATTGCCCAAGTGATTCTCAAACTGTGGGTCATGGTAATTACCTGGAGGGGTTGTTAAAAGAGCTCCAGGAGTTGTAGTTCCGTATGCCTAGGGTGGAGCCGGAGAATCTGCAGTTCTAACAGTCTCCCCGATGGTACTAATGCTGCTGATCCTGGAACTGGACTTTGGGAACCCCTGATTTAGCCCATTATTGTTCTCTCCCTTCTTAGCCATTAACTTTCCATAGGGCTTCATTAACTCTTTCATCTCCAAAGCTTCCACTGTCAAGGAGACGTCTTAGGAATATGATTCTCATTTGAAGGTGTGGGGACTGAGACCCAAAGGTCAGATGCCTTCCCCAGCCTCAGCCTGTCAGTTCACCGCCTTGAGCCCAGGGCATCACAGCCAGGTGCCTCCGTGCAGCCCGCCCGCGGTGGCTTCCTCCTATAAGCTACACTCAGACTTGAAACTGCTGAACTCTCCCAGCAAGTGGGGGGGGTGTGGTGTGGTGTGTGTGTGTGTGTGCGCGTGTGTGTAGGCGGCGTTAGCTTCTGCCAAATGTGTGTGTGTGTGTGTGTGTGTGTGTGTGTAGGCGGCGTTAGCTTCTGCCAAACTTAAAACTTGAATAATACCTTTTCAGGGGACACTGGTGAGAGGTTGGACATAGTATTCTTCTGCTGTATAGACTCTGGGCAAAATTCCGTTTGGAATTGATTTCTTTTTTGATTTAATTACTTGATCCAGTTCACTGTGTGTGGTGTGTGAAAAGCACGGATTTTTTTTTTCTTCTGGAACATCCTTTTTGTTCTGTATTGACCTATTATTACTTTTCCCTACAGGAATAACGCTCTTCCACCTCCTCCCAACCCCCGAGCCCTGCACTCACTCCCCTTGCCTTCCCCGCCCCGGCACACGCGGTGCGGCGGGAGCTGGGCGCGCGCCCCGAGCGCCTGCGGGCCGCGGACCTGGCGCCCCCGGGCAGCTCGCGCGCCCCCCGCGCCCCGGCCACCGCCGCGGATCCTTTGTTAGGGACGCCGGCGCCGAGCGGCGTTTTCTGGCCTCCGGGGAGCGCCCGGGCCCCACTCCGACTTCTTAGAGCCCCCTGAGGACTTGTAAGCATCGAGGCTCCAGCAGAGAGGCTAAATTACGCCCCGAGGGACTTTTTAAGGAAAATCCTAAATTTCATTTAGGCTGTTCGCGGGCCACGCGACGGCCAAGCCAGCGGAGACGCGCCTCTCCGCGCCGGCTTTGTGCACCCCAGGCGGTGGGAACCCCCGTCCCTCTCGGAGGGTCTGGTGGACGCCGCTCCCTCCCCTCTCGGGTCCCCCCCCCAACCGCCCCGCACCGTCTCCTCCCGCTCCCAGCCCTTCGGTTCCCTTCCTCGGCCCTCCCCACCCCAGCCCCTGCCCTCTCCCTCCCCTCGGGCTGGAAGAAAAGTCGGTAATAAGAAACCAGCTCGGTGTCAGCGGGCGAGAAGGGGGACGATCACCCCAGAGATACACGGCAAGGGAGAGAGAACTCATTTTGTGTAAAGAGGGCCTCGAGTCGCCAGGGAATTCCTGGATTGTCTCAGGCTGTCGTGTGTGATGTCCATCACGCCGTGCGAACGCCATCTGCTCGGCATTATGCTCTCAGTTGCCAGGCTACCTGCTGTATGCAGTAACACTTGACTGCCTGGCTCCGCGCTCGCCGCGTCGCCCAGCCCGCGCGGGGCGGGGGCCGGCGGGGGAGGGACGGAGGCATGATTAAGCCATCTGCACGCGCGGGGCGGGGGGCGCGGGGCGCGGGGCGCGGGGCAGCGGCGCGCGCGGGCGGGCGGGCGGAGCTTGAGCGCTGGGCTGACAGCACCATCTGCTGGGCCAGCGGAAGAACAGCAGCTGCTCCTGGGGTGGCGTTTCCTCCACCTTCCCCCTCCCTCCCCGCCCACCAGGACCGCCTGGAAAAGGCTGAAAAGCCCTGGGCATCCATCCTCCAGCCAGTTCGCCACCAAGTCCCATCACCCCAGCCTCATTATCAGCCCTCTCCGCCCCCCCCCCCCCCCCCGCCCGGCTAAGGAGCCAGCAGCCTTTGGCTCACGGCCAGCCACCCCTGGCCCCTCTCACCCAAACACGAGGCGTGTTCTTGAAAACACTTCCGAGGAAGAAAGCTTCCCTGCGCACAGATTTATAAATAAACAGCTGGCTGCTCTAGGGAGATATTTTTACCGCCGCTGCTTTTTGAAGTAGAAAACTGCCTCTTCGGGAAAGGTGGGGTGTTTTTTTTTTTACACCTCCTGCCTCTCCCAGCCCTTAGAAAATGGCTAAGATCTCTTCCCTGGGGGGAGAACAGATAGGGAAAATAGCTTCACTGGTTTTTATTGTGTCCCCCACCACCACCACCACCACCACTTCCCTCCCTTTATTTTACGGAAGAGGGAAAGGTTTGGGGAGTAATGAAGATCAATGTAACCATTTGGATTGCTGACAGGCAGAGACTGAGTGAGGAGACGTGGTAGAGCGGTAGAGGGAGGTCGTTTGGTGAGGGGGATGGGGTTGGAGAACAAGCCCCGTAATTAAAACTAAAAATACTGCATCGTTTGGCATCGCAGTCCTGCTGAGGAAAGCTCGGCCTGGTTTTCTCTAACTGCGCGCACACTGTGTGTCCACCTTGGAAACCGGAGCGGTGGCGTGAAGCCCTGAAATTTGACAGGCGATTGCTCACCAAGCCCCCTTAGCCTGGAGGTTAAAAGCCACCATGTAATAGGAAACAGTTAATGGCCTCAGCCAGCTCAGTGTGTAAGGTGAGTCACTTGGTGAGGCTTCACACTCTGCAATACACACCTGAGACTGGCCAGCCATGAATGCAGCAGAGCTGGTTGGGAGAGTCTTAAAGGTGTAATTACCTACCTAGATCCACAAGGTTTCCTGGGGAAGGCAGTCCTTTAAAAATGCAGACAGCCCTCCTGCTTCTAGGTCTTCAGGCCTTCCGTGAGAAACCTGAAGACAAAAATTTGGGGAGAGAATCATTTAGGGAAATATATAATCCTGGGAAGTAATAACCTAGCTATTCTTTGGAAAAGGGTTTTGTTTTGTTTTTCCTACTATGCTTTAAAGAAAAAAACAAATTTTTTTATTGATTGATTTTTAGTGAGAGAGAGAGAAACATCAATTTGTTATTCCACTTATTTATGCATTCATTGGTTGCTTCTTGTTTGTGCCCAGACCTGGGGATCAAATCCACAACCTTGGCCTATCCAGATGATGCTCTAATCAGCTGTGACCAGGGCTCCCACTATGCTTCCGAAGTGTTTATTTTTGGCCCAGGAAGTCAGGGGCCAAAGTGGTTGGATGTATCAATGTCCTCACCTCACCGTGGCTAGGATGAGAAAGCAGCAAGTCACTACTTACCACTTCTGAGCATGCGCCCCAGCTTCCCGGGCAGGTCCCAGGACAAGAATATCTCAAAGTGTGCAAAAATAAACAGGGCCTGCCCAGACCTGCCCTCTCATAAAATCGAGCTGAAGAAAACTTTGCCTTCCCTTGGGTCTCATTTTCTTGCCAACTTTCTCCTCTTTATCAAAACTGGGAAATAAATATAGTGAAATACACAGGAGGGGAAAGCCCCATATATCTGTATTTTTGCTGATTGGTTAACTATCCTTCAGTGTGAATTTGTTTAAGTGTTAAGTCACGTAGCCCTTTTTCTCTAAAGGCGGGAAGAAACAGCTTTAGCTACTGGAAGGGCTTGGAAAACGGGTAGTAAATATTGAGAGCAAAGGAGTGACAAATACTTTGGTCCTTCAGGAGTCAAGTAAACCGGTAGCATGAAGGTTCCTGGCATTTGTTAGTATAAGGTCTTTTTAACAGAAAATCGCATCGTCCTCTACCTCATAACTGTCTATGTACAGACAAAATACAGAAAGACCAATTTTATTAGCTTCAGCAACGACACCTGCCTTCAAAAAATAGAACACAGGATGCTTATGGGAGACCTCCTCTCTATTTTGTCTGCAGGCAGTTCTTATGTGCAGATTGGGCAGCATGGGCCTGAGGCCTGGGAAAGGCCTGTGCTAGTGGAACCAATAAGAACTTAGACTCCAGATCAGTGTTCTGTTCCTTCCATTGACTTAACTGTATGACCTGGGCTACTGCACTAACTAACCAGAGCTTTTGGGTTCTTATTTCCCAGGTGAGAGGAGTAACGGTGTTTTGTTTTGTTTTTTGTTTTGTTTTGTTGGTTGTTTGGCCTGTTTCTTTTGGGTGGTAGAGTCGGGATTAATTACTTGAAACTTGAATGAACTGAAAAGAACATTTCTGTGGGACATTCAGACAATACTTGCCATTCCCAGGTGATCCTGAACAGGAAAGGCAGTATGTGCAAACTGGATGTTGTGGTCCTACACTGACACTTCCAATGAGCTCTTTTCCCCACTCCTCTACACTGTCAGCTGTTACAGACTTCCCCACTCAGCACTATCTCAAGTAGTAGCTTGCGCTGTGTGTAAGTAGGTCTCTACCACTTTACTTCCTATCCCTTAAGGACCAATCCTTAAAAGTTGCCATCATTTGAATGACCAACATATAATTATGGAGACCCAATTCAACCCCCACCTTTAAATTATCCCAGAATGCGAGACTCAGTTCTGTTTTTGAATATGTTGGAAGATTATGTATCTTTGGGCAATGTGACAGGTTTCTACTTCGCACCATCGACAATTCTCACTAGCTGGATTTTTTTTTTCATTTATCAAAGCTTTCAGATGTCACAATTATAGTTGTCCCTTGAGCAACACAGATTTGAACTGCACATGTCCCCTTATACACAGTTTATTTTCTCTTCTTTTTTTTTCTTTATTGATTAAGGTATTACATATGTGTCCTTATTCCCCCATTGTCCCCAGTCCCCCTGCTGGTGCCCTCACCGCCCCTATCCCTCCCCTCCCCCATTTTCTGGGTCCATTGGTTATGCTTACATGCATGCATATAAGTCCTTTGGTTGATCTCTCCCCATTTCCCCCATCCTCCCCTGCCTTCCCTCTGAGGTTTGACGGTCTGATCGATGCTTCTCTGTCTCTGGATATATTTTTGTTCATCAGTTTATGTTGTTAGTTATATTCCACAAATGAGTGAGATCATGTGATACTTATCTTTCTCCAAATGACTTATTTCACTTAGCTTAATGGTCTCCAGATCCATCCATGCTGTGCAAATGGTAAGAGTTCCTTCCTTTTTTACAACAGCATAGTATTCCATTGTATAGATGTACCGCCATTTTTTAATCCACTCATCTGCTGGTGGGCACTTAGGCTGTTTCCAAATCTTAGCTATGGTAAATTGTGCCGCTGTGAACATAGGGATTCAGATATCCTTTCTGATTGGTGTTTCTAGTTTCTTAGGATATATTCCTAGGAGTAGGATCACTGGTCAAATGTGAGTTCCATTTTAGTTTTCTGAGGAAACTCCATACTGTCGTTACACTGGGTGCACCAGTCTGCATTCCCACCAGCAGTACACGAGGGTTCCTTTCTCTCCACATCCTCACCAGCCCTTGTTGTTTGTTGATTTGTTGATTTGTTGTGATAGCCAACAGATGTGAGGTAGAACCGCATTGTCATTTTGATTTGTATCCCTCAGATGATTAGTGACTTTGAGCCTGTTTTCGTATGTCTCTCGGCCTTCTGGATGTCCTCTTTTGAAAAGTATCTATTTAGGTCCATTGCCCATTTTTTGATTGGTTTGTTTATCTTGCTTTTGTTAAGTTAAACACGGGTTATTTTCAATAAATAAACAGTTGGCCTTCTGTACCCCAGATTTCGTATCTGCCAATTCAACCAACTGTGGGTCGAAAACATTATTTTCAGTCCACAGTTGGGAATTCGTGGATATGAAGGGCCAACAATATGCATTGGTCTACACCATTTTAGATAAGGGACTTGAGCAGTCACAGATTCAGTATCCATGAGAGGGCCTGGAACCAATTCCCATGCCTTCTGAGGGAAGACTATAAAATTTTGGGGGAGTCATTAATTATACATGGATTTTCAACTGCACAGGGGTCAGCATCCCAAACCCCACGTTGTTCAGGGGTCATCTGTGATTAGAATTCCATCAAACAGCAGAACTATCAACTAGTAAATTGTAGGAAACTTCTGTGAATGTCTTTCATACTACCTAAGAAGTTCATTTTGGCTAGGTAGGCAATAAGGAGTAAGAGGTAAACTCAGGCTGTCTCCTCCAAGACTTAAGGCAGGACCTGCCTAAGGATTTGTTTCCTTTCCTTTGGAGAAACAGAATGTTAGCTAAAAATCCAATCCTTGTCCCATAGTCAGTCCCATCCAAAACAGATGGGACTTGGTCTCAGATCCCCAGAGCCATGCTCTGTGACTGTCCACCTGGACCCTCTCCAGTTCCACTGTGATAAGGCCACCTTTGCAGTCTACTGTGTTGCTTGTATAAAAACATAATGAGTGGACCACTCGGGACCAGAGCCTCTGCCCCCTGTCTTCTCCCCATGCTTCCCTTCAAATGTACAATCACTGAATCGGCCTGTCTATCCTCCTAGGAGCAGCACCCAGTTGGGCTTCCCCGGACCACGGGCCCCATGCAGTCCTCCGTGCCCCCGGGCTCGGGTGGCATGGTCTCCAGCGCCAGCCCCTCGGGTCCGGGCTTCCTGGGCAGCCAGCCCCAGGCGGCCATCATGAAGCAGATGCTCATTGATCAGCGGGCCCAGTTGATGGAGCAGCAGAAACAACAGTTCCTGCGGGAGCAAAGGCAGCAGCAGCAGCAGCAAATTCTTGCTGAGCAGGTAAGGTGCCCATGGTGTCCCAGCAAGCATTTGTTCAGCCCCTGGTTTCTGGGAGGGAGGTATGGGACAGGTCCTTCTTCAAGGTGTTTACAGTCTCCCGGGTTCACAGGAGAACCTGCAGAATTTAGACCTTTCAGTTAGTTAGGCCTTTTCTTAGAGCAGTGGTCAGCAAACTCATTAGTCAATAGAACGGCAAACCGCAGCTCGAGAGCTGCATGTGGTTCTCCAGCTGCAGTTTGCCGACCACTTTGAGTGAATTAGTGTGTTCTGAAAAGAGAGGCTTCAAGCTATCCATTTGAAAGCCCATTTGCCAGAGACGTGTCTCCCATTGGAACCTGACTGCGTTTCTTTGGGTTTCTGGTGCAGGGATTGGTGCAATCAGCATGCAGGCGGGAGAGCTGGCTCACATTCTTCATACGCTCTAATATTTCTAGCAACAGGAAAAAGAAAGAGAATTCAGAGAACTTTGTCTCTTAAAAGAAAGTGTTGGGAGGAGGGATTGAATGGGCCATGAACAATGGAACAGGAACAATAGCAGAATAAAAGGGTCCATGGAACTACCTGGAAGCCTGAACTTGAGGTCACAGAAAGGGGGCAAATTTAAGAAAATTCCCAACAGCTTTGAAAACAGCTCAGGAAATCTTTAAGCTAAAGGCAGGCCTAACACAAAGCTTTCCTTTAGGCATCTTTGCCCACCTTCCCCATGTGACTTCTCCAGCTTTGAAGGAGAGCCTTTCCTGTGGGCTGCTTCTGTCTGCTTCAATGTTGTTCTTGGGGGTGAGGAGGGAAAAGGAGGTGTTTGTTTTGTTTGTTTTGTTTTTGGACATGCTCATGCCTAATTTAGTTAGTATTATCCCAGGAAAGGCCTTCCACAAGAGATCCTTAAATGGCTCCAATAGGATCTATACAGGCATCCCAGTTTTTTTTTAATCCTCACACAAGGATATATTTTTCCACTGAGTTTTAGAGAGAGTGGAAGAGAGGGAGGTGAGGGAGAGAGACAAACATCAATTGGTTGCCTCCTGCATGCACCTACACTGGGGCTGGGGCACCTGCAATCGAAGTATGTACCCTTGACTGGGAATCGAACCCCTGACCTGATGCTCACGGGTCTACGAGCTGATGCTCCAACCATTGAGAAAACCAGCCAGGACAGGGCATCTCACTTTTATTATAGGAGATGTGAGGTGGTCATCTAAGACTTAGGGCCCAACAGAGCTCCACCTCACAGCAACCCTTCTAGAATGTTCCTAGTAAGATAAGAACTGTGGCAATTTATCAAGCATCCTCCACCACCTACTGTGTAGGACAGAGACATGTTAAGATCTCTACTATCCAAGAGCAGCAGTTCAAAGAAATACCAGTCATCCCCCAAATAGAAAAATTGTGCTGTCGAGCACAGTTCACCTAGGTTCCATTTTTTTTTTGCTTTTGTTCCTGAACAGCTGTGTAATTATCTCCCTTTTCAGCAAGGTCACTCAGCTGCCTGGCAGCTCTTGTACAAACAAACCCCTGTCCCTCTCACCCTGCAGAAGGTGTGTGACAAGGAGCATGTGAATGTCTCTCAGACGGTGATAAATGGAGCTGCTGGGGGATGCTGGGGGGAGCTGGGCTTTGTAAATCCTCTACTCAGCCAATCCCAGGAAGTTTCAGGTGTGCCTGATCCTTTGAGTGCTGGCTTTCAATATGTGTGTTGTGACCAGGCAGAGCTCTGTTGGGCCAGCCCAGGGGTGTGCCCACCTGGTGAGGTCAGCCAACCTTGGGAACAGGGAGGAGGCAGAGGAATGGAGAGGAGATGCCAAGAGTGACACCCACAGACTAGGAAGTGAGTGTGTTGGATCCCAGGACATGGAGAGACACAAGGCTCCTTGGAAAAGACAAGGAAATGAGAATTAAAAAATGAGGATAATTCCTTGGTGACTGTGTGGACCAAGTGATGATGAGGGACCAAGGGAAGAACAACTCACTCAAGGTCAGAAAGTGTCCACTCTTTGGCCTGTGGCATGGTTTCACCTGGCAGGGTAGGTTTTCATAAGTCCCCTGCATTCCTTATATCGCTCTTTTAAAGACTGTATGGGATAATGTGTGTAAAAGTCTTTGGAAACTGCACAAATGTATATGGGGACCTGTCACATGACCCTGATGTCACAGAAGAGCCACACGTGCCAGCCATCCTGTGGGACTAGCCCAGAAATGAAACTGAGAAAAAACTCAGGGCACTGTGGCACCTTACCTGCACCTGCAGGCCATGCTTCTCGATGCAGGCCTCCTCAAGGAGTCTGCAAGGGGTGGGCCATCCGCTTTGTGTTTTGAAAATGAATGTCACCATATCCAGGCCAAGATGTTTTTTCTCAGTCTTTGCTGCATCCGAGTGTCCCTAACACTTTCCATTTTGTAAACAGCATATTGGGGACACCTGAATTTCCTGTAAGGTCAGGTGATGGAAAACAGAAGGACATGCAGTCTTGCTTATCGTGGGGAACTTTAAAATCATTCTCAGTGGCCCTAGCCAGTTTGGCTCAGTGGATAGAGTGTTGGCCTATAGACTGAAAGGTTCTGGGCTCATTTCTGGTCAAGGGCTCGTGCCCAGGTTACGGGCTTGATCCCCAGGAGGGGGGCATACAGTAGGCAGACAATCAATGACTCTCATCATTGATGTTTCTCTCTCTCTCTCCCTTCCTTTCTGAAATCTGTAAAAATATATATATTTTTAAATCATCCTCAATGGACTTAGAAATCAGAGCAGATAGAAAGCAGAGGTGGAGTGACATTTAATGCCCTCCTCTCAGAGCGTGCAGGGCGTGTTGCCATTCCTGCATTCCCAAAAGTCCCACAGAACCTGGAATTTTCTATCTGAAAGAAACATTAAGATCATCGGAGTCCCTTCATTTTACGGATAAGGAAACAGAGGCCAAAGAGCTGAGGTGACTCATGGGAGATCACAGGGTGAGAGAGAGGCAGAGCCAGGACTAGAGCCCTCCGCATCCCAACACAGGCGGCCCCACTGTGTATCAGGTGGTAAGCAGGACAGTAAGTAAGAAACGTGGCTGAGGAGAAACTTTTATGAGTTCAGCTTACTTTCAAGAATGCCCTTACTTTGCTGCCTAAAAGATTAACAGTCGCTTGTCTACACAATTAATTAATTTTAACAGTTTGTGCAAAACACCAAGGTAGGCACCACAGGACGGGGCACACAGGGCAGAGGCTGCTCTTTCCTTTGGTTGCTAGATGCTCTCTGGCCTTGCTGAGAAAAGAGAAAAAGAAAAAAATGATAGAGCTGCCCAAGAAGAAAAACAAGAGAAAGAATAGACATAAATACAGGTGTTAAGAAGCAGTCAATGTGTGTTGTTTTTATAATGAGCATGCTACAGAGCAGGTCCCCAGTTGTATATTCTTTGTAGACCTTCAGATGAAAGGTGCCGAATGAATATTAGCTGCAGAAGGAGGTTAAATGACATGCCGAGGTCATGCAGCTACTTGACGGCAGACTGAGAACTAAGACCCCTCTCTCCGCTCTCTCCACCTCTTATTTTCTCTCCCTTTTCACATACAGTATGGTAATTAATGATCATAGTGGCCTTGCCAGAACATGGGTAATAGCGCAGGCAAAGCAGGTTGCTGTGAGTGGAAGAAGACAGACTAGCACTAGCACACAAGCCTCCCGGCTCTGGGTCCATGTGGAGCCCCACGTGGTTTCCTCTAGGCAGTGAATGCTGGGTAGTTTACTTGTGGGGATAGATTTTATAGGGAGGGTGGCCTCATGGGAATAAGACTGGCCTTTTTCATAGCCCCTGAGAATCCCATCTTCTAATACCCGAAGCATCTATTTAGATCATTCAAAATGAGTCACCTGTCCCCTTGAGCTCGGTACCAACACAGCTAAGGAAAACCCGCAAGCTGATGAT
Source organism: Lasiurus cinereus (assembly GCA_011751065.1). Lineage (NCBI taxonomy): Eukaryota > Metazoa > Chordata > Mammalia > Chiroptera > Vespertilionidae > Lasiurus > Lasiurus cinereus. The sequence goes on along the minus strand of JAAGEH010000293.1, from coordinate 22,117,017 downwards.
GGAAAGTCAAAGCCACTTGGCTGACAGGCCTCATGAGCCAGCACATCCACACAAAAGGCATGGATGAGGGTGTTCACAGCAGCGGTATCTGGGACAACCCCAAATTGAACCTGCCCTAAATGACCATCGGTGGTAGAACAGGTAAATTAATTTTCATATTAATAGGATGGACTACTTCTCAACGGTGAGAATGAATAGACCACAAATACATGCATCCCATAGCTGAATCTCCCAAATATAATTACCACAAGAAACCAGACACCAAAGCCAGAAACAAATACATTGTATAAGTAAATCCATAAAACCAAGTACAAAAGCAGACATAACTGATATGAGTTGTCAGGTTTGGGCTGGGGTTCCCCAGGGTCAGATGAAGGGTAATGATTGGCAAGCCCATATCCTGGCAGTGTTTTGTGTCTTGATCTAGATACTGGTTACCAAGAGTGTGTTCATTTGTGAAAATTCATCAAATTGTACACATCTGCTTTCTGTACTTGCCTGTATGCATGTTATTCTTCAACACAAAGTTTAGTTTTGGAAAGAACCCTGCCTTCCTCAGAATGGCAGGCTATTTAACGGCCTGCACTGTCCCCACCTCACCTCTACCCTTCTTGTCCTGTGTTCCAGCAGCTGCAGCAGTCACATGTACCCAGGCAGCACCTCCAGCCCCAACGGAATCCATACCCCGTGCAGCAGGTCAATCAGTTTCAAGGTGAGGCCCGCGTTGCCAGTAACATTGCCTTGTGGGCTATGTTTGTGTCAGATAATATTACAAACTAAAGGCCCGGTGCACAGATTCGTCCACATTGAAAGGAAATTAATTAGAAGAAATGTTTTAGAAGCTGGGGAGGGACCATGGGAGGTTGGCTCCAGGGCATGTCTGTCCCAGCTTATCCAGTCCTAATCAGCCAGACCTCAATAGCAAGCTAACCTACTTGTCAGAGTGTCTGCTCCCTGCTGGTCAGTGCACGTCAGAGCAACTGGTTGAACAGTTGAACAAACAGTCAGACACTTGTTATATTAGGCTTTTATTATATAGGATACTTAAGAATGGAGAATACCAACCAATCAAAAGCATTCTTGAGACCCCTTGCAGTTCCAAGCAACCTTTTGGTCACTGGGCTCCAGAGAGATCCTAGTGGGCTCAGGGAGGGGTCAGGGTGGCTGTGAGGGGCTGAAGCAGCTGTTCTTTGCCAATGGTACAAAAAGTATTTCAATAGTTCAACAACCAATAAGAACATACCAGTGCCTGTTGGCCCAATATTGGCTTTGTTAATGTCCAGGTCATCATCTCAGTGACCATAGTGGGGGAAATCTGGTACCACATTTTTCTTTGCTAATCTTAGTAGGTCAGCTGGCCAAAGTCCTCACCTCCAGCAGCCGAAGTAGAAGATTCTGGCTTGCAGCAACCACTCATCTCTACTGCATATAGAAATAAATAATGCCTTAAGGATGATTGGACCATCCTGATTCTGCTGCCCTTTGCAGAAATTCCAAATCTTGGCCCCCTTAGCAATGGGCGTACCATATGCCATTGTTTCATAAAGTAGAAGGTTCACTCAAGTTTCATCCTTTTCATGTCCAATAAAGAGAGCCCCTGAGGTCTCGTGTGAGGTGGAGGTTGAGCCTGAGGACCCTTTACATTCTATCCACAGGGGTTCTCAGGGGGGTTCCAGGAGTCCCCTATCAGTAGAAACCCTAATCGCCATCCCCTTCCCTTTTCGTAGGACCTAGATCAATGCATCCTAACATCTCATGGGTTATTCATCCCTTTGTGAATCTGTCAGGAGTTTTGAAACTCCTTGCACAGAAATATGCTTATATAAAAATATATATGACCTTCAAGGAGCATTGCACTTCATAGACTTTGGGTGAAAAATTCCTGATCTAGGCTAACATTTTTCAGTCTTTGGATTGCAACACACAAACAGGTTGTGAAGACAATTGTATGAGTCAAAACCAGCATTAATATAAGAGAGAAGAAAATGTCGGAGGGCATCATCCTAAGGGAACCATTTGTTTCTATTATAAGACCACCTAGGTATGTTCTGGGTCATGCACTATGAGGTGTAGGTTAGAGAAAAGCCTCCAACACTCACAGCCAGAGCCCAGGAAGCAGGCCGGTAAGCATGCTGACCGGAGTAACTACCGCTCCCTCCACTGGACAGAGGGACTGGGCTGTCCACAGGTGTTCTCTCCACTAACTTTGTGCCAGAATTCTTTGAAGAATTGTTTCTCACTTGGTTCTGGGTGGGAAGGAGTGGAAAACAGACATTGATACATGGGTAGTCTTTGGTGCAGGCACGGGCCCTCCTCTATCCCTGCAGTTCTCACAGTTCCCCTGCATCAGAATCCCCAACAGAGCTTGTTAAAACACAGAAGTCCCCCCACCACCCCCTCAGAGTTCCTCATTCAAGAGGCCTGCAGTGGGACCTGAGAATTTATATTTTAACAAGTTCCCAGGAATTGCTGCTGCTGGCCAGAGGACCACACTTTAAGAATTATGAATTTATTAAAAACATTAAATCTGATAAACCTGGCATCATGTCCATTGGGTTTTCTAGGTTCATAACTCATTTATTATTTTTTGGAATACAGTGACCCACCTAAAATTAACCTATTAGGAATTATTCTGAATGCTTTGGTTCTAATTTAAAAGTTCTACATCTTGAGTTTTTCTAAAACCTCAAAGCACAAGTAATTAACCTAAAAATTCAGCTACACTTAAGTTAAACAACCCAGTGGGTTCCTGCGCTAAATATATGTCTTCGGTATTCTCATGTATTTACTCACACCCTAGATATCATAATGTTATATATCTTGGAAAATAGTAAATTGGTAGATAAGAAATACTGTCCTTGGAGAGAAGTTCTGCGTGAGAACCTACACATCTCAAAGGTTTTAATGACCATCTTTCTCTTATTGAGTTCTATGTCTCTGGGCAATGTTACATGCTATGAGGAAGTGTTTATTTTTCACAAATACAGGCATCTTGTGAGGGAAAATAGAAGATAGACCTTTTGGGAAAAAATGTCATATTATCCTTTCTATTAGAATATGGAAGATTGTCTTTGACATTGTGATGTTAACCTCTAGGCAAGAAAATTAATTTGATTACAGTGTCTCACAGTATGATTTGTTTTAAACACACACACAAAAAGAAGAAAAAATAGTCTGTTGTTTAACATATGTAGTAATCAGATAAAGGCAAATTAATTCTTTGGATGCACCTGATTTTTTTTCTATACATATAGTTAAAATTAATGAAGGCATAAAACTAAATTAAAAAAATGCTTTTTGGTTTTCTTGAAAATATGGTGCTGATTGCTGATTTTAAAATGCCCCTTTTTTTCCCATAAGAATCACACTTAGATAGTGTAGCTACTTACACTAAATAAAAATAAAGGTTGGCTTGGGTTAATCTTTTAATACCTCTGAAAAAGCATTGCAGCACTTCTGCCCACTTAATAAAGGAACCTATTTCTAATTCAAAAACAGTCCAGACAAAATCCAGTCCCTCAACATGTCCATTATAAACATACAACAAAATTTCCAAAAAATTAAAGTCTTGTTATCTATTTCCAGCAGCCCAGCAGCCTGTGTGTGTAATTTGGGTCTATCTGATCAATCTCTGAGTCAGCAATATTTTTTCCTTTAAATTTTTAAATAAGCAACTCAATAATCCATTTCACCACAGTTGATCAGATTGGCCACGAAGTCAATACAAATTTAGTCGTTAAGGTCACAAAACTTCATAACAAGATTACAAGTTGCACTGTATACTAACATCCAGTATTTAATCAGGAACTTTTGGTTTTTTTTAAAATCACTTACATATAATTAAGCTTAAAACAAACAAATGGAAACATTTCTAAGGATCGCCCCCAGATCTTTCAGGTTTCCCCACAGTAACCTTCATTTTTCAATGCAGAATAATATTGATCTCAAGCCTCAAAAACGTAAGTCATACTCAAAATTCCCATAATTTTCTTTCTTAAAGAGAGAAATAATATATGGAGACATATTTGCTGCCCAGAAATCAATACCCCCATCAGGAAGACAAAAACACACTTCAGTTATCTGCCAAGGTGCCAGGCTTAACAAGGTTACACTATTCTCATCTGGTTTCTCATCTCAGTTCCAGGGAGGATCAGATTTGCTTATAATATCGATTGGCTCCCATGCTGCATCTTTTTTAAATGTCCAAGAAGAAAAAACTATTTTTCTTTGTCTCTTAGACTTAATCATTAGCCAGGGACATAGAACAATCCATTGTGTTGTTCCTCCTAGTCCTTTGCAGCACTAACTGGGGCGCAAAGGGTGACATTTCTATTCCTCTGGCTGGTTTGGAGTCTCCCTGGGCACAGCTGAAGAAGTTCTCACATGACAGATGAGAGGGAAGTGACTTGGGGTATTCATACTCTAGCCAATGTTTAAACAGCTTCGTTAAAACTCTGTTAGCGATGGGCCCAGAGCCACAGTCACTGCCGATTTCAAGGAGTGGACTTCCATCAAGTTCATTGCCAAGTAGCCAGTAGCAAGATGATTTTTTTTTTCCTAGTTCAGGAAAGTGGCCAGTTTGCACTGATGTGTTATGACTCAGAATCTGGAGCACCTGGAAGTCTGCAGAGTGGGTCCAAAAAAATATCCAGTCTGGCGCAATAGCTTCTGAGCAGAAGCAGCGGCCTTTAACCTCTCCAGTCCTGCTCATGTCTTCAGGGAAATTAGTCTAATGGTCTTTACTGATAGTATTCTCTACTGAAACACGTTCCACTTCACAAGTAGAATACCCACAGCCATCGCCATTTCTTCGTTTAGCCTAGGAGGCAAATTCCCTCTCACCGTGAGGAAAAATTGAATCGGTTGAGGATGGCATCCTATCAAAAAGTGTGCAAGAAATAATTTGCTTCTGAAATGTGAACAAAAAAATCAGGGTAATCAAGTGAAAAAGTCAACTACAGAAGCGTGTGTACAGTGTGATCCCAATTTGTGCATGTGTGTCTGTTTTTATATAAGTAGTAGTGAGCAGTGGTCATCTCTGGAGGGTGGGAACTTGGACGACTTTAATTTTCATCTTTGTGCTTTTCAGTACTTTGCAAATTTTTCACAATCAGACTTATGTCCTAAGCAGAAAAACTAGTTGTTTCTAGTAGTGGTGTGTTATCAGAGTAGACGGAAGCATTCTGTGTCTCCTGGAGAAAATCCCAGGACCCGGCACAGTGCACGGCTTACCAAGAAGAGTGAATGGTGTGTGTCCTTTTCCCCTGCAGGCTCTCCGCAGGACATGGCGGCCGTGAGAAGCCAAGCAGCCCTCCAAAGCATGCGGACATCGAGGTTGATGGCACAAAACGCAGGCATGATGGGTATGGGGTCCTCCCAGAACCCCGGGACAATGGCCACGGCCGCTGCCCAGTCTGAGATGGGACTGTCCCCTTACAACACCACGCCTACCAGCCAACCAGGAATGTACAATATGAGCCCAGGAATGACCCAGATGTTGCAGCACCCGAACCAAAGCGGCATGAGCATCGCACACAACCAAGCCCAGGGACCGCCGAGGCAACCCGCCTCTGGGCAAGGGGTGGGGATGGTGAGTGGGTTTGGCCAGAGCATGCTGGTGAACTCCGCCATGAGCCAGCAGCACCAGCAGATGAAAGGGCCAGTGGGCCAGGCCCTGCCTAGGCCCCAAGGCCCACCAAGGCTGCAGAGCATTATGGGAACGGTCCAGCAGGGAGCCCAGGGCTGGCAGCAGAGGAGCTTACAGGGAATGCCTGGGAGGACTAGTGGAGAATTGGGGTCATTCAGCAACGGGGCCAGCTATTCACTCCAAGCTGGCCAGCCAAGGCTGACCAAGCAACACTTCCCACAGGCACTGAGCCAGGTCGTGGACGCTAACACGGGCACCATGAGGACCCTCAACCCAGCTGCCATGGGTCGGCAAATGATGCCACCGCTCCCAGGGCAGCAAGGGACCGGCCAGGCCAGGCCGATGGTCATGTCTGGCCTGAGCCAGGGCATCCCCGGCATGCCCGTATTCAGCCAATCCCCAGCCCAGCAGATGCCCGGTGGCAGCTTTGCTCCCAGCGGCCAGAGCCAAGCCTATGAGCGGACTGCCCCTCAGGACATGTCCTACAGTTACAGCGGGGAAGCAACCGGGGCCTCCTTCCCGGGCCTCTCGGACAGTGCCGACCTCGTGGACTCCATCATCAAAGGGGGGCCGGGGGACGAATGGATGCAGGAGCTCGATGAGTTGTTTGGAAACCCTTAGTCAGGAGGGGGCCCAATGGGCAACGGAAACAGGATGTGGGCCCATCCTTGTTTTTTGTTTTTTGACCCACGTAAACTGAGTGGAACTGCAGCCGGCCGAGAATGGGAGACCCAGGTGCCAGCCCACCCCGAGGGGCCTCCTTCCACCTGGTTTTCACCCAGCAGTCACGACGAGACCAGGCAGAGCCCTGCTGCCAGAGAGGGAGCCACACCAGAGGCAGGTGGGGAAGGCGGCCCTGAGGCCGTGCCCCACTCCCTGCTCCAGCCCAGACGGACGGCTGCCCACGGCCAGGGCCAAGCGTCCCGTCAGCCCCTCCGGGCCCAGGTGCGGAGCCTGCAGCTTTGGAGACACAAGAGACAGAGCCTCGGGCAGGAGGAGCCCCATAGAGGCTGCTGGATGGTTGGACAGGTCGAGAGCACAGGTCAGACATGTACCGAGCTCTGGCTGGAAAGAGGCCTCAGGCTTCAAGACCTGCACCTGGATGGGGAGAGCAGACACAAAGAACAGCGGGACGGGCAGGGAGAGCACAGAGGCTCCTGCAGGCCTGTCTCCTGCCCGTGAGGACCCTCAGGAAGGCCAGCGGCATTGCCCTTGGCTACCTCACCAGGACAGCCAGTGAGCTGGAAGGAGGGTCTGCTGCCCCATGATCCTGGGGGCAGCCCGCTGCTGGTGACCGGGTGGCCATCACTCCCGGTGGTTGGGCTGGAACCTCGTGGAAGCCCAGAACGACAGTGACACATTCAGGCAGTTCCCATCTATGACCGGCGCCGCAGGGCGGGGGACCCTGAGGACGCTGCGTCCTGCCCCATGACCACCTCCCCCCCCCCGCTTCGTCCCTCCTGTGTCCAACCCCAGTGTCCTTCCAAGAAGTAATGAAGTTGTCTCTAGGGAGGTTGGGCAGAGTCCAAATAAATGCAAGAACTGAGGCGATGTCTGAAACACTATGGCGACCCCGGAGTGTTCTTTCTCTACGGCGTGTGGAGCTGAGGGAACAGTCTGCCCGGGACGGAGCAGGCTCTGGGTGGGCTCACACACACACCGCACCTGTCACCTCTGGTGCTCCCAGGGAGGACAGCCTGGAGGGCTCCTGTGCGGGAAAATCCAGGGGTGATGCCCTAACATCGGCCTTGCCCATAATCCCTACTCAGCAGAAAGACAAATCTAAACCCCTGAGAGAGGAGGAGGTGAAAAATCAATCACTCCGCCTTACATGTTTTGGTGACATAAAGGAGAAAGATATGGTTCCTTCCATGTGGGCAGTCACCCACTTCAAAAGTCCTATACAGTTGTCCTCTGTGTAATGCACTCAAAGCTGCCCTGACTGAAGGGATCAGCCAGCTCCTCCATTGTCAGGCTTGTCTTATTTACGCGGACTTGTGCATAAGTCCTCGCCCCCTCCCACTGTCCCGCTGTGGAGGCCACGTGGCGTAACTGTTGTCCTGAGTGAGTGAGAGTAACACGTGCTTTTCTTCTCCTACCCCTTCTCTCCATGTCTGAAAGGCTGGCTGGCTCTCTTTTGGGCAACTCATCACCCCTGAGCCCCAGCTGGGGACCATGGCAACTGGACTGGCAGCCCTGGGGGGAGGTCCTGAGAAGGGAGTTCAAATGGCAAGTGGGGACAGGGGCAGAGGAGGTAGAGGCGGCCTTGACTTCCTTTGCTCTCCAGGCCTAGGGTTACAGATGCATTCAGTGAGGGCCGGAATGGAGAAGAGGTGGCCAGGTGGGCAGGAGCCCAGGCAGGGACTGTGCTCTCTCTGGGAGGAGGTGTTAGCAGGGTGACCATGAGCACCTGCAGGGGGGACAGACAATACCAGGGAAACTCCTGAGTGGAAACAGATGAAAACCAAAAAAAAAAAAAAGTAAGCAAACAAGAAGACAGAATATATAATTGCCTTTTTCTGAAAGGCACAGGAAATAAATATATAAGCAATGATGAGAAGCTAGCGGTGGCTGATGGAGGAGTGGCTCTATTCCCTTTTAAAAGCTTCCTCCAAACGCTCAGTCCTGGGACCAACTAACTAGAGAGGTAGGTTTTAATAATGTTGTTCTGTTTTTGTTTTTACTACGGTGCTGATGTATATGTAATGTCTAAAGAAGTTATTTGTAAATAAGTTTTTACAATACTGCAGATATCACTGGGTCTATCTGTAAAAAATATATACATATAAATATAAATATATATATATATACTGTTTGTTTAAAATAGAGTATTTTTATTTCATCCCTTAACTCATCATCACAGCAGTGGTATTGCACTTCAGATGACATCTAATTACTAATTTGTACTGTATGACCTATGGCAACTTGCTCCATTTTATTCAGATTTTTCTAGTTTTCTCTTTTTACTTTGTACATTGAGCATTGCTTATTTCCTCTTAAGAAATGTACAGAACTCTGAAATGTAGAAATGAAGTGATGTTGACATACCACTTTTAAAGAAAAAAAAGCAAATAAAAGATTATCTGAATCAACCCAAAGTATAGTCTATTTTTGGATTGTCACTGGATCCCCAACCTTAATTAAGCAGATATATTATGCCTGGGTTGTAATTGATTAACTGCAGTTCTTGTCTCAAAATTTTGATATCATTATTTAAACATTTATGTAATAGTACAGAGCAATCAGTCACTCGCAGCCTTTTTAATTCAACCACATAACTAAAGCTTTCTAAATTTGTCCTCGGGGGGGAGGTGGCAAAGGAAGCAGAGGAGCATCAACTTTGAAAAGTCCATTTGTGGATTCAGCACCGTAACAGTTCAAATCCACCTGGTCCATTCAGAGACTTGGAGAAAATGATAATAAAAATTGTATTTTAAAAAAAGTAAGAAAACTCAAGGTATATATTGGAGGGAAAGTAAGAAAGGGATTTTAGTCCCATTAGAGTGTGCGCACGCACACACGCACACACAGTTTGCCTTACATCTGCTGCCCAGCTGAACCTTGGAGGACTCCCTGAGCCAGAGCCTGGATTAGCCTGCATTCACCTGCGAAGAGATACCATGCTTAAACTGCTTCCTGGACAAACCCTAAAATGGGATTTATGTTCCAGAGCTCTCCCTGCCGGATCAAGCAGAGGCTGGGACGTTGCCTCCTTATGGGGCTCCTTGCCCTTCTCTGTACTGTTTCCCCAATTCCTTTTCTGTTCCCCCACCCCAGGAGCCCTTTGTTCACTGTTCACACACATGTGACTCCACCCCTTCAATTCTAGAAGACCTGGCCTGAAACCACTTGGGGAGAATCAAAAATAGATCCGAAACAAAGGCGAACTTTAATGTATGGAAGCATGGAGGCTGTGGAAAGAGGCCAGTCCTACCCACAGTGGGCTATGGTTCCAGGCGGGCTGGCAAATTACACCATGTGACATTAGGTAACATGAAAGCGAAAAATGAACAGGATGGGGAGAGGGGCTAACAGGGAGCTCTGAGAAGGGCTGAGCACTCCTAGTCCGGATTAAAACCACACCTTTGTGCCCAGCCAGTGTGGCTCAGTGGTTGGGCATTGACCCCCTGAACCAGGAGATTCACTGTTCGATTCCCAGTCAGGGCACATGCCCAGGTTGCAGGCTCAATCCCCAGTAGGGGGCGTGCAGGAGGCAGCCAACCAATGATTTTCTCTCATCATCGATGTCTCTCTCTCTCTCCGTCTCCCTTTCTCTCTGAAATCAATAAAAATATTTTTTAAACCACCCCTTTGTATTTAAGTGAAACTGTGTTTTGCACTGGATAAATGAAATAGATCTCTCCTTTAAAACAAGTTCTTATGTGCAATCCTATTGGCCTTTCTAAAATTCCAGTTCAGTGAGTGAGTGGGTGGAGAGGGAAGAAGGTAGCAGAGTGTTGGGAAGCATGAGACTTGGTTGGAAAGTTTGTAAGGGGACATTCTGATAAAAGGGGAGTGTGTGGAAGGCCGCCTGCCCTGTTTATTGGAATTCTGACTTAGGGGAGACTTAAGGGAGTGTCAAAGGCAGCACCCCTAGTTATTCCTTGACTTTTCCAAATAAGTCTGTGCATGTGCAGATCCCCCTGGTGCTTACTGGAATCCTTACGCTTAGTCCCTGGATGCCCAGAGGACAATGTAAACACATGTGTCCTCCCAAGATTACTCACCCTACTGATTGTCTCTAAGGATAAAAACTGCAATCAAGGCTAATGAGTCAGGCAATCGAGGCTGCTGGATCCTTGAGCCAGGAGCCCCTTAGCCCTCTCCTTCACAGTGAAACTGTGTCTGAGTAATCTGTTCACCCATCGTTCAGAGGCTGCTGGTCAGCCCCATGGGAGAGTGTAACGTCTATCACTGCAGAGATATCTCTCCAGGGAGAGAAGTCAATAGGCATCTACCTTGTGAGAAAGATGCATTTTGCTGCTGAAAATTAAGGAACATTCAGAAGCACCAGATGAGCCATTTCTCCCTCTGGCCCTGTTTTTCAAGGGAGACTGGAGAAAAAGAGGTGAAAAGCAAATAACCTGATACTTTCCCTTACCAATGACTTTGTTGGTTACACCCCACCCTCCTCTGCAAAGTGGTGAGGGAAAACACCTGGTTGTATAACCAGACCTTTTATCTCTTTTTTTAAACATTTTATTGATTTCAGAGAAAAAGGAAGAGGGAGAGAGACAAACATCAATGATGAGAGAGAATCATTGATCAGTTGCCTCCTGCACACCCCCTACTATGAAACTGGAGATTCAACTGGCAACCTGGGCATGTGCCCTGACCAGGATTCAATCCATGACCTCCTGGTTCATAGTTAACGCTCAACCACTGAGCCAGGCCAGCGGGCCAGACCTTTATCTTTTTTTCCCCCCTCTTCTCTTCCCTTTGGTTTTTTTTCTCGAATCTCTTTTCCTTTTGGTTTTAAATTCCAAGGACATTAGCTTTCCAATCTGGTGTCTTCTGGATGACCTACCACAGACACCTGTCGTTTTCATGCAACAGGTGGAGGTAATTACAGCAGCGTTCACACACGTGGGGCTTACTTGTCCCTGCCTCACCCTGGACACTTGGCTCTAAGGATTCTACAGATTCCAAATCAAGCATACAGCTACTAAGAACTACCTGCTTTAAGGATTTGATTTTGCTTAGATTTTTAAACTTTTTAATGAACACTTTCCCAAAAAATCAGAAAAAAATAGTACAACGAATAAACTATATACACTTACCAACTCGATTCAATAATTATTAACACATTGCTAAATCATGTACTTACTGGTATTTTGTAGAACCATTTCAAAGTAAGTCATACACACTCTAGCCAGTTCACCCCGCTTCCTCTCAGCTTGCAGTTACAAAGAATCAGGTGTTCTTTCTCCTCACATCACACCTCACATAATTAACATCCATTCCCTAATAGCATCTCATTCTCACTCCATATTCAAATGGTCCCAATTGCCTCCCAGATGTCTTCCATGCTGTTTTATTAACCAGAATTTTTGTTGTTATTAATCCTCATCCGAGGATATTTTTTCCATTGATTTTTAGAGAGAGTGCAAGGGAGGGGAGGAAGGGCAGAACGAAAGAGACACATCAAATGGTTGCCTCCTGCATGTGCCCTGACCCAGGGGTCAAACCAGCAACCTAGGTACATGCTCTTGACCAGGAATCGAAGTTAAAAACCTCCAGTGTGCAGGCTGGTGTTCTAACCATTAAGCACACCAGCCAGGGCCTGAGGATTTGATTGAGGATCCTACATTGCCATTTGGTTTTTATTCTTCTTAAGACTCTTTTAAGACAAGAAAATTCTTCTCCATCCCTTTTTTCTTAACATTGACTTCTTGAGACAATAAAACTGATTTCTAAACGTAAAATCAATTTAACTAATATGTAAAAAACATATATGTAACTGTCAAAGAGATGGGAAATTCACATCTCTCCAGCCAGTGAATTTGCTCCCTGTAGCCCAATTTGTAAGAATTAAAATGATCAAGAGGTTGCCTTGGTGACAACAGAATTAGAACAAAGGAAATAAATTCTGTCGTTCAGATGTTTAAAGATGCAAAACTCAGATATCATGGTACAACCATCTTCTTTTTCCACATGCTGTTTAACCAAACTCTGTGTTTATAATTTAAATTGTTTCAATTTAGATGCAAAATAGACGTTGTTTAAAAATCTTCAAATGTAAGACTTGAAGAATCGTATTTTTCCCACTTCCAAGGGAGTAATTGTACTTTAGGGTCAAATATTTGCATTCTCTTTTTTGTCTTCAGTGTATGAGACAATTAAAATGTCACAATACAAGTCACCATAACTGATCAGAATACTGAAAACTAAAAGGCCCCTGGATCATAGCATCTGAGAGCATTTGCCCCGGTTTATCTGTGAGGACATGAAGGCAGAGAGCCTGAGGCCAGCAGGCTGCAGTGCAGGAGCAGCAAGGCCTGGCTCTGAGCCCTCCCAGCCCCGCTGCTCTGTCTCTGCTGAGGTGCTGGGGAGTCTGACAGCGAATGGGGAGGCAGGCTTGGAGCCAGATATCTCTGTTCCCAGACTAAATGTTCTTGGTGGACTTTGGGTAGTTAGTACTTGTGTTTGGGGTGCAAGATGTTGTTTTCTCCCCTCCTATTCTAGAAAACGGGTGTTTAAATACCTTTATCTCTTTTTCTGTTATTCATAACCTTTGTAACTTCCTTTGCACACACACAAGAGAGAAGTCCCCATAAACAGCTCCTTGAATATCCACACCAGATTCAAGGCGTCCAGCTTTCTCTGGAAAAATTGACAAGAGAGCTTTTTCCCTGATGAGATGTTACATGCTCATGATTCTATTTTCCTAGGGTCCCCGCGAATGGCGAGATGGACTCATTCCCATTTTACAGATGAAGAAGGTGAGGAGAGGTCATGTTGATTGTGCCAGGCAGTGCCTGCACACAGGGTCGCAGCAGCCACGCCCCATCCCCCCGGGGGACAGGAAAGCATCAGAACCACGCGGGTCGGCCCAGCAGCCCTGTTCCTGCCAGGGGCAAAACACTCACTGAGGGTTCTGGATGGTACCTGGAAGACAATAAGCCTTCAAGATGTTGTACTGCTTGTAGGCGGCCCTTGCTCTGGCTACTCTGTGTGTTCGCCTGATTTCCCCCACAAGCAGCCACCTGGGTTGCTTTCCAGCCGCCAGTGAAGTGAGCTCGGCTGTCTTATCAGCATCTGTCTGGAACTTTCAATTCAGGGATAAGCATCTCAGAGGCAGGTGACGGCCTTGGTCCACAGAAAGCCTCACAGGGTCAGGCGGGCAGGCGGGACTTCAGCCTGCCCTTCTCTAACCAGGACCAGCACGTTTCCACTGATGACCCAATATACCCTCTCAGAGCAAATTTTGTTCTTAAAGACACAAGGAATCAGGTCTCTAAAGGGTGTGTTTCTACAAATCCACTTCAATAAAAACAGAACCAAGACTTTTATTTTTGTTTTAATGGAACAAGTGATACCATCTAACCTTCAGAGTAGAAATACCTTCTGCAAGCATTTGAGCAAAGGCGGGGAGGGGTTAGAAGTGCTTCAGTTTCTTGGCGATATCAATGTCCAGGTATTCCTCCAGAAAGCTGTTTGCAATCCCGAGAACTGCTAGGACAGCCAACAAGGCCAAAACCCCCAGACTCAACCGGAAACCCAGGATCCTGCAGTGCAGAGATGAGGGAGGGAGGTGTTAAAGGGCGACAGTGGGGAAGCTAGGCGTCCTGGGATTGGCTGTTCACTGTAGATATTGCCTAGAACTTCCATGATTTGGCCATTTGAAAATTTGCATTCATCATATAAATTAAAGGGGAAGCCTAACCACACAGGTGAATTGGCTCCTCTGAGTAGTCAAAGGATTGTTAAGGCTAGGCAGGATTATATCCTTGGTAACTTGTTGAAGATAACACAACATTTTTGCAATGATTGAGAGTGTGATTGTCAGCCCTAGCCAACTGGCTCAGTGGATAGAGTGTAGGCCTGCAAACTAAAGGGTCCGGGGTTCGATTCTGGTCAAGGGTCCATGCCTGGGTTGCAGCTCGATCCCTAGTAGGGAGAGTGCAGATGGCAGCCAATCAATGATTCTCTCTCATCATTGATGTTTCTATCTCTCTCTCCCTCTCCCTTCCTCTCTGAAATCAATAAAAATATATTAAAAGAAAGTGTTATGATCAAAGAGTGCACACTTAGTATACACTTTTATATGTGAACTTTCCTGCCTGGTGCCTAATTGTACATGGACATGGGGAGAGGTGGCCTCAGGCAATCATAGCTATGGATGCTGTTAATACTCTCAGGAACAGCACACTCATTCAGGCTCTGTCCACTACTTTTTGCCCAAAAATCAATTCTTGGGCTCTCCTTACCTTTTTTTAGCAGCTTCAGAATATCCCCAGAAATACCGATGACGGGCATACATGTACAACAGACCCAGACAAGTAGCGAAAACTATAGAAGAAAAAACAAAGAAGATACTGAGTCTGAGGGCAGTCTCTCAAAGTGTGAAAGCTGAGAAAATGGTCACAAAATGTCTGACCAAAGACGTGTGTCCAAGATACATAGAGAATTCTGACGACAGTTCAGCATTTGAAAGAAAAACAACCTAATTTTTTGCAATGGGCAAAACATTTGAATAAAGAATTCACAGAGAAAGATAAACAAGTGTAACAATAAGCACATGAACATTTTTCCCACATTATTCATCATCATTCGGTATTAGCAAACTGTGATTTAAAACCACATGATGACATCGCTGCACACCCACGAGAATGGAGAATGGCTCAGACACTAAAAGACTGACAATACAAATGTTGGTGATGTTGGAATCTTCATACGTTATTGGTGGGAAAACAAAATAATACAGCCACTTGGGGAAAAGTTTGGTAGTTTCTTATAAAACGACACGTACTTTTGACCCAGCAATTCCATCCTTATGTATTTACCCCAGAGGAACGGAAGCACGTGCCCAGAAAAAGATCTGTACAGAATGTTCAATGCAGCTTTATTTGCAAGAGCCCAAAACTGAAAGCAGCCCAGAAGTCTATCAACAGGAGAACAGATAACCAAACTGTGAGACTCGTGCAATATCACTTCGCAGTGAAAAGAAACATGGCAAATCTCAAAAACATTTTGTGAAGTGAATGAGGCCACATGTGTGCTTCCCATTATGGAAAGTTCCAGAACAGGCAGAACTACACCAGGAAGAAAACCACCGGAACAGTGTTTGCCTCTGAAAGGGGTTGACTGGGAAAGGCTTGGGGCAATGTCTGGGTGGTCGTCATGTACTCTATCTTGCTGGGGAGTAGGGTCACACAAGTGTACACACTTGTCAAAACTCATTGAATGGTGCACTTAAGATGTTTTATTTCTTTAAAAATAAGTTTTACCAAAAAGAAATAAAAAGCATGGCATGATGTCCTGCCATCCTGTCCAGTGTAAAACATCAACGCCTTCCCTGTATGAGGAGCCTCTCTTTCCTCAGCACCGCAGGGCTGGTTATTGCCAGAGCCCTCTTAGGAACACACAGAGCTTATCTGTGCAATTCTGATATGCTGGGTAGAATTAAAGTCATTATGTTATTAGGTCACAAACATTTTCTTTTTGTTGTTGTTGATTTTAGAAAGAGAGGAAGGGAGAGGGAGAGAGAGAGAAACATCAGTGTGAGAAATATCAATCGGTTGCTTCTCTGATGGCGGCTGGGGGGAGGGAGCAGGGATCAAATTACAACTTGGGGATGTGTCCTGACCCGGAATTGACCTTCCAGTGCATGGGATGATGTTCAGCCAATGGAGCCACACCAGCTAGGCTTAGTTTCTTCTACATACTAGGCATTTGTCTAAGAATTGGGGTTAGCAGTGAGATAGATACAAGCTCCCTGCCTAATGGAGTTTATCAACAAAGGTGGATGACAAATAAATAGAATAATGAAAACAAAATTAGACTCGAAGGTATGGGGGCAGACATGAAGGATGGGACAGCGGGAACTGGAGACGGTGCCTTTGATTTTCCATTCTGAGGGGATGGCATTTGTGTGGGGGCCTGAAGGATGTCTAAGCAAGGTACCTGAGGAAGAGGAGAGACTCTAAGCAGGCTACTGTTTGAAACTTTCCATCTAATGAATGACTCCCAAAGAGCCAGTGAGAACTGTGCAGTTAATAGGCAACTTACTAGTACTTTGGATGAGAAAGAACCAAAAGAAAATTACAAGAAGAAGAAGACACCTGAGAAATCCCTTCCTGACAGGCAGTGGGCCCATCACAGTGAAATCCAAAGACTCCCATGGCAGAGGCTGAGTTCCATTATCAAAAGGCACTTTTCTTATTAGTTGTTCATGTGGTCTCACCTGACAAGGAACCAGGCCTTCATTCATGCCCTTAAGGGACAACAGTGTGAGTGAGAATAAAGTTAAGAAGTCTTTCTCTAAAGGACATTTTATCTGAAATTCCTCAGTTGACAGTAAAAATTAGAAGAAGAAGGTGACAGGATCGCGTTTGAAAGCAGCAGGATTTGGGCTTATTTAAGTCTTAGCAATCAAGGGTCAAACTCAAATGAGGCCATCAGAGTTATCAGAAAAGAGATTGCCCTGGCCAGTACAGCTGTTTGGTGTGTCCTCCCTTGCACCAGAAGGTAGCTGGTTTGATTCCTGTTCAGGGCACATTCCTGGGTTGTGGGCTACATTCCCAGTAGGGGGCGAGCAGGAGGCAGCTCTCCATTGATGTTTCTCTTTCTCCCTCTCCCTTCCTCTCTCTCTAAAAGTCAATAAAAATATTTAAAAAAAAAAAAACGGATTGAATTTCTCCAGCTAAGGCAGCTGGTGCTGATCTAAAACCACGTGTGTGGCATAGTTTGAGGAAAGCTCTTGGCTCGCCAAGGATATCCCAGTCTAATAGAAAGTACATAATTATAGAATTGTTACATACACACAATAGCACTACATCCCTAGGAACTCTCAAGAAAAGGGACATGGGTTGTTGGGTCAAATTCCATAGACTCTGCTCTGTACTTGAAAGCTAATTTTCTCCTACGTTAGTAAATGGTAAGTTGAACAAATTACTTAACCTCTATGTACTTCAGTTTCTTTGTATGGGAAGCCGGAATAAATTACAGAACCCAGGGCTAGGGTTCGAAACTCTGTCAATACATTAGAACCACCTGAGAGGTTTCAAACACTCCGTTGCCTGGGCAGCCCCCAGATGTGGGTGGGACCAGGCAGCAGCTTCCAACCACTGTGCTAGGGCCAGCAGGCCAGGTCAGCCACCACCGGGGCTTTACCAGCTCTCCTCACTGCCGCTCCGGGAAGGATGCCCACAGCAAGGGCGTGAGATGACACATGAATTAACAGCAGCTCTGGTTCTGCTTCTACTAGGCCCTTCCATTGCTTGGGATTTTAGAAATCAGTCTTCATTACGGCTATTAGTCATTCATGCAAGAGTCCCCCAGCCCCCTTCAGTAGGCCCTGGGGGTACAGCAGCAAATGGGGCAAATTCCTGACCTCAGGGAGTTGACATTCTGCTGGGAAACCACAGGGAGGAACTGTGACATGGAGCTAAAATGAGGCAAGCCATCGCCTCGCCCACTATCAACTGCTTGTCAGGACACACGCCTGCAAGGGGTCCGGGACATGATCCAAAGGAGGTCAAGAAACTAACGCAAGTTCTGGAAGTCAAGACAAATGTGACATTTTTATTCTGAAGTGCCCAACATATCGTTTGTTTCAACTTTTTTTTTTTTTAAGTATTGAGTTAATTTAAGAATAGAGCAAAGTTAGACTATCTGCAGCCCAGTGCTCTTTGATGAATGAAACGCTTGTTTTGTTTAAAACCATCTCCAGGATTTGTGGATGTGTGGTTGGTTTCATGTCTGCCCTCAATAGTTCCAAGAACCATAGTCCTCACTGGAACAGAGTGGAATGTGTTTTGCAATTACCTTGGTTGAAATACCATCCAGCCATCCACAGCATAATCATGAATAGGGGATAAAACTCCACACCATTTTGTCTGAAGAAAAAAAGTAAAGACATGAGTTATTTTATGAGAAAACTCCACTCCAAAGCATTGAGTTTCAATCTCGAGGTAAACTGTCTATTCTCTTTTCACAAAAATAATATAAGAATTTACAAAAAGAGCTTAAATGATCCTTCGATATAAGAGGACTCTTTTTTAAAAATATGTGTTTATTGATTTTTAAAGAGAGAGGAAGGGAAAGGGTGAAAGAAACATCCATGTAAGAGAGAGACATTGATTGGTTGACTCCTGTACACACCAAGACTTTGGGGACTGAACCCACAACCTGGGTATGTGCCCTGACTGGGGATTGAATCAGAGTGACATTTTGGTGCACTGGACAATGATGCTCAACCACCTGAGCCTCATGCCAGGGCTACAGTGAGTCTTTTGAGGTGAGACTAAGACATTGTTTAAACCTCAGAGCAGGGCCAAGAATCACTCTCCTACTTACAAGTTGCCAGAAATAGAAATGAATCATGCTCTTTTCCATAAGAAAGGCCTTGAGATTGTCATAATTCTGAGCCTAAAAAATATTCTCTATCTTCTCTAAAGAACCCAGAAAATAATTCATATTAAAGAGATTGTTTTCCCCAAATTCCCTCATTTCCATTGCTTCCACTTAAGTGACTCGGCACATTTTTTAAAATGGTCTTGAAATAATTTCCCTAAAAGTTTCTGAAGTAAATTAATGAGCATATTTCACTCCCATTGTACAGAGGACAGAGTTCACTGAGCCCTATTTGACAGGGCCTCACAGAGAATCGAAGGGAGACCATGTCAGCTCCAGATTCCAACTCTGTCTTCATGTCAACTCAAATTGCCTCTATTCATAGAAGACTTGGATGGAAAAGTTGATACTATTTTAAGCAAAAGGGGATAGTTCTCTGGGAACTATAGTTAATGCATCTGCACCTAGCAAAGGGAAAATGATGAATTATATTCCTCCGCCTTCCAGTGATCTTGGCAAGGCAGGCTGCATTCTTTGCTGACAATATCACAACCAGAAAGAACTTTAATGTAATTTGTAATGAGGTCTTGAGTGGATCTTGGTGGAAGAGTCATCATGTACAGGATTATCAATGATCCCACATGCTTTATTTTTTTAATTTAATTTGATTTTTTTCCATCACTATTTATCTCCTCTGTGCCCTCCTTCACCTCTACTCCTCCTCCTCCTGCAAGCACCACCACGTTGTTCACATGCAACCTTAAAAGAAACCTTAAAAGCTTGAGCACTTAAATTGAGGCGATGGGCAACTGACCCAGAATAGTTGATAGTGGCTGTTGAAGCCCATAAGTGATATTTTTAATTGGGGGAAAAAAAAGTGTTTGGTTTGGTTTGGCTTGGTTTGGCTTTTGCAACCCAGATGGCGACATCAGAGGCCCCTGAACCTCTCTCCTCTCGTGGTATGTACAGCTAGCTGCACACAGAGCAACTCCCTCTGAAAAGTCCAGACACCATCTGAGTGACTTCTACACCTCAGTAAATGAGGAAGTGCCCACTCTGTATTGATTTTATAAGAAAAGGCCCAGACACAGTCTCACCATAAACACCACCCCTAGCACTGCGCCTTACAGTCAGGAGGGAACCCTCAACTCCCAGCTTCTTTTTGAGGCCCGCACACCCAGCACTCCAACCTGAGAGCCGGGACCCCCCAAACACTGAGCTCTGAAAGCCAATGGGCTCTCATCCACACGACCCACAAGGCTTTGGGGAGGACTCCAGCTGGGCGGCACACGGCCATGCCTTACACTGCTGGCCAGGACAGTCTGTGCCCCTGTATATGCCCCCTGGGCACCGGGAAGTAACTAAGAAGATACCAGAAGGGTGGCTGAGGTCCTAGAGAGCAGGGCTTGTTAGCAGCTATTGAGATTCAGGTCAGGATGCCAAGGTAACAGGCATTTGTGATGTGCGAAAGCCTGGAGCATCCGGCAGTTTAGCACCATATCTCGGCACCCTCCTTCCCCAGGAAATGAGCCCCTTGCCCCTGTGAGCTGTCACTGACATCTCCCTCTGACCTCCTGTCCCAATGACAGTACTTTGCCCCTGGTCCCTCTTTTGCTGACCTGCCTTAAGCCAGTCCTGGAGCCCTGCTATTTGCTGACAGTCCTCTCTGCTGCTGCCTGCCGACAACACCGGGGCTTGCTTGGCCTTAAGATCCCTGGAATCCCATCCTACCTGCTCGTTATGACCTCCAGCACGTGCCCACCATGGGGAAGTGGCCATGTGTGGATGTGTCCCAGGACACCTCACTCACGGTAAGCTGTCAACAGACTTTGTTTACCTCAAAGGGACCAAACTCTCAAAATTTGTTCTTAACAATCCTTTCAATAACGAATCACAATGACCAAAATGAGAATAACTATTGATCTCTTATGGACATAAAGGCAGATCTACCCTGTCATCTTCATATAGGAAGTCCTTAAGAAAAATCTCCAGATGGGACAGAAAACAGCTGGCAGCAGCTGTGTCAATATCCCTTCCTGTGGGAACAGAAGGCACCGTTGAGGGCCCACCAGTGATCCCCTTACCTACATGTCTGCTGAGGGAAGCTGAGCTTGTCCCCTCACTGGCTGGTTAGAGCCCTCTTTGCACTATGATCCTGTGCTCCTCTGATATTTAAGCTTCCCATGAAAAGAGTAGGGGGAGATTCTCCTTTGAGGTCACCATGGCCCTCACCTTCCACACAGGGCTGAGAACAAAGAGTCTTTGCTCAAAGGACAGTTGGTGGACAACCGTCCTGGTCTGCTCTGGACGGGGAAGGTTTTCAGAATGTGGGACTTTCAGCTATAAAACCAAGACCACCTGGTAAGTTGGCCCTGTTGGCCTGGAACTAAGGGTATTCCTGGGACACAGAACGCTGAGTGCCCACACCGGGAAAGTGCCAGGCACTTTGGGTGGTCATCCTAAAAGCCAGCCTGATGGAGCCTGTTGAGACTGAGTCATTATGGCTGCTAAAACCCTCGTGTTCCACCCAGTCCAAGGGAGTCTAGGCCATGAGGCTTAGGACACGTGGTCTCTGCAGATTCCCACCTGGACCCAAGGTTTGGGAGCAGGGAGAGCAGTCCCAAACAAAATACTGTTGGGACCTTGTCTCAGTTATTAAGGGTACTGCAAAGTTCACCTCATTTTGAAAAAAAAAAAAAAAAAGAATCAATTTATGGCAAGGCAACCCAAACTCTGACAGTTCCTGAAACATTAGCCTCCAAATGGTTGTAATCGCATCGCCCTAACAGCTCTACAACCCTCATAAAAACATACACATGCCCTACTGTAGCAGAGGTGCTAGCTGACTGCTGATGGACTGAGTGGGTGCTGCCCAGCCTGGGACTACACTCCCAGCCCACTTGCATTCAAGTGCCGCGCCTTCTTGCCAACAGAAAGTGCATGAAAGTGAAATATGTCACTTCTGAGCCAAACGGTTAAGTCGAGGGTGTGCCAAGCTCCTTCCCTCACTCGCTAATTGAATGGGGAGAACTCTGAGGACCTGGATGGGGAAAGACCCCTTGGATGAAGGGGCTGAGGCCTCTCCATGACCACATGGAAGGCCACCCAGCAGGAACACCCATCTAGGATTTGACATGAGCAAGAAGGAAACTCCCATTGTGTCCAACCGTTGGGAATATGGGATTGATCCATCAGCACCGCTTGGAAAGAACTGACTTGGAAAATTGACTTGGAAAGAATGTCAAAACTCACACAAAATAAAAATGAAAGGATGAAATTTCAAGTACAAATAAAAGTTCGAATATCCCCTCTTCCCAGGCGATGACTTAGTGCACCTCCTTAGGGTACACATCACTTCTGAATATCTTTGTGACTTGACAGAGAGGTTTCTAATGAACAACTTTGCTTATAACAATCTTGCTCATAGAAAACCTGAACCATGCCCCAAAGGAGAAAACCTGATCAGACGTAGACCATTTCTAGTGCCGTGCTCTCATCTTTTAAAAATGAAAAAAAAAAAAAAAAACCTTAAAGGAGTTTTTGTAGGTTTTCCTCTTTTGAGTTTCTGTTTGCTGCTTTTTCTTCCTCCTTTTGCCTCATGGCTGTTTTCCCAAGCAGCGGGCTGCTTGCATTGTTAACAGGGGACCCAGGCCCCAGCCGCTGGCTTTTGACCCTGGGATGTCTTTTGGATTATTACTCTGACTGGGACTCGGAGCACCAGGTTAATACACTCAGAAAAGTCTTGGGGATGAGAGGTTGCAGGAGTTAATCTCTTATAGACACGTAACTATCTAAATTGCTCCTTGTCAAGTAACCTTTGTGCAGGGACACCCGAGGGAGGTTGCCGCGGGTGGCAGGAGAACATGACTCTAACCAGCACTTGTCAGCGATGTGGCTTGACAAGGAACAGGGTGAGCAGAGAGGGAGTGAGACTTGCAGCTCATCCAAATGCCAGCCGTCCCCTGCCTCCCTGAAATCACCCAGCTTGTGCCATAGAAGCTTTTGGTGGTGGCACTCACTGAATGCTTGTGCCCTCTCCCAAATTCACACATTGAAGCCCTAACATCCATGTGTTGGTGGTCGGAAGTACTTAAGGAATCACAAGGGCAGAAGGGCCCTGATCCCATAGGTTTGGTGTCCTCTGAGAAGAAAGAGCCGGGAGCTCTCTGACACCCACCAGCCTCGCTTTCCCAGCGCGGGGGCACACATGCGCAGAGGAAAGGCCACGTGAGGACACGGCAAGCCACGAAAGGAGAACTCTCACCAGAAAAACGAATCAGCCAGAACCTTGGTCTTAGCCGTGCAGCCTCCAGAACTGGGAGAAAACAAATGTCTGTTATGTAAGCCTCGTAGTCCGTGGTATTTTGTTACAGCAGCCCAAGCTGACTAAGACCGGTGGCTTGTGGAGCAGGATGCTGCAGTTCAAACAACTCACCATTTAGAGTCTTTTTTTTTTTTTTTTGTCTTGGAGAGATCTCAAGCCCTCATTTAGTGGATAAGTACATTCTGTGCTCTCAGCTAGTGCCCAGGATGGGTACACATGTAAGAAAAATGGAGACGTGCTTACACTCTCTCTCATTTAACTTATTTGTACTTACTACATTGACCCACATTTCTGTCATCCTGGTAGGGCACAATATTTGAAAAAGTACTATCTTGGTAAATTTTTCTTTTCTCCGTAGTTTTTAGATATGCATTAAGGTCACTTGTTTTAATTTCTAAATTTCAGAATGAAAATTCAAAATGACTTTAAAAAACTAGTGAAATTACACTAGAGTAGTGGTCGGCAAACTCATTAGTCAACAGAGCCAAATATCAACAGTACAACGATTGAAATTTCTTTTGAGAGCCAAATTTTTTAAACTTAAACTTCTTCTAACACCACTTTTTCAAAATAGACTCGCCCAGGCCATGGTATTTTGTGGAAGAGCCATATTTAAGGGGCCAAAGAGCCGCATGTGGCTCGTGAGCCGCAGTTTACCGACCACGGCACTAGAGTAAGAAGAGGGTAATATTACAAAGAGTACTCAGATTCGTGACGATTGAGTTGTCTTGGGCCTTGTGGCAGGTTAATTCTGGACCAGGAACTGAATAATTTAGCATTAAGCAAATAAGGATACTTTAACAAAAAGTAAGAAGCAATTCCTCTGTCTCACCCAGAAACATGAAACCCTTGTTTGAATATGACGTATACTGCCAGACTCCAGGCTTAGAAGTAATATGAAAAATTTTAGTCTAAAAGTAACAACCTAATTTTTGCAATGATTGGAGAAAAACAGCTAAAGAATTAGGGTTCCTAGCCTCAAAATACAGAATATGAAGGACACTCTGTAAATGATCCTCAAGTGTATGAGGAAGAGTGAGGTGATTAGCTACTTCCTTCCAGTGAAGAAAGAATCAGAGGAAATGTATTTAAATTGCGGCAAGATCCATTTAAAACTTGGATCTACTTTTCAGATTTAGAAAAAGCCTTTAATCTAAAGGAATCAAGGTGTTTAAATTAGACTACATAGAAGTTTCTAAGCTGAGCAATAGCATGAAGGAATGGCCCATGGTGAAATTGTAACTGCTATTTTTACAACTGAAAAAAAAAATGCTCTAGTAAAAGACTGAGAAACTCTAGAGATAGTCACCTCAATCCGTGCAGCAAAGGAAGGGGAATTGAATGAGGGCTTTGGAGAGGGGCCTAGGCTGGTAACTGGCTTCATAATACGCATCTTTGCTTGGCAAATGAATATCCACGCTGAGGCTCCCCTCAAACAGGAAGAGGTACTTCCGATATGCTCAGAGGGACCCTGCACAGATTGCTCTGAGATGTCAAGTTCCCCTTGGAGATAGAATTCACAGGATCGCCAGCTTCCTGCTATGCTGAGAGCAAAGCAGCAGGAGGAAGAGGTAGAGAAAAGGCAGCATTTCCATTACAGCCAAGGCCCTGAGACCTTTAAGGGAGAGCCAGAGAAGAAAGTGCATCCCCTCTCAGGAACTGGCAGAGCTCAAGAACAGGTGGCCAAGTTGGCTTTGGAATGAAGTGGTTATCCCCGGGGATCCTGCCTCAGATAAAGCTGAAACGGCTTTACTAGTCATCGGATTTGGACCGATTATCCTACACCTTACACTCTAAGGCAAGCACTGGGCTAGGGCTGAGGACCATCTCAGGAGAAATTCAGGGGAAGGGGCAGAGCCATCAGAGCCCAGCCTTTCTGTAAAGGCTGTAAAGGTGGGTAGAGACTCCACGCACTGGCTATCTTGAACTTCAAAGATCACGAGAAGGGTGTTGGCCAGAAAGAAGGGTGGTGGTTCTCTCTTCTCCGCACATCTTTCCCTCCATCCGAAGTGTGTGTGTGTGTGTGTGTGTGTGTGTGTGCTCGAGCCCAGCCCAGGTCCCTGAATGATGGGAGAAGCATGACTTACTGTGCACGAAATATTCTCTCAAACTCGAGTGACCCAGAGACTGCCGGGGGCATAACTTTGTATTTTAATCTTGCTTTTGCTACATGCAAAGCAAAATAACCTGCAAGTAAAGGGGAATCAATGTTAAAAATCTGGCACATTATTTTTCATTAATAAAATGCTCATTTAAACCACACTTAGATACCACTGCATGCCTATTAGATGTGTAAAATTTGCCCTAGCTCGTTTGGCTCAGTGGGAAGAGCATCAGTCTGGGAACTGAAGGGTCCCAGGTTCAATTCCAGTCAAGGGGGCATGTACCCAGATTGCAGGCTCAATCTCCAGTAGGGGGCATGCAGGAGGCAGCTGATCAATGATTCTCTCTCATCATTGATATTTCTAACTCTCTCTCCCTCTCTCCTCCTCTCTGAAACCAATAAAAATATTGTTTAAATATGTAAAATTTAAAAGACAGGTCATACTAATTTACAAAGACAGACAAATGAGGATATAAGAGTAACTGGAACTCTTACCACCGCTGGTGGGAAAGTAAAATGGTACAACCACTTAAAAAACCATTTGGCCGGATTTGCTAGCTAAGCATAGCTAAACCAGATGATTCAGACTTTCCACCCCTCTGTGGGCATGTCTTGCCCAGTGTCCTGCTTAACCCTTGCTGATGAGGACACTGAAGGATACAACATCTTGGCCAAGCCACCCAACTGAGAAGTGGCTGACGGGACAGATTCCAAGAATTCAGAACCCGAGCTGCTTCTGCCATGACACATGGGGTCCTGACTCCATAACAGCAGACTCTTGTAGTAGCTACAAATTCTGGTTCTTATGCCAACTGAATAGCTCCTCTCTCTCTCTCTCTCTCTCTGTCTCTCTCTCTCTCTCTCTCTCTCTCTCTCCCTCTCCCTTACTCCCATCATCCAATATTTCCTGTCCACCCCAATCACCATTGGCGTAGTCTCCTCTCCTCTCTTCCTACTCCCACCCGTGGCACCCAGCCGCCAGACCTTCTGGCCCAGTTCACAGTGTCCCTGCACCCACCAGCCAAAGAAGCCTCCTGTGAGGTTGACACAGGCTCTGTCAGCTGGGGTGCCCTTGGCCCCACTCCTGTGCTCTCTACAGTGTGGAGATGCAGTTCCCATGGTTGGTAGTGGCTCCATGTGGGTCTATGCAACCCAGGGGGCCAGCATGGGGCACGTCAGACCCAAGTGCTTCTTAAATGGTCACAAACATCCTCCATGAAAGGCTGTGACTCAAACCACAAAAGGGTGTAATATTTCCATAAATCCACAAAGCAAACTGGCTAGGCAAGGCATCGAGGGCGTGTGCAAGCTGAACTTTATCCTCAACTGTGGTGCCTTCGTGCAGTCCACAGCCCTGCCCAGTTTGCAGGCACAAACAGCCTTGGCAGGATAAAGAAATGTGTATGTGGCTTGGAGTCTTGCCCAGCAGTGTTCAGACCCTCTTCCCCATTTAGAAGGTAAGAGCGCCTATGACCCCCGTGGAGAAAAGCCCTCTGTCTGACCGGGCGACTGGGATACTGAATAATCCTAGTGGGGAAGTGCTTTAGAATTTAGAATTCAGTCCTGAATTGGAGGCTCATATCTCTGCAGGAGATTCCTTTTAAACTGATACTCAGACCTGCCATAAGCAGTTTATTTCTGAAAACACATTAATTAAAAGATCAAAGTTTAAGAAACCACAGCCAGAGTTCACAGGCAGGTACAACATCGCCTTTGGAACACTCGTAATTAATATTTATAGTCAGTTTGCCTTGCTCCTGGTTAGCACACTTGGAATGCTGGCTTGAACTGGGCTGTGGGTTGTCACCACAGATGAGAACTAATCCCTGAGATGATCTGAATCTCCACCTGTCCCCAAGGAAGGAGGTGCTGGGCAGACTATGGTCTCCGGAACAACCCAGAAACCAACCTCCCTCAACCACGCACACCCTCACACACACACTCTCACATACACACACACACACATTATCACACACAATCACACACACACTCTCACACACACAAACACACTCACACACTCTCTCACATACACACACACACACACACACACTCTCTCTCACACACACACACATACATACATACATACATACATGCAAACACACACGCACACGCTGCTGAACTCTTACTTTGCTGACAGGCAGAGAGGACAGAGACAGCAGCCAGCAAAACTGAGTCTCCAGCCATCTTTCACTGAGAAGGTTCTGCTTCTGGGAACTGTTTGTAGAAATGAGGGGAAGAGAACAGGGCCCGTTGGTGACCTTCCTTATAAGGTAAACAAAGCCAGGAGAGAAAAAGATGATTGCAGGGTGGGGTAACCTTTGCTCTGGAACAAGAACAGGAACAGGAATGCGGAAAGAGGCAGGTCTTCATCTGCCTAGCTGCTCCCTGAACTTGATTCACTGGCTCCCGTGCCAGCCAGTGGCTGCAGATTCCCGAGGCAGCAGCACCTGCAGCGAAACCGTCTTCTCAGCCAATTCCAAAACAATTTCTCTCCCCCCATCCCAACATGGGGGCCCCTTTGTCCGCTCCCCAGCTCCACAGCCTGCTGAGACTTTTCTCATCTCCTATGGGAAAAGTAAAAGGAAGCTTTTATTTAATCCCAGTGAGCTTTAAATCTAATCTACTTTAAACAGAGTCTAACTTTATTCCCCAGTAAATAACAGACCCAGAATTGGAACCCAAGTCCAGCAGGTCCCACTGGGCCCTGTCCTCTGTCCCATGCTGCCACCCACGGTCACCTTGACACACTCACGATCCTGGTGACAATGTTTTTTGAGATATAATTGACATATAACATTGTATTTATTTCCGATGTACAACATGATGATTTGATATTTGCATATATCGTGAAATGATCACTCCCATAAATGTAGTCAACATTCTTTGCCTCACATAAATTTTTTCTTGTGATTTACCTTTAGTCACCTTGCTGTACATTACATCCCCAGGACTTATTTGTTTTATAACTGGAACTTTGTTTCACAGATTGAAAAACAAACAAGCTAGGATATATGTTCTGAGAAAGAACAGGGCCCGAGAGGAAAGAAGTGGAGCGAGACTGCAGACTTAAATATAAGGTAAAGCGGAAACCAAGATGTCGGCATAGGTAAACCCCTGAACTTGCCACCTCACACAATCTTTTCAAAACTACAACTAAAAGACAAAACATACATCATCCAGAACCACAGGAAGGCTGGCTGAGTGGGAATTCTACACCTAGAAGGGAAGAGAAAAGCACAGAGACTCATAGGAGCTGCGGAAGTGAAATGTGGAGGTACGGAGGTGTGCGCAGAAAGGGCTGGCAACTGAGTGCATGGTTGGCTTTCTCAATCAGGAGGGAGACACAAGCTCCCAACTGCTCCGAACTCCAGTTCCAGGCAAGACTCTGGGGACCCAGATTCATAGGGGGAGAAACTGTACTGTCTGACTTCAGGCGGAACTTGAGGGTGGCTTTCTCTCAGAGGTGTTTGCAGCAATTACTGAGGGACACTGACTGAGACCCGAGGGCCTCTTAGGGCATGGCTGATGGTCAGCCATAGCTGTTTGCTCCACGCTAAGACCCCATCCCTCCCAAGCTGTGTACAGAGGCTTTTGCATATGAATGGCCTAACTCTTTGCAACCTAAAATTACCTAACAAACTGCAACTGGTTCAGAACACCATAGAGCCACCAAAAGAAGGCCCAAGGCCCCACAACAACTTGTACTGCCTCACAACTGAGCCTCATCTGGGCACCTCCAAACCCCAAACAAAGAAGAAGAACCTGTAGATCTCTCCGTAGCTCCTGCTGGGTGGCCTCAGAGACTAAATTTGCACCTTCTTGGATCTTCCAGTGATCAGAGTGGACCATCCAGATTATAACTCCTCAGATACATAATGGACACGCTCAAGGGGCAGACTCAGTGAGCACCAAAGCCTCACTGAAGCAAGTCTTGCCCCATAAGGGTATCTCCAACACAGAAGTTATCCCATCGTAGACACAGCCAATTGGCCTGGCAGTCAATTCCTCCCAGTGATAACAACAACAATCAAGGCTTAACTACATTAAGACTGCACACACAGCCCACAAAGGGATGCACCAAGAATGTCCACCTCAGGTAACTGGAGAGGCTGAGCCACTGGGCCATATAAAACACCTAGCACACAAAGCCACTCTATCAACTCAGGGAAGCAGCCAAAATGCAGAGACAAGTAAACAGGTACAAATGACAGAAATGGAGGAAAGCAAACTACTGGACATAAAGTTCAAAACCACAGTTAAAAGGTTTTTCAAGAATCTCCTAGAAACCGCCAATAAATTTAGTGAGACTCTCGAAGATATGAAAAAGAAGCAACTAGAAATTAAGTATACACTGACTGGAATAAAGAATAATATACAGAGATCCAACAACAGACTAGTGGATCCCAAGAATCAAGTCAAAGATTTGAAATACAAAGAAGCAAAAACACCCAACTGGAAAAGAATCCAAAAATATGAAGATAGTGTAAGGATCCTCTGGGACAACTTCAAGCGTACCAGTATCAGAATTATGGGATGCCAAAAGAAGAGAGAGAGCAAGATACTGAAAACCTATTTGAAGAAATAATGACTGAAAACTTCCCCACCTGGTGAAAGAAATAGACTTACAAGTCCAGGAAGTGTACAGAACCCCAAACAAAAGGAATCCAAAGAGGACCACACCAAGACACATCATAATTAAAATGCCAAGAGCAAAAGACAAAGAGACAATATTAAAAGCAGCAAGAGAAAAACAAGGGAGTATCCATATGACTGTCAACTGATTTCTCAATAGGCCAGACGGGAGTGGCAAGAAATATTCAAAGTGATAAATGGCAAGAATCTACAACCAAGATCATTCTACCCAGCAAAGCTATCATTCATAATTGAAGATCAGATAAAGAGCTTTATAAATAAGAAAAAACTAAAGGAGTTCATCAGCACCAAATCAGTATTATATGAAATGATGGAAAGTATTCTTTAAGGGGAAGAAGAAAAAGGTAAAGATAAAAATTATGAACAACAAATACATATCTATCAACAAGTGAATCTAAAAATCAAGTGAATAAAAAATCTGATGAACAGAATAAACTGGTGAATATAATAGAATCAGGGGCATAGAAAGGGAATGGACTGACAATTCTCCGGGGGAAAGGGGTGTGGGGGCTGCAGGAAGAGACTGGACAAAAATCGTACACCTATGGATGAGGACAGTGGGGGGAAAGGGGGAAGGGTAGAGGGTGGGGTGGGAACCAGTTATAATCTGGATGGTCCACTCTGATCACTGAAAGATCCAAGGGTAGAAGGAAGGCTATGGGGGGAAAAAAGAGGAACAATTGTAATAATCGGAACAATAAGATTTATTTTTTAAAAAAACATAAACAAATAAATATAAGGTAAAAAAAAAAAAAAGTAAGTGGTGCGATAGTTTAGTTGACCTCTGGTAGAAAACACAGGGACATGCTGGCTGAGGGCCTCTGTACAGAGCCACGCCCCACAACACCCACGTAGGCATGGCACCCAGTGGAGCCCATTCATCATAGTCCCACCTCTGTCCATGCAGCCGTTTTGCTCTGTAAAGATGCAACTGCCCTCAGAATAAAGTCGGGGGCCCTCCTTTGTCTCAGATCACTTAAACTCGCGGGATCCCCAGTGTCCAGTTCCTGTTCCAGGAGGGCCAGCACACCTCAGCCTCACACAGGTCTGCCCCTGAGCTCCCGGTCCAGACAGTAAGGTAACACCACCATGGGCAGGATTTATGGCCTCCATTTGTTAAGAGAGGCTAATGCGGGCTGAAGGGAAGGTCAAATGAAATAGGGCTGTTAGGAAGGTTGAATTAATTAACATTTATAAAGCACTTAAAATAGGACATGGCATCTAAAAGTGTGTGCTATGTATTTGTTAAATAAGCACATAAAATACCTAGAAAAGTATTGAGCATATTGGATACATAATGCTAAAAGGTAAAAACACAGGCCTCTCAGACAAATACAAAATGAAAACACTTCAGAGAGTTTATTGAATTTGTTCATGAGGGAAGCAGTATGCCATTTTAATCAGTTCAAAGGAGAATTCAAAGGAACACACGTATGTCGTGTTAAAAAATGATACTCAACTGAATGACTCTTGAAGATCTTATTGGCTTTATTCAGTGATACCTGACCCAGGCAGCACCCCATCTACCAGATAGGAAGGAACTCCAAGGAACTGTACCAAATGAAAGACTTCGGCAGAGGGGGGGCGGGCACAAGCAAGTTATACTTGGCAGAAGCGACTAGTTATTGCAAAGTCACTTCCTTTAGAGGATGGCAGGAGTTCAACAGGCCAGTTATCTAACCAGTGCTGATCAGGCGATTCCTGATTGGCTGGTGTAGGATTCCAGCGAGCTGAAGCTGTAATAAAGTCCGGTTTGGTGGCACGGTGCTTATTGTCTTGTTTTCAGCACTAAGAAATAAGGAATGTCAAAATTAATTTACAGATACTTGCAAACCGGATCTTCTCACAATGCCCTGCTGGTCTCTGCAGGTTCACCCTGGTCTTACTTGTTTTTGAAGCCAAAGAAGATTAAGATGATGCAAGAAGGTGAGTCCTAGAAGTCTAGGACAGTATCGCAACTCCTCTGTGAGTTTGATTGAATGGTTTGACCTTCAGTACACAGCAGAGATTCTAAACTGCACACCAGCTGCCCTGCACCCCCATCACCATCTCCTAAAATAACATCCCAAAGGACAAGTCCTGGGGGGGAGAGGGGGTAGAGCAGGGACGGGGTGAGGGGGCGGGGCTGGGCCTGAGGGCAGGCAGAGGCTCTCCTTAAGGGAACTGCTCTGAGAACACGAAGTGGCAGAGCAAAGAGGTGAGCAGGGAAATGGGTGCCCTGTCTGATGGCTGAAACCTTTAGGAGTTTATAGCTCCTGTTTTGAGAATGTTGGGCATATCCATACTAAAGAACTAGCTTTAAAACAAAAAACAACAACAACAAAACAAAAAAACAGACAACTCCAGAGTGACCTTCTTTGTCTCTCCAATGAATGACCTTCTTTCCACTTTCCAGACACATCCTGCGATTCCCTATTGACTTCTCCCCACCGATGCCAGTCAGTCTGCAAACCCAGGTCCTAAGTGTTGATTGGCACAATGGGAGAAAGTGCCTCCAGTGCTTGGGAGCTTTAATAGAGCTTGAGATGCAACTGGTTTCTGCCATTGGGAAGGTGTACAACAATGGAGCAATACTAAGCCTGTGTCTGGGCTGACCCACCAGTCCTTGCAACACAGCACACAGCCTGTTAAAACGTGACTCATGGAAACCCCAAAAGGAGGACCATAGGCCAGTCAGGTCCTGCAGAAAAAAAAACATAATAAAACCCCGACAGTCCCAAACAGGAAAAACCAGGTAATAACATCAGGAGGCAGGAAGGCCTAGGGCTGTTCTGCTACCCTGGCAACAGGATAAAGAATTTCAAATACTGCCCTAGCCAGCATGGCCCAGTGGTTGAGCATTGACCCATGAACCAGGAGGTCACAGTTCAATTCCTGGTCAGGGTACATGCCCAGGTTGGGGGCTTGATCACCGGTATGGGCGTGCAGGAGGCAGTCGATGGAAGATTCTCTCTCATTGTTGATGTTTCTATCTCTCTTTCCCTCTCCTTTCTTCTCTCTGAAACCAATACAAACATTTTTAAAAAATAATTTTAAATATTGGATATGTGCTTTGCTCTTCTTTTCCTTTCTTTATCTTTTTCTCTTTTTAATCAAACTTTTCTATTTGTTTTTATAAAGTCTTCACTTTCTTAAATCTTTAAATTTTTTTAAATTACAGTTTACATTCAATATTATTTTTTATTTGTTTTATCCTTCTTCCTTTTTGTTTATCCTTCCTGCTTTCTTTTGATTGTGTTCTTTTCTTGCCTCTGTTTCTAGGACTTTGTCCACAGAGCATCCTCAGAATCTCAGTCTCTGGCAAGCCAACCCATCCAAGAGGGAATTCCAGACAACACAGCTTCCACCAACCTCTGAACCCACTTCCCATTCACTCTCAGAGGACCCACCAGCTCATCTCATTCCAGCCCTAATTTGCAATTGGAAGGTTCTGGACAGCCACACAATTCAGAGCAGAGAGCTGTGGCTTAACTTTGTCCTTCCTGTCAAGAGAAGTTATATCTTGTCACACCACTAGGGGGTGTAAGTCACAGGGTTACCAGAACTTGGGATTCCACTGGTTGGGAGGCAGCTGGAGCATCAGGACCAGCAAATGGGGCTCCCCGGTCTCAGCTTCTTCCTCCATCTCTCCAGAGGCCCCTGAGATCAGAACTGGAACAAGTCCATTCACAAAAGCTGTTTGCCAAAATCACTCCTCCTTGGTGCCCTAAAACACATCAGGTTTTCAGAAGTCCACATAATGACCCCTTCCAACAAGAGCCCTGCGATGTGCTGGAGCTTCAAGCCAAATGTAGGAATCTCAGGGCTTAATCCTTAGTCCTGTCTCACTCAAAACTATGCAAGAGCCAAACACAGACCTTGCGCAGAAAGGGTCGTGGGCAGCTGAGCCCAGCTGTACAGTATTGATAAAGCAGTTCTTTGAGGTTTGAAAAAAAAAGAAAAAAGAAAGGGTCCAAAAGAGGACACTTCAGAGGAGGCTTCCCTGTTGGGGACCACAGGAGGCAGTCTGTCAGGGGTGAGAGGTGAGATCA
Organism: Lasiurus cinereus; assembly: GCA_011751065.1. Taxonomy (NCBI): domain Eukaryota; kingdom Metazoa; phylum Chordata; class Mammalia; order Chiroptera; family Vespertilionidae; genus Lasiurus; species Lasiurus cinereus. Next base: position 22,083,241 of record JAAGEH010000293.1, on the reverse strand, counting down.
ACCAAAGGAAGTCCCACCGAGTGGACGCAACAGCCAAAGGGTGAATTCCACTTTTTGATCAATATTTTGAAGAATCAAAAGTCCTATCTCAGACTTTGGTTTGATCTTTCAATGCATCCCTGGCTTCTAGAGCGGTTTGGCAAAATTAAAGCGCAGTCTGCAGATTTCTTCGCCTAAATTCTTTGCAGAGGAGCAGGTCACAGAGCTGGGCCGAGTCTGCAGAGGCGCCTGGGTCAGGCAGGCTGTTTGGTTGGGAGAACATCAGTAAAGAAGGCTGGCTCCACAGGGGCAGAGAAAAACCTAAAGCAAGCAAAGGAAGGAGTCTGGAGATATTCTCAAAAATGTGCCTAAGTAGTATTCGCCCACTCGTTCCTTCATTCATTATCCAGTGCACTGAGAATGTGCCACAGGCCCAGGCTGTGCTGAGCCCCGGGACTCAGGGCTGAGCAAGACAGCAGCAGCCCTGACCTGCTGGCGTTTCAAGAGTGTGAGCACAAGCATGAACAAGGCTGCACCGAGCTAGTCAATTCAGCACCACTGTGCTGAGTGCTATAAGTGGCAAGTCCAGTGCCACCGGAGCATGCACCAGGGCACTAACCTGGTCTGGAGGCCACAGAAGCCATCACAGAAGTGCTGTCTCAGCTGAGGACAGCTAGGTAATGCAGTGACAGCTAGGTGAACGGTGGGGAGGACTAGTAATGCAGTGACAGCGAGGTGAACGGCTGCAGGTGTGTGCGTTGGGCTGGACAAGTGGGTGAAAAGGGGATGTTCCGGGCTGAGGAACAGCAGTAGAAACACCGGAAAAGGGCAAGGCCGTGGTATGATCAAAGAATTCTGCTGAGCTAGGGCCCACCCACACCGGGCCTGTAAGTGTGCTCACTTTAGTACAGAGCTGCTCGACCAAGATGGTCTTGTTCCCTCCCTCATCCTAGGACATTTGGCAATGTCTGGAGACACTTTTCCTTGTGCAGTCGGGGAATAGAGAGTTACAGATGTCCAGGTCAGGATGCTGCTGCGCCTTCTGCACTGCACGGAGGCCCCCACAATGAAGAACCATCCCACTCAAATGTGCCGAGGGCCAGAGCCCTGCTCTACAAAGAGGAGGAGGAGACACTATAGGGCTTTAAGCGGGGAGATGTCAGGAGATTTGTTTCCAAAATCTCAGTGCGGACTGATGGGGGCCACCGTGTAGACATAAACGGGTCTGTCTGGAGCCTATTGTGGGCAGGAGGAGGCGGCGGCCGGCCTGGGGGGAGGTCAGTGGAAGGAGAGGAGTGAATGGACAAGAACGATATCTGAAAGAACAAACCAGTCGGATGCGGTGACAGACTGGTTGTGGAGGTAGCTCAGCCCACACGGTCTGAAGCAGCAGAGCCCCAGGCAAGGGAGGCCTAAACCGGCTGCTTTATTTGGATGGTGTGATTCCAAGGCAACAAGAGAGGGGGCGCTCCCGCCTGCAGCAGCGCTTTAGATGAGCTTCGGTGACACGCAGCTGCCGCTCAGAATGGGCTGCGAGAGGAGGTGCCCTCAGACCAGGCATCGAGGGAGGGAAGGAGAATTTATCTTCTGCCACCCAGCTTCCCCCAGGACAGTTTTTAAGCATATTTGCAAATTATTTGACATTTCTCCCATCATGACTTGGGACCACATCCTCTTCTGTGACTCTGGACTGTTAATACTCCCTCGTAGCCAGAAGGTCATGCTGTGTGACTTAGTAGAGGTGGTGATGTGTGACTTCCTGCTTCACTCACGGGAGCACTGTGCATGGAGCCCTGGGTGCCATGCAAAAAGCCTGAGGCCACCATGCTGGGCTGGTCCACGCCCACAGCCAGTAGGAACAGCTGCATCTGCGAGCGAAGGTTCGTTCGAATGAGTCTATTGCAGAGTCACTTCCAGCCGTTGAGTCTCCCAGCTTTAGCCTCAGACACAAGCCAGTCCTCCTGTGGCCTACTGACCCACATAATCGGTGAACCTGATTCAAGGTTGCTCTACACCCCATGTGGGGTAATTTGTCACACCTGAGTAGTTACTGCCAACGACCTCGAGTTACAAGTTAACAACTCAGTCATCCAGGTTGCATCCCTTGGTCCCTCTGGCATCACTCCCCGTGCCCTGCAGTGTGGCGCTTCAGACAAGAGTCGGGACACAGGATGGCTGGCGGGCCTCATGTGGCAGATGAGATACCCCCCAGGGAGTCAGGCGGCCACAGTGGAGCCGATGTGGAGCATGCGGATGAAGATGGATTCAGTAAAGAGCTGAGATCAAGAGTGTTGGGCATGGTGCCCCGGATGTGTCTGATGGATGAAAAGGAAGCAGGAGCTAAGGGTTCCTATATTTCTGGTTTCTGACTTGAGCAACCAGGTAGGTTAATGATGATGCCATTTACTGAGATAGGAATTAGATCAAAGGAGGGTTTCAGTTTGAAATGCTCATGAGTCCATTGGGTATGGCAAAAAGTAGGAGCCCAGGTCACCAAAGATGGTCAAGGTCATTGATGTGAAGACTACGGGGCCTCAAGAGGGCTTAGGGTCGACCCCTGATCCTTCTTTCCTGTGTGATGAATATTTTCTAACTCTTAGGTTGGGACCCTTGCCCCACTGAATAATGTACTTCAAGATTAGTGTTAGAGAAGACAGAGGTAGCCCCCAGGAAAGTGCACAGCATCTGCAAGAACTGCCATATACAGACACATGCCCTAAGCCCCAGATTTTTTTAATGCCAGGGGAAGATATTTCAGTTACTTTCAAATACGCTATAATCCTTTTTCCGCAGGCAACTGTCCTCTCTCCTCCCTCTCATCTTTAAAGCAAATTGCAGATGTTCGTTGTGTGCATAATGGTAGTCTGTTTTTGCATCATTTAGATAACGGGTGTCTGTGACTCATGTTCCTGTCAGTGTTGCTGTAATCTATAGACTCAATATTTGCAGGCTTGGAGATCTCCAAAGGTGAGCCCTCCACCTTCTGGCCCTCATCGTAGGTAGGCAGGGTCCTCTTCTGAAACAAGTCATGGTCAGACCTGGGGACACTAGTGCTGATTCCTGTGAGGACAGGGCCTATCGGTCTCACTTTCTCCTGTTCTCAGTTCTTCCAGATGCCTCTCCCCTCACCCTACTACTAATAAAATAAATTAAAAAGACCGTACAGGCTTTTAATTATTTACAAAATCATGTAAGAGTGGGGGGGAGGGTGGGGGGCGAAATACAAGAAAAAATGAAGGGAGAAAGGGATGAAGTGTTTACTGAAGTACAACATTCCAAGAATTATGATGTTCTGGGGTTTTATCTCAATGAGTCCTCACAAAATCCTGTTGGTATTAGTGACCCTTATTTTTTAGCTGAAGAAGCTGATGCGCAGAGAGAAGAGATTATGCAGCTAATGAGATGGTTCCAGGTCCGCGCTCTTGGCACTCTCACTTTCTTCCCAAGAGCCTTTGTGTCCATGACTCCTTGCAGAACCAAAGGCGTCTCTCCCTGTGTGTAGGGGGGTGGGAGGGACGCCAGGCTGTATGCACCGAACCGCTGTATCTCTCCATGAGCACCACCAGATGGCGCAGTGAGAAGCTAAAAATCCGGCTGCCTTTTCTGGGCGCACTTGGCGAGACAGACAAGCGTGGGTAAAACAGCTGCAAGGAGGATGTCAAAACAGAGTTCTATTTCGGAAAGTGAAGCCTTCTGCCTGGCCCTGTCTCCCACCGCGACGGTTGGTTGGCTCTCCGCAGACTATAAATGAATGTGCCTCTTGCTTCTCTCCCCATCCAACTGCTAACCCACATCTCTGCTTCTATTTTCTCTCCATCCCTGACACTGGTCCCGCCCACATCAGGGAATAGTCTGTTCTAAAGAGAGAGGCCAGCAGCAGACAAGCTGGGTGGTGAAGAGAATCCTTCCCCATAGCAACTGGTGGGCTGTGCCCCACACATATCCTCTCCCATCCCTTACCAACAGACACTCACATCACAGCATACGCACCACAGCGCATGCTGATCTGAGCACATGCCTGTCTGAGTCAGCTGCCATAACAAAGCAGCACACGCAAGAGGGCTGAAACAGCAGAGGTTTATGTTCTCGCGTTCTCGAGGCTGGAAGGCCCAGATCCTGCCAGCAGGTTTGTTTTCTTCGGAGGCCTCTCTCCTGGCCGGCAGAGGGCTGTCTTCTGACTGTGTCCTCACCCGGTCATTTCTCCACGTGTGCATCCCTGGTCTTGCTCTGTGTGTCCCCACCTCCTCTTCTTGACAGGACACCAGTCAGCTTGGATCAGGGCCCACACTAATAGCCATATTTAATGTATTTAATATATGTTTCTTGATTTTTTTTTGAGAGAGAGAGAGAAAGGGAGAGGGAGTGAAGAAAGAAAGAGAGAGAGAGAGAGAGAGAGAGAGAGAGAGAGAGAGAGAGACATCAATTGCTTGCCTCCCATACTCACCCCAACTGGGAATGGAATCTGAAGCCTGGGTATGTGCCCTGACCAGGAATCGAACCCAAGACCTTTTGGAGCCTGGGTGGATGCTCAATCAACTGAGCCACAGGTGCCCCTCCATTCCCCAAGCTCCATGACCACAAAATTGTTATATGTACTAGACCTTTGCCAAATATTTGCAGGTAAAGGAGAGACCACAGAAGAGCATGCAGCTAGAAATAACTTAAAGCTGAACATTACTCATGATATCCTAGAGTCCTTAATAGGAATTTATCAGGGATCTTTTGTTAAAATATATTTTTATTGATTTGAGAGAGAAAGGAAAATAGAGATAAAAACCATCAATGATGAGAGAGAATCATTAATTGAGTGCCTTGTGCATACCCCACACTGGGAATCGAGCCAACAACCTGGACATGTGCCCTCACTGGGAATTGAACCGTGACCTTCTGGCTCATAGGTTGACGTTCAACCACTGTGCCATGCCAGTCTGGCAGGGACCATCTTCCCCCTTAGATTCCAGTTCTGCCAGTTTTGTTCAGGTCACCTCTCTCTAGAGAGACTCCTCATCACCTTTCTTCCCCCCCAGGTCATCTGGTTCCCCAAGCCCCTTCTATTGCAAGCTCTTAAGTGCACGTACCAATAGGTATTCATACATGCAGCAGCACTGTCCTTTCATACCTCTTGCCACCAGGGGACCCACCTTTTAGGTATTTTCTTTTTTTTAATAATAATAAATATTTTTTTTATTGATTTCAGAGAGGAAGGAGAGGGAGGGAGTGATAGAAACATCAATGATGAGAGAGAATCATTGATCAACTGCCTTCTGTATGCCCCATACTGGGGATCGAGCCTATAACCCATGTGCCCTGACAGAGAATCAAACTGTGACCTGCTGGTTCATAGGTCGATGCTCAACCAGAGCCAGGCCAACTGGGCATTTTAGATATTTTCTTAAAGAAAAGAGCCATCACTCTCCAAGAGGAATTCTGTCCCTCCCCAAAAAAAGCAGAATTACAAGAAACTGTTCTGATAAAACAGCTTTATCGTGTTCCTATTACCCAAGATAAAATGACATCATGCAGCTGATAGGATTAAAATCTGAAAAGCACTTTTCTAGTTCAAATATGATGAGAGAAAGTTTATGTACAATCTCACAATCCCATCTAACAAAGAGATGATCCATGAGCCAAAGATATATTTGTGGGCAAGGCCTGAAGTATGCAAACCTCAGGGAAGATGAGTTGTTGGTAAATTGCGATGCTAAACTGAAGGAATGAATGAGGTATGTGAATATGATGCTGTGATTTATAGCAAGAGATATACATTTGGTCTTTGTCCCGGTTTCTGGCACAGAGCTCCTGCATTTTTTTTGAATAGTTACAGAACTATAAAAGTGAAAAAGAGTGTCTTATCATAACAAACCCAATTCAACCACTCCTGGGTGTAGGGTGTATGCTAATGAGGTGACTCTTGCAAAGCCCCTAAGAATACTGGTTTGTTACCTTGAGAACCAACCATATGATTAGACAATTAGAAAATTCAAACATACACACACACACGCACGCACGCACGCACGCACGCACACAGATGTACTAGGGAGGGGAGAGGGCCTATAGGTTGAATCAATCACCAATGGCCAGTGATTTAATCATGCCTATGCAATGAAGCCTCCATAGAAACCCAAAAGGATGGAGTTCAGAGAGCCTCTTGGTTGTAGACACGCAGAGGTGCTGCGGGGGTGGCCTCCATGCCCCTTCCCATGTACCTATGTGTCTCTTCTATCTGGCTGTTCCTGAGTAGCCTCCTTTTATAATAAACATTAACCTAGTAAGTAAATTTGTTTTCCTGAGTTCTGTAAGCTGCTCTAGCAATTTAATCAAACAAAAGGAGAGAGGTGTTGGAACCTTCCATTTATAGCCAGTAGGTGAGAAGCATAGGTGACAACCTGGACTTTGGACTGTCATCTGAAGTGGGGGGCAGTGTCCTAGGACTGCGTACTAGCTCCAGGTAATGTCGGACTTGAATGGAATTATAGGACGCCCCATGGGTGTTGTAGACTTGATCCCTGTGGGAATAAACCCGCAGGTCCGGTGTCAGTGGTGTTGTAAGTGGTGTTGTAAGTGGTGTAGGATGAGAGTAGAGGAGGAACACAGGACACCAGGCAGTTTTCAGCCATTTCAATGGGAGCTAGGTGAGGGTGGAGAATGAATGGGAATGAGGAAACGGGTGAGAGGATGGTGCCTTTCCTCTTCTAGGAGCTGAGTGTGAAAGGGGGAGGGCAGTGGAGCAGCCACTTAGGTGCAGCATCCATGACACCATCCAGACTTTGTTCTTCAATCCGGCCATTTTACACTCATCATGTCTCCAGGAGTCGCTAACAAAGGGCATCTCCCGGGCATTCAGCTCTCCACTGCCATAGGCTTTGGGCAATGCCAGCTTTGCCCTTGCCTGAGTAAATGTTTTGATAGAGTTTGGGGGGAAAGTAGTAGAAAGGTCTGCAACACTGGAAAGAAGAGAAAGGAGGTATCCCATGGACTGAATTGTGCCCTTTGCAAATGCTGTATGTTGAAGCCCTCTCCCCCAACGTGCTTGGATTTGGAGATAGGAACGTTAGGGAGGTATTTAGGTTAAATGAGGTCATAAAGGTGGAGCCCTAACCCAATATGACTGGTAGCTTTATTAGAAGAGAAAGAGACACCAGGAGTGCACACACACTGAGAGGAAAGAAAGGCCATGTGAGGACACCGTGAGAAGGTAGCCATCTGCAAGCAAGGAAGAGTCCTCATCAGAAACCAACCCTACCAGGAGATTAACCTTGGCCTTCCAGCCTCCAGAACTGTGATAACATTAGCAGACCAACGCAGGAAAAATAGTTTATAAGCAAATATATAAATAAATAAATAAATAAATAAATAAATAATAGGGGTCTGTCTAGAATGCTGAACCTGGATTTTGCTTCACAGTTTTGTGTAGGTCTGGCACTAGGGTGACAACTGAAGAGGGAAGGAAAGAAGAGGAGTGATGTGAGATAGGCAGATGTCACACAAGGACACTGGCCCTCTCTCTCTTTCTCTCTCTCTCTCTCTCTCTCTCTCTCTCTCTCTCACACACACACACACACACACACACACACACACACACACATGATTTGCTGCCCTCCATCCCCTGGATTTCTGGGGCTGGCTGTCAGACTGAGGCAAATGCTTTGCGTTTGAGTGGGGAGTTCTCTGCCTTAATCTGGAGTCACTGTATTGTCCTCTCAACGGTTCACTTAGTTTCTCAGTATCCCAGTTTAGCTAACTAAAGTTCTGTGGAGAGAGCCGAGGAGGTTTTTTCCTTCTGATTGATGCCAGGATCAAAAGGAGCTTTAGAGTCTTTCCTGTTGTTAAGGGCCCACCGAGAGGCGCTGGGCCAACGCCGCTGTGATCCTCGGAGGCGGGGATTAGGGAGGGCTGGAGGCGGCTGGAAGAACTGCACGCAGCGAGGGTACCTGTCGTCTCTTTATGAGCATATAATGGACCCAAAGTGGTGTATCGCTCACAGATGCATGGCCCCTCCCTTCATTTCTAACCTTGGGGAGCGGGGGGGAACTGCATTAATTACTTAAACAGCCCAGCCACTCAAAGTCTTCCTTTCAGCTGCATCGCTCACGTGGCTGCCTCTTTTATCACCGCCGGGTCGCGGCTGCCAAGGGTAGGCATCGGAGGGCGGCCTTGCATGGGGCGTCTGTTTAAACGAGGCCAATTTTCAGCCTGCTTTGCAATGCAAATGCTTACAAGAGCATCCCTGTTGCTCCTTAGAACTCGATGGAATAAAGACACTTAGGAGGGATTGGTCTTGGTGTGTTCCCAGCCCTCCCTCTTCAGGCTAAAAGCAGTGTCTCCTGCTCATCCTTTGGTGTGGCTGTTTTCAGAGTTCTGTATCGTAAGAAAAATTACTTCATTCCACAGGCAGGGCAGTTTAAAGTGGGACCCATGTAATGCTGTTGTTTTAAATGTATTTAAAATACAGTGGTACCTCGAGATACGAGTTTAATTTGTTTCGTAACCTTGAGGCGTGGGAAACTATGAGACGCTCGAGTTGTGGTAAACTGGTGGGTCGTGTGCAGCCGGCCGATCCGCGCGATTACTCGTATCTCAAATGTTGCTCGTATTTCAAAGCAAAAATCGCTCGCTTGACGGCTCGTATCTCAAAATCTTGTATGTTAGGGCACTCGTATCTCGAGGTACCACAGTAGTGTCCTTAAGATGGGCCTCTTAAGCCGTTGGCCACCCTAGGCCGCTTGGGCTCTGGGCACTGTCAGGGCAGTGTGCTTGTAGAGGCTGCAGGAGGGCAGCGTTGCCTGAGCATTTTTTGTGTCTGGCCAGGTACCTGCTAAGCACACCCTAAGCACTCGCTAAATAATTTTCTTGGTGAATTATTGATGGCGTGGGTGCATTAATCTTTTATCTTCGACTCTAAAATGTGGGTTTGGCCGTCTTGTACCTCTTTTCCACAAATGGGTATTATCCCTGTCACCGTGGCATTGTTAACAGTTCAACAACAACAACAATGTTATGTGCTGGATGATGTTTTTCTCTGGTCGCTTTCGTTTTTTAAATTAAATTAATACCCATAAATATTACCAAGATTAACAATCTTCTGATGGTTCTTCCGGCAGAAACCCTCTGCCTCCTCGCATGGTGAAGGAGGCAGGGCTGTTTGGTCTCTGGAGCTCAGAAACATCTTCGTGACGGAAGAAAAGGTGGTTAAGAGGCCACAGCGGGTGTCATCCATTGACGCAGGCATTTACTGGGCTTAGCCCTGCCTTGAGAAGCCCACGGTCTAGGGAAACACATAAGCAAGTAACAGTGGAGATTTTCACAGCGTTTGGTATTTATTACATGTTGGGTTTGGTTGGCCCAGGAGCACCTTGCATACGGAATGAGCTGTAGCAGACACTCGTGTTCAGATGAGTCCATAGCAGCCTCCCTGTTGTGCTGAGCAGAAGGCAGGTCAACCGAGCAGAGGTGCTGTGGGGTGTGTGGTGACCAGGGCCGTGCAAATGGGAGCAGCACGGCCTCTCACAGCACATGAGTCAGGGACCCACACCAGGCCTCTTGGCTGCGTTTCCAGAACAGCCACTTCCAAGAAAAAGAAAAAAAAAAAAAGCAGGTTATCTAAAAGGTCACTAGCAAAAGCCCGTTTGTCCTTCGTACTAGTTCAACCCTCCTCAGTGCTGCGTGCTCAGTCACCAGCTATGTGGAAGAAGAGTCACGGCGGACAATGGGACAGGAAGAAAGCCAGCCCTTCTGGCAGGGCTTCTAAAGATCAAATGCACGGGCGGCCACCCCCACCAGGAGCCCCACAGTTAGAGGCACGAAGCCTCGCAGTAAATCTGTCTTGGAAGGCAATCCATCTTGGCCAAATCCCTCCAAGGTCGGACTATGGGCAGTTGCAAATGTTTATGCCGCAGAAAAGGCCTGGCTGAAGCTGGCTTCTTATCTTCACCACAGCCACTTTGTTCCAAGCACATGTTATCAGAAAGCCTTTGGAGAGAGTCAAGCAAATCCAGCCCACGCTGCCCTCCTTGTGTGTCCTGGTCTGTTTTCCCATGAAGACAATGAAACCAGCACAGCTGGGGCAGGCAGCAGGGGGGAGGGGAAAGGGGGAGGGTCTGCACAAGCTGGTGTTCTCCACCCGGCCCCACACCACCCTTCCTTCCACCACTCCGAGGAAGCCACCTTCTGGGATATGCTCCTTCATCCCTGTCCCCTCCACTGTGGTTCTGGATGAAGATTACAAAGAGAAAAGATGAGTCAGAGAGAGAATTCCGTTCAGGGCACAGAGGAGACAACGTTGCTGTGGCTGTGCCTAGAGTTTCCTTGCTCCCTGACCAGCACAGCCCTACCGTTCCTTCCTCTCAGCTTGACAAAACAGCTGGCCTTCCTTTACTTAATCTTAGAGCATTTCCATTAGAAAGCTTGTCATTGCACATGCTTCCTCTGCCCCTCGAAGATGTATGCAAATCTTTTTTGTAAAAGCTTCTGGGAGGTTTACAACCAAGGAATGTCTTTCTCTGGGACCTGGGAACTATCTCTTTGAAACCATCAAAGGAGATGGCTCCTCTGCCTCCCCATCTCTATGGTGGGGAGGAAGCAGGAGCCTCACTTCAGAGGGACCTCTTGCTCCGAATTGTAAAACCAGCTCCTGTCATAAAAGTAGAAATTTGCTAGCAAACACCAAAGGCCTATGACCACCCCCAAAGTCCTCCAGGACTTTTTCGTCAGCTCACTCCCACCTCTTAGCCCCACCACCTACCTACCTCTGCTGCAGGAAAGTTGAGTTCCGACTGAGTTCTCTGCCCTCTCTCCCTTATTGCAATAGCCTTGAATAAAGCTCTCCTTGCCTACTGAACTTGGTCCGATGCAATCTGTGCTTTGACATCCACTCCTCACCCTTCATTAGCCATCTTATTCCTGGTCTGGCCAGTGTTTGTCAGTGGTTAGAGTGTCAACGCCATGGACCAAAGGGTCAAAGGGTCAATTTCCAGTCAAGGACACATACCTGAGTTGCAGGTTCAATTCTCCCCAATCAAGGTGTGTGGGGGAAGCAACCAAGGTGTCTGTCTCTCTCACATCAATGTCTCTCTCTCTCTCTCCCTCCCACTTTCTCTAAAAGTCAATGGAAAATATGTCCTCGGGTGAGGATCAATGACAGCAAAGCCAGCTTATTCCTGTGCAGCAGTGGCTCTCAAACTGATGTGTTTCTGAACCACCTGGAGGGCTTGTTAGAACAGGTTCTGGAGCAGTAGGCTTTCTGATGGGGCTCAATGAATTTCCAACAAGTTTCCAGATAAGACATACACGGCTGCTCTGGAGACCAGACGTCAGCCTGTTCCTAGATGGTTTTAGTCCTCTGAGGCCCCCCGAGTTCCTGGAGGCCCCGTGTAGCGTTCTGTAAGTGGGTGGGGTCATTTCCAGGTGCTTCTTTTCCCCCTGCTTCTCCCTCTCTCTCTTTTTAACACCAGCTCCTCCTTTCCTCACTGGCCTATTCCTTCTAGTCCTTTCTTTTCCTCCGGCTCCTAGGTCACAGCCCTTCCCTTCCAATCAGCCTTCCCCTTCCAAAAACAAACAAAAAGTAGCAGCCTGCTACTCCTTTCGGTGGTACTTAATCTTTCCATCTAAGACGCTGTCGTTGTTTTGTTTTCTAACCGCCAAATCCTTCCTGAGGCCCCTTTGGCACTCTGCTTCCCTGGGGATGGGGGCGGGGGCTCCCCTCATAGTTCCTGGTTACCTAGCAACTTGTCTCCTTGCTGACAAGTCCCGCCCCTGCAGAGATGCCCGTTGATGTGCACACAACAAAGGGAAAGTGACACCATGGCTCCAGCCCCTCTTGGAAGGCCTCCCTGTTCATTAGCGGTGTGATAAGTGGCTCACTATGGGCAGGTCCCCCGATGCCCCTCCCCGATTAAGCCAGACACAGCACTGCTTCTCCCAGGGACCTTGGAGTAATGGCAGCTTGTCAAGTTCCCCAGACGCTGGGTCTGTGCTGGGAAAATCAGATTTAATCCCTAATTATATCCAGCCCATCACCTTTGTAACAGGAGCTATAATAGTTTTTTCATTGTTGCCTTCAAGTCATCGGGGCTGTGTAGGGAGCTACATCCATATTCATGCATGTGTTTTCTAACGTGTTGCTACATCCTCGTTAGACTTCAAAATGAAGGGGCCCTTTCTTTTCTCCTGCAAAAGCCTTTATGCAAGAAGCTGTTTGCTTAACATCTCCCGCTATCTCCCTTTGTTCCTTTTCCACACAGTTGTAAATTAACTGCTTAGGCCCAGGCATGGTAACTGGTGTTAACTATCACAGAAGACGAAATGCCCTCAGGAAGCACTGGTATAGTGGAGAGTTGGTGGATCCCTGGACCAAGGAAGGGGAGAAGGTTTCTAACCACTTTCTGTAATCCTGGGAGAGATAGCTGGACTAAGGAAGGGAGAAGGGAAAGCAATAGAGAGCACACACAAAAAAAGGAAAAAGAATTCCTTTTCTTTAAAAAAAGCATTTGTAGCAGGAATACTAATAAAAGACAACAATGGTAAATTACCCAGATGCTCAATAGGAGAATGTCGAAACTATCAGTATAATAACACAACAAATCATTAGATCAATTTTACAAATGGTAGGCCATTTACATGGACCATACCAATCACAGAGATAAAAGATAAATGTATATTTAAATAGATATATAATGCATGAAACATATAAATATATCTGACATATATTCAGTATGTGTCTACACTATATGACATAAATATGTGCATACAGTAATTCAGAGGAAAAGAATCCAAGCAAGCTTGAACACTGGTTAGATACATGCCAAAAAAAAAAGTAACTATTTAAAAAAATAGAGTATGTAAAAGCCTGAAGAATTTAGAGCTGCAGTCTGCAGTGTGGTAGCCACTAACCACAGGAGCCACTGAATCCCAGCAATGTGGTGAGCTGACGTGTGTCATAAGTGCAAAACTAGATTTCCAAGTTTAGTATGAAAAAATACATAAACTATTTCATTCATAACTTCATGTTGATTACATGTTGAAATGATTCTATTTTTAATACATTGGGTTCAATAAAACATATCACTAAAAGTTATTCCACTTGTTTCTTTTTACTTTTCTAATGTGGTTAGCAGGAAATTTTAAACTACATATGTGGCTCACATTGGTGACTTACATTATATTTCTATTGGGCAGTGCTGGTTTAGAGTTCAATGTTTATTAGGTCCTCTTTTCTGTAAGATTGTTAAACATGTTCTGTTGATGTTTATAGGATATATGAGTTCTGGAATATACTATAGAGTGATTTGAATGAAACATTTCCACACAGATCAATTCTAAGACTAGTTTTTGCATCCCATAAGAGACTCTAGACAAATCATGGAAGTTGTGGCTTTGCTGGAAAGAGAGGGTGGTGTGGAGGAAAGGAAAGAAGGGTGGAGAAGGAAGGAGGAAGGCCACATACTGCAGAGGTGATAGGATCATTGAAACAATTAGATGTATGGTCCGGCAAGAAGGCTAAATGGCCTCCTTCTACAATGTCACTCCTCCTTCCCAAACTAACTCTTTCCTACTGGCCTGTTAGCTATACCTCTTGGAGTTGAAAAATGTCCTTCTATTAATGTCCTCAGGAGAAGTGCTGGGGTTCTTGTTCCAGCATTAAGAAGGGTTCAGCAATCTGGAGAAAGGCTGTGCATAGATTAAGTAAGAGTTCAGAGACAAAAGATAATTTTGAAAGGCATTGGGGGTCAAAGGAGCTTCAGCTAAAGGAGCTAAAGGTACTCCCTTGACTCAGGACCCTTGCTTTTTATTAACACAATTTGTCCTAAGGCAAGGTGAAGATAATACACTTCAAAGGGTAGGGTATAGAAGCATTGTCAGATTGGGGAATAGCCTACAGCTGTTCAGGTGTTTGGCCAACAGGAGGCAATAGCATATAGATTAAGATGCCCTAAACTGTCTGGCAGCAAACAATCATCCTATTTAGGTTTGGGGGAAGTGCCTTCCAGTCATTCCAACAGGTGATTACATATGTGACTCAGCCCTTATTGAGCCCCCAAGTTTCATCAATCTTTTGATAAGACTATTGTAATTATGACATGCTGGAATTGGCTTCCAACAGAGAAGAACACATTTATATAGCTTAGTGTGGAATTTATTACATATTTGTCATTTATGTGTTTGATTGCATGTCTTATTAGATCAGAAACCCAGCCTTAAACCAATCACTGACTAGGAATATGGCACTACTGCAATTGGCTCAGCACAATTGTGATTTCCCTCTGAATGGGAAATGGGATTGCCTTCACTTGAAGGAGGGGGACATGGCCACAAAATCAGAGCTCCTGCTGCTGGTTGCCTGGGCAGCCAACAGTGTCTGCTACCCATGACATCAAGTAGCTTTTATCAAGTATCATTACATTAACAGCTAACAGGTCCTCATCTCCTTTTAGAAGGAAAATCCAAAATGAAAGTAGAGTGTAGACAAGGTCTGCCACACTGTAGTGATGAGATTTCTATAATTTTTCTCAAACGCTTTTTGTTTGAGAGTTTAGTTGGTATCATTTAAAACATCCAAATTGGCTCACCCAGTGTGGCTCAGTGGTTTAGCATTGACCTATGAATCAGGAGGTCACAGTTCAAGTCCAGGTTACAGCACATGCCTGGGTTGTGGGCTCATTCACCAGTGGGAGGTGTTCAGGAGACAGCTGATCAATGATTCTCTTTCATTCTTGATGTTTCTATCTTTCTCTCCCTCTCCCTTCTTCTCTGAAATCAATAAACATATATATTTTTTAAAGTATCCAAGTTTTCCCAACCAGTTCAAATCTTTAAAAACATTATCTGTGACTATTTCTCTTCGGGGAGTACCTTTTTTTTTTTAAGATAAAAATATGGGTAGAAGATAGTAAAATATGCAAAGGGACATGTAGCAACCAAACAAAAATATTATCCTTCCTAAGAGACAGGATTATGGGATTCCTGGATCTTTTTTGTATCTGATTGTTGAGATCTTGACAGCTTTTCAATTGAGGAAGATGGTCATGTCTGTTAAACTAATTATAGCTGTTCTCTCCACTATATAATTTTTACAACATTTCAGCTTCAAATAGAATGGCTCAAAAAAAAAAAAAACATAAAGCTGACTGACACATCCCAGATTTCTGCAGTTTATTTTACACCAAGAAATTACATTTAGAGATTTCCAGACACATACTATAAATGAAAATTCAACAGGAAGTTTCTTTCACTTCCTCTAGATCTGGCCTACATTTCAAAACTGTATGAGTGGGATATAACCAGGAACTTCTCTTGCAGCCTTTATTCATGCTTTGTTTTCTGAAGTTGATTTGTTGTTGTTGTTGTTTTTATCTCCTAAGTGACTCTATTGGCCATTGAGGGAACCATGGACATTGGGAGTTTCTATAGTCCTAAGTGAAATGAAAAAGTTCTCTCTAGGGTTTGCCAGAAGTCTGGGCTACCTATATTCATCAGAGTAACCAAAAAAGTTAAACATCTATGCTCCCAGCATGGAATAGATGAAACCCATGGCTTTTCCATCTATACCGCCGTAGATATTTTTAGGATAAGCAACCATTTGGTGGCTACATCTCCCCCAGATTTTATACCACCCACCTCTCTAATCTAAAGGAATGAGGTGGTAATGGATTAGATCCAGTATGGGTAATACTGTTAGCTACCTAGAGAATGGTGCCGTATAAATTCAAGAACTTGTTTGAAATGAGCTAAGGCCCACAATATACCAGCTCACATATATTCTATTGTACTCTAGGCTGCAATGTAAGCACAGAATGTTCTCACACCTCCCTACCTTCCATCTGAAGAGTTCTGGAACTCAGAACACGGGTCTGGTGTGGTATTAATTCTTCCATGGTAAAAACACTCAACAAACTAGAAATAGAAGGGAACGTTCTCGACATAATAAAAGACATCTATGAAAAGCCCACAGCCCACATCATAAGTAGTGTTGAAAAGCTAAATGCTTTCCCTCCAATATCAGGAGCAAGGCAAGGCTGTTTGTCCTTGCCACTTTTATTCAATATTGAACTTTAGATTCTAGCCAGGAAAACGAGGTAAGAAAATAAAATAAAAGGCATCCATTTGGTAAAGAAATAAAACTATCTCTATTTGCAGATGAGATAATCTTGTATGTAGTAAACCCAAATAACACACACACACACACACACACACACACACTTCCTTACTGTATTAGAGGTGATAAACGAGTTCAGCAAGGTTGCAGGACAATATCCACATACTAAAATCAATTGTATTTCTGTAGACTAACAATGAACAACTTGGAAATGAATTTAAGGAAATAATTCTATTTACAACAGCATAAAAAAGAATAAAATATTGAGGAATGAGTTTAACAAAACAAATACAAGATGTGTATACTGCAAGCTACAAAGCATCATTGAAAGAAATAAACAAAGACTTAAATAAACGGAAAAACTTCCTGAATTCATGGATAGAAGGCAATATTGTTCAAGTGGCAATACTCCCCAAACTGATCTACAGACTCCATACAATCCCTATCAAAATCTCAGATGCCTTTTTTTGCAGAAATGAATGGACAAGCTGATCCTAAAATTTATGTGGAAATACAAGGGACCCAGAATAACCAAAGGAATCTTGAAAAATAAGAACAAAGTTGGAAGACTCATGCTTCTCCTTTTAAAAACATGTTACAAAGAAATAATCACCATGATTGATTCTGGCATGTGGAAAGCCATACAGATCAATGAAATAGAACAGAGTCCAGATTTAAACTCAGGCTAATAGTAACCCTATGACAGGAAGATTCCAAAATGAGACAAACACCTGCCTGGTTAGCCAGGGTCACTTTGTCTGCTAACACCCAAGAAGTGATGCTTACAAATAAGAAGACAGACTGCTGTTAAGAAGTTCTCAAAGGGACAAGGGTTTCCCACACCTCATTTTGTAGTTTGGCCATTAAATAGATATTTGTGCTTCTTTATTTTTTTTCTTAGTTCTGATGCTTCTTTGCTTTACTCATTCCCAAACCTTTCACCATACTCTATGTTCTCTCTCTATATGCCTTCACACCTCTCTCTCTCTCTCTCTCTCTCTCTTTTCTCTCTCCCTCCTCTCTCTCTCTCTCTCCTCTATCTCCCTCCCCCAATCTCTCTTTCTCTGACACACACACACACACACACACACACACACACACCCCACACACACACAACGGCCCTGCATTCTTATCATAACAGTAAGTAGTTCATTAACAGCATGGATTTGGGATTTAGACTGATCTGATGTGTAATTCATCAGGCATATACCCAACTTCTGAGCTCATTTCCTTGTTCACAAAACAGAAAAAAATAAAAATATATACCTTGTGGCAGGTTTGTGATGTTTAAATGAGGTGTGTAGAAGACAATTAGCCCAGAGCCTGGCTTCTCCCTTACTGGCCTGTAGTACGTAGTTGTGATTACCGCCACTTGCTACCCAGTAGAGATGTTTGTCATAAGAAACAGATCCTGATTGGTTTTGTTCAGCTGAAGGTCAGAGAAAGAAAAACCCTGGCTTCCTCAACAGACGGGAAACCTTATACGTATCTGCAAAATAAATTCCTCGTTATGGTAGGAATTTGCCTAGACATGGTATCTCCCATGTTCCAGACCTGACCTGTCTTCAGATGCTTGTAATAAACACATGGTTCTGTCAAATATGTTGCTTTTTAAAAGGGGGATTTGGGGGCTTACAAATACAATTATTAAGGGATAGAGAAATGTGCACTTATAAATACAATTATTAAGGGATAGCAAAAGATAACAGGAATAGGCTTTGGCTAGGGGAAAAAAGAAGGCAGAATATGTGAAATGAATATTCCATAAGGATATTAAAAGCTATTATGATGAGTACAGTGGTCAGCTCTGTCCCATTTCCACTAAGACAGAAATGAATTTTGAGGCTTAACTATGGCATTTAACGTAGAGATTTACTCAACTTTGAATTGAACTCACTTAGAAAAAGGAATCAAAGAATGGATCGTGCAAACCAGAGTATAATGTAGAACACTGTTTGGCTTTGAAGTGAAGTCATTGACACTTATTAAGGTCACGCCTTTATGAAAACAACCATTGACTGTTGTGCCGATTTTTTCCTGTAGCATTCATTCATTGCGCAATTGGCTGGACCCATTGGTAGGTCACTTTGGGTAATTTTTTATGCTAAGGCAAGTTAATTAGCTTTGATCACAGTTTAAAAAAAAAAAAAGCCAGGCCATCCTTAGGCTGGTTTGTAGATCTTTGTCAGCCAGAGATGCACCATTTCCACGGTGAGTCCAGCCTCCTGGCACCAGAACTCCTCCACTCTCCTCAAAACCCTACTCCACGCAGGCTCCTGTCTTCTTCTGAGGATTTGGGCTCTTGGTTAAAACTCTTGCCACTAAAAAATTTATTAGCATCTTAGATGACTTTGAGATCCACCAGGATGACCAAAGCTTCACTTCATGGGTACATTCATGGCCTTGTCACACCATCTTCTCTCTTCCTAGGAAATCCTACAGAGCGAAGCAATTTCTTACCCTTCCAATTAGCTTACTCATTCTCCCCAGATAACATCTCTGACCGCTGCAGCCTCACCTAAATTCTTGGGTCAACTCTCTTCTGATCTCCGGGTGACTGCGTCTTGCCTCTACCTGCAGACCTAGCTCCTCCCCTGTGCCTACGGCAGATCACCCCACCCTGCTTCATCCAGAGGAAAACAGATGCTGCCAGAAAAGAACACCCACAACATTTGCCACCAAATCGTTATACCTGCCTTCTCCTCTGTCCTCCAGGTGCGATGGACGGTCACCCTCCTTTGTCCCATCCTCCTGACTCAGCCCTTCCTTAGCTCCTCTTTCATCCGCAGGCTCTGCCTTTCTTTGGGCAGTTTCCATCAGGATTTAACATATTCATGTTTTTCTCATCTTAAAAAAACAAAATCAAAACTGTCCTCGGTCCCCACTACTAACCTGTCTCCTTTCTCACCTTCAAAGTTGTCTGTTTTCTCCATCCACACCCCTCACTCACCCCACTCCGCTGGCCTCGCTCCCACAGCACCAGGTGCCTCTCAGCAGAGCCTCCTGGCTGACCCACAGGAAGCTTCTGTGTGGGCTCCCTTTGGCTCCCATCTTCTGGACCGGCAGCATTGGTTGCTCCTGCAGACTATGCTCTGTTCATCACTTCCTGTGATACCAACGTTCACTGGTCTCAAATAGTCTCTCTCCCCTCCTATCCAGCCTCCTTTCTAGACCCCCTCTCCTCCCCTCTAAAGGATATATTTTGTTCTGTATTTTCTCGTAGGACTCTGTCCCAGGCTCTTTTCACCCTTCAAACTCTCCCTAGATGAACTTACTTACTCTCAAGACGCCATTTACTATGTAAAGTCGGCCAACGCCCAGGCCTTTTCCTCTAGTCCAGATCTTTCTACTGCGTTCCACACAGCCAACTGACCACTGGCCGCCTCCCCCTGGAGCTTTCTACTAAAACCCCAGCATGAGCTCCTCCTCAGCCCTTCCTTCCTCTCAACACACTCCTCTTGCAGGTCCCCTTGTCATAGTAACAACCCACTACTTAGCTCCATGCTCTGGCCAGGAACTCAGGAGTTATTCTCCACTCCTCACCTCCAGTAACTTGTCAAGTCTTCCAATCCGCTTTTCTAAATGCCTCTCCATCCAGCTCTACTCGCTGGTCTGGGCCACCAGCCCTGGCTTAGGGTGTGTGGCAAGGCCTTCCTGGCTGGTCCCCCTGATTTCTGCCTGGCTCTCGCAAACACTTTGATCGAAAAGGTTCATCGGATTGTCCTGCACCCACTTCCCCTCCTCTGAAATCCTCTAAGACTCCCACGGCCCAAAAGATAAAATGCAGACTCCCAGTCAGGGCTCCCAGGGCCTTTCTTCTCTGCCTCGACCCTTGCTCTGCACACCTCACAACCCTTCCTCCCCTACCCCACCCCCACCCCTGCACGTCTTCCTACAGGCCTCTCCTTCCCTCAACCTCCAGCCCTCACTTAGGCTTTGGTCTCTGCTTAAATGTCACTTCCTTAGGAATTCTTCCATAGAGGTTTGAATGGTGCCTCCCTCCACCACCACCCCCTAAGAAAGCTATTCTATGTCCTAAATCCTGGAAGCTGTGACTATTGTCTTTATGGTAAAAAAAAGATGTGATTAAGCTAAAAATCTCAAGAGACTGTCCTGGATGGTCCAGGTGGGCCTTGTGTCAATCAGCTGGGGCTGCCATCACAAAATTTCACAGGCTGGGTGGCTTAACTCATTTTCTCAGCATTTCAGAGGCTGAAAGTCCAAGATCAAGGTGCTGGCAGGGTTGCTTTCTCGTATGACCTCTCTTACTGGCTGCTGACAACTCTTCCTCTTCCTTTAAGGACACTAATCCTATGGAATCCTAGTACCTTATGTCATCTTAATTACCTTTAAGGCTATAGCTCCACTTACAGTCACATTGGGGGTTAGGGCTTCAACAGATGGATTCAGGAGGACACAATTCAGTCTATAACAAGCCCTAGACACAATAACATGTATCCTTAGAATGCAGGCACACCAAGAAGAGAAGGAAATGTGACCATAGAGGCAGAAACAGGAGTGATGCAGCCACACACCAAGGAATGCAGAGCCATCAGATGAGGGAGGGACAAGGAACAGGTTCTCACCTTGAGAGAGTACAGCCCTGCAACACCTTGTTTCACCTTCTGGCTTCTGAAACTGTGAGGGAATAAGTTTTTGCTGTTTTAAGCCACCGAATTCACTATCTTTTATTACAGAAACCACAGGAAACTAATACACCTCCATGATCCCACCAGTAAGATTAGGACCCGGCTCACTGCTCCCACAGCCCCTGTCGGCCCTCGCCATTACCCATAATTGTGAGCCGTGTGTGTGTGTGTGTGTGTGTGTGTGTGTGTGTGTGTGTAATTGATTTTTTACAGAGAGGAAGAGAGAAGGATAGAGAGCTAAAAACATCGATGAGAGAGAAACATCAGCTGTCTCCTGCACACTCCCCACTGGGTATGTGCCCGCAAGCAAGGTATATGCCCTTGACCAGAATGGAACCTGGGACCCTTGACTCTGCAGGCCAACTCTCTATCCACTGAGCCAAACCGGTCAGGGCATGAGTGTTTGTTTAATGTCCATCTACTTTCCTGGATTGCAAGTACAAGAGGGCAGAGGCATGGCTTTGCTTGTCCACCACTGCTATTCTGGGGCTGGTGAGTGCTCAATAAATACATATAAGATGAATGAATATATGAGCTGGTATTGAGAATTTCTTGGCTGGGAGAGTTATTAAATAATAAACTGGGCTATGAAAACAAGCTTGGGAAGTTACCCCTTATAGGAGTCCTCTGAAATAATTAGGTAGGGCCTTGTCTGATGGAAAGAAAGAGCAGTCACGGGCTTTAGTCCCTGAGCTGTGACCCTGTGGTTTGCTGTTCTCCTGGCAACTTGAGCTTTGGTGCCCTCTGGTGACAGAAATGATCATCTCTTGTCCCAAGTCTGTCAAGATGGACACAAATCTAGTGACCTGCTGCTTGCTGTGTGAGATCTTCTCCTTATGGAGAAATTGAATTTTGTCCCTACAGTTCAAAGAAATCGACTGGAATTGTGTCGATTTAACCAAGAAATCGATAAAAGTTGCATAAAACTCATAGCCTCCGAAGCTTTGCGGATGACCTTTTGACTATTTTATTTTGAATACTAACACTCTCTTGTAAAGTACAAAACTTCAGGTTATGTTTATTAGAACACTTTCTCCTCAAATAGCCATGGTTGTATGGTCCATTTAGTTGTCATTTGGAAAACTATGGTAAGTGGCTGCTTACAATTTATAAGACTTACAGTGCTTTCCAAAGCCCTTAAACCTTGATTGTGATTGAAAAGCAAGTTGTTGTTTTGTGTGTGTGTTTTCTTAACAAACCATATACATAAAAAGATTGTGTGTATGCTGCTTGTAAGTGAGAAGTTATGGGTCAAGCTTTGTCTGCCTGTCTGTAAACCGACTTCTTTCATCTCCTGAGCTTGTGAGAATGCTGATGGCAACAGTGTTTGGATTGTGATTCTGGGTGAGTTGAGACACCAGACTGTTCCACATGGCAGCCGCAAGTAGGAGTATGCTCAGCTTCCTGTCAAAAAATGTGTTTTTCAAAGTGTCATTATAAGATGTGTTTTTCAAAGTGTCATTATAAGAGAGGAGGGAGTATATAAATTTTTTTCTCACCATTTTAGCGATAATTTGCCATCATTTCTGACTGATTGTCAAAGGATCACTTTGACCTGCTAACATTTTCGTTTGAGGTTTTTCTGACTCCCAACCATTTAGTCAATAGACAAGCACTCATTTGCACCAGGAAGCTGCTATGTATCGGCACTCAACACTGGGTTTTTTTCTAAGTTAAAAAATCCTTTTATTATGTACACAGTCACCTTCAGATTCGGTTCGTTTTGCATGTTTAGAGTTTCACTTTCCTATTTGCACAAAGCACCTTAGTCTGTGTGGAACCATGGGACAGTGCGCCCAGCTGAGCTGGTGGACAGCATGGGAGACAGAGCTTTCTGGAAACCCTGTGATACATGGTTTTTGACCTCATAGTTTCACCCTGAAGTCAAGTTTGGTTTCTGGCTCTAAGCTGGACAGGCAATGAATGTGGTGAGGGGACTGGTTCCCTCGAAGGGAACTGGAGGGGAATAACAGGTGCTTCTGGATAATACAAATTTTCAACTGAAAAAGAAAAGAAATCCTGGTCCATGCTATGACATGGATGAACCTTGAGGACATCATGGTAAGTGAAATAAACCAGCCATAAAAGGACAAATACTGTGTCCTTACCTTCTTCTTTGCCTAGAATAGTCAAAATCATAAAGAAGATAGATGGTGGTGGCAAGGGGCTGGGCATGGGAAGGGAAAGGGAGTTCTTATTTAATGGATACAGAGTTTCAGTTTTGCAAGATGACCAGAGTTCCAGATATAGACGGTGGTGCTGGTTGCACAATATGAATGTACTTCAGACCACTGAACTGTATTCTTGGTTTTCAGAAACTAAGAGGGAACATAAGACAGCAAGGATAGGCCATCTTGTTGCATTTATTCCTGTAGACCACTGATTTTCAAATATTCATTAAGCAAATATTTATTGAGCACTTACTATTTACTAGACCTTGTTCTAGAGGCTGGAGTAACATTAGTGAATAAGATCTCCCATCCCTGGCCAATGTGGCTCAATTGGTTGAAATATCATCCCATATACCAAAAGATTACAGGTTCAATGCCTGGTCAGGGCACATACGTGGGTTGCAATCCA
This sequence comes from Lasiurus cinereus, assembly GCA_011751065.1. NCBI lineage: Eukaryota > Metazoa > Chordata > Mammalia > Chiroptera > Vespertilionidae > Lasiurus > Lasiurus cinereus. Next base: position 22,059,943 of record JAAGEH010000293.1, on the reverse strand, counting down.
ATCCCTTGTCAGAGTGCATATGAAAGGCAACCAATTGATGTTTTTCTCTCACACCAATGTTTTTCCTCTCTCCCTTTCCCCCTCTCTCTAAAATCAATAAAAACATATCTTCAGGTGAGGCTTTTTTAGTGAACGACAATAAATGGTTAGATTTGAGAACTGATGGGAAATCCTGAAGAATGCATCTTGTGGAAATTGTTTGTGTCCCTTTAGTCAAAATATCTCAAGCTTCACGGGTCTGCAACTACGAGATTGCATCAAGATTAATATCCAACTCTCCATGACTCACAGCCTCCACCAGCTGGATGGCAAAGTCTCCTCCCTTGAGCGTCATTGGGAATCCCCAGGGCATGTATTTCAAGTTGCCAGCTTGGCTAAGAGGGGACCTCAGCCCAACCCCTCCAAGCCTGTGGCTGCTCCAGCAGGGAGCCCATGGGCTGGCACTCCTCCAGAACCCCATGTTGGAGACAAGTTTCCTCTCTCTGGCGAGGTTGGAGCATTCTCTGGTTACACTCAGGGATTGACAGCACAAGGGTTCTTGAGCCCCAGAATGCCACAGGCCTTAGTCACCAGGCCTTCCCATTCAGGCACAAAGTGTTTTCTCCCCTGGTGAAAGGCAGATCTGGAAAGTCCCTCTCATAGCCCTTGAGGGTGAGTCCGCTTGACTGTCAGCAGATTCCTGTGTTCCAGGCAGACTCCTCACCCTTCCCAGGTCAATAGTTGTGAATAGGTTGATGAGAGAACCTATTGCCTAACTTTATTTACCAAAACCATGTGAGTTTCCACTATCTGCAGCTGAAACACTACTGTAGGGGAAAAAAAAAAATTTTTTTAAGGATTGGAAATGTTCTGTCCTCTTAAATGATAGCCCACTAGACTCTCTCCAATTTCAGCAAATGGCAGACACTACAAGGGTGGTAGGGGCAGTGGGCAGAGCCCTTTGGGAGAGGGGTCCAGCAGCTACTCTCTGCAGGCTCCCGTCCCTGAACCTGACAACCCCCAGGATTGCTTTTGGTGGGGCTTGGGACCCCAGGGAATTATGCCAGCCTTGACTCTGCCCAACAGAGGGACTTCTTAAGTGGAAACCAAAACTATTTCCTTCTCCACTCCAGCTCTCCCAGATACACACACTGTAGGGTTATTCTGCAGAGAGAGAGGGATTAGGCAATTTAGAGCCTTTCGACAATATGTGAGATTTACAATAGTAGTGTCAGAAGAAAAAGAAATTTAAGTTACTATGTGCTCAGCACTGTGCCAAGCATTTTCTATACAACTAGGGTCCAGTGCACGAAATTCGTGCATGGGAGGAGGGGTGTCCCTCAACCCAGCCTGCACCCTCTCCAATATGGGACCACTCTAGGCATGTCCGACTGGCCACTTAGGCCCAATCCTGGTAGAATTAGGCCTAAATGGGCAGTCAGACATCCTTCTCACAATCCAGGACTGCTGGCTCCCAACTGCTTGCCTGCTTGCATTCCTGATTGCCCCTAACCACTTCTGCCTGCCAGCCTGATCACCCCCTAACCACTCCCTAGCCAGCCTGATTTCCCCTAACTGCCCTGCCCTGCAGTCTTGATTACCCCCAACTGCCCTCCCTTGCATGCCTGGTCCCTCCCAACTGCCTTTTCCTCCTGGCCTTGTTCCTCCCAACTGCCCTCCCCTGCTGGCCATCTTGTGGCAGCCATCTTGTGTCTACATGGGGGCAAGATCTTTGACCACATAGGAGCAGCCATCTTATTTGTTTGAGTGATGGTCAATTTGTATATTATTCTTTTATTAGATAGGATAGAATCATAATGCAAAGGTGGGGGCTGGCTGTTTTGCCCTGAAGGGTGTCCCAGATCAGGGTGGGGTTCCCTTAGGGCGTGGGGTGGCCTGGACGAGAGGCCTATGGTGGTTTGCAGGCTGGCCATGCCCCCTGATGATCCAAGTGGAGGCCCTGGGATCTGGGATTTATTTATCTTCTATAATTGAAACTTCGTAGCCTTGAGCAGAGGCCAAGGTAGGCCTCTTGGCTTTCTCCATCACTGGGGCTACTCCGGCCTCCCGCTCTTTCCAGCTCCATGGCTGCTGCCATTTTTGTTGGGATTTATTTATCTTCTATAATTGAAACTTTGTAGCTTTGAGTGGAGGCCTGGCCCCACCATGGTGTACGGAAAGCTTGGCTTCTTCCATTGCCAGAGAAATCCAAGCTCCTGCTCGCTCTGTGCTGCAGCCATCTTGGTTTGGTTAATTTGCATACTCACTCCTGATTGGCTGGTGGCCATGGCTTGTGGGTGTAGTGGAGTGGTGGTTAATTTGCATATTGCTCTTTTATTAGATAGGATCTTATTTAATCTATACACCAAGCTTTTTTTTTTTAATATATTTTTTATTGATTTTTTTACAGAGAGGAAGGGAGAGAGACAGAAAGTCAGAAACATCGATGAGAGAGAGACATCGATCAGCCACCTCCTGCATGGCCCACTGTGGAGATGTGCCCGCAAGCAAGGTACATGCCCCCAACTGGAATCGAACCTGGGACCTCTCAGTCTGCAAGCCGACGCTCTGTCCACTGAGCCAAACCGGTCTCGGCTATACACCAAGCTTTTGATGTGGATTTAGTATTCCAGTTTTACAAAAAAAAAAAAAAAGGGAGGTGTAAACTGAGGCTTGGCAAGTTTTCACTAACAAGGCCACACAGCTAGCAAGTGTTAAATCCAGGAGCCCAACCCAGTCTAACTCCTTAGCCTGAGCTTTGAACCACAAAACCATATTGGCTCTTAACATTCAGATGTAAAAATATCACCCCAAACTTTCTCTGAAAAGAGTAAAGCTCTTCACAAAACGGTTTTATTGAAGGATGCCTTTGGACACCATTGCAATCTAAGAAAACTAGTGTGAGTGACAGACAAAACACACATGCTGGGTCAGATCTTCCTGATCTCTGTGATGCTAACAGGTTGCAGGAGGTCTAGCTGCCTTGCAGCCTCCCTGTCTCAGAGGACTGGCTCCAGGAGGCTGCAGGGTGTGACTCTGGGAGAGCCTTATACAGATAGGTCTCTTCCCAGGAGTTCCCAGCTCAGGGCTTCCTTTGATTCAAGGGCTGTGTGTCCTCAGAAAAGCCATGGCACCTCCAGGGCTTCCTCTCGGCCAGCAGAGAGGTAGCAGAGGTAATCAGGCTCCCCACCTCCAGCTCCACCAAACCCCACCAGACCTGAGCGAATGTGCCCTGGGTCAGACAAGATCACTCAGAGGAGCCCTGAGTTCTTGAGAAGGACTAAGCCCCAGAGTGTGCTCCTTCTCATTATTTTGGAAACCAAGTAGCTTTGTCTCCCAGGCTATTGCCCTGTTTCTATTCACCAAGTCATTTCACTAAAGATGAGCTCAGAAATGAAAAATAAAAAGGCCATTACAAGTTTTATTATGGTACATGCCCAGTGATTATTTTTAAATGAAATCTCTTTGAAATTCTATTCTTTACTTTTTTTTTTTCATCAAATGATCGGGACTGTTTGATGAATTATGTTGATTTTTAACTGCCAAGTAAATGAGATACTCATTTTCATTCTTCTCATCCAAAAGGAACATCAAATTAAAGAAAAGAAATTGTCACGCTTTCCTCCTTTCTTCAACATCATTGTATAAGACCTTTTTAAAAAAAATCACTTCAATCATTAACCTTCAAGAAATGAGACAGGTAATGAAAACCAAGAAGGCACCTGAAATGCATAAGCTCGGGAGCAGCATCCTTGCAGGAACTGTGAAGCGAAGCTTTGTGACAAAATGCACCAACAGAACCAATTCATTTGCATCCCATCTTACAGGACACTAAACGGAAGAGCTCATGTCACAATTTCATTATCCCTGTCCCTCATGCATATTGCATTATGAATTAATATTGTGCTGCGAAACCGAAAGCAACCTTAAAGCAGAAAACACAACACTCCGAGTAGCTTGCTTATCACAAGGTGCATCGTTCTGACAACTTAAATGCCCCATCCTTGTGTAACTTCACTCTCTTGCCCTAACCTAGTGACATCAGAGGCACTGAACCTGGAAACTGAAGTGACAGACAGGACAGTTCTCTATGCTGCATATATACAATCCTTAGAAGATCTAAGCAGCTGGAAAGAGACCCTCCCCTTGGGGAATGGGCAGCCAATGAGAGATTGCCTGGATGATGTAATGCCCTTTCTTCCAGGCCAGTCCTTGGTTAAATAGAAACAAAGATAACAATAATGTGCTCCAGGAATTGGTGAATTCCTTCTGCCTGAACAACCCTTGGCATTTTGCAGAGGCCTCCTTGATCTCAGGAGGGGGTGCAGGGCTCATAATGAGCCACTCCTAGAAGTGCCTCTGGTATGCAGATTAGTCTGAGCTAAAAGCGACCAAGATCCTGCAGGCTCAAGGGACACTTCTGCCTCCCCACTCTTTGAATAAGAGGCCTTGCCCATAGTAAGAGATGGTCAGAGATAACTTCTTTTGACCTATCTGTAAGGCAGGGGAAACTACCAATTATGGAACATATGCTTTTCTTATCCACCTGCAATGACCCTCTGAAGCTCCAAGGTGCCTTACTCAGGAAGTCCCCTTCCATCCCTGAACCTCTCAGGGTGTATGCCAGGTCTCTGATTCTCTGTATAGGGGGTTCTCATGTGCACAAAATTAAATTTCATTTTCTCTTTCCAGCTCTCATGTTGATTTGATTATTTGACCCGCCGAAAGAACCAGAGCAGGGAAGGGAGAATATTTCTCTTTCCCAACATGGACATGATCTCTCTATGGGGAACAGAAGGATTTCCGCCGTGGCATCAGGCTAGAGCCAAAGCAACAGACGGACCATGGCTGCCTCAGAACAACAACAAGACTCGCTCAGTCCCCAAGGTTTGCCTATCTCCCTGGGTTAGGTCGTCAGGTGTGTTTTCCAACGCTGCCAAGCAATTCTCTAATTCTCAGCAGACACTGCCTGGATGTCCTACAAATTTAACTCAACTCTGACACTACCTGGAGACAGCCTTGGATACCACAGGTTAGAGCTGAAGTCCCCCACAGTCCCCATTTCAGACACCAATCACAAGTCCAAGTTGTTACCTGTGCTTCTGACCAACTGTCTATAAATAGGAGGTATCCACAACACCTCTCCCCAGGAAGATTAATTTGCTAGACTGGATCACAGAGCTCAGAGAAACGTTCACTTACATTAAAGGAAATAAGGGATATGGATGAAGAGGTATATAGAATGAGGTACATAACACATGGATGCTTTCACCAACCCAGAAGCTCATTGAATCTTGCTCAAGAGGTTGTGTAGAGCTATGGAAGCCTCTTTCCCTCATCCTGCCCCCACTCCCTTTTTCCCAGAAGTCAGCATGTGGGGCTGAAAATTCCAACCTTCTAATGACTTGGTCTTTCTGGTGGCCAGCCCCCTCCTGAGGTTATCTAGGGGCGTCCTGAGCACTGCTGTCCTGGTGTATTATAAATACTGACATTTTTAAATGAAATCATCAAGTCACTCTTTCAAATGCATCTAGTGGAATAAAATCCCAGCAATTTGAAAACCACAATATCCATTTTTAAAAACACAAGTGTGACTCAGTGGTTGAGCTTCGACCTAATAACCAGGAGGTCATGGTTTAATTCCAGGTCAGGGCACATGCCCGGGTTTCCTGAACAATCCCCAGTAGGGGGCATGCAGGATGCAGCCAATCAATGATTCTCTGTCATCACTGATGTTTCTATCTCTCTCTCTTCCTCTCCCTTCCTCTCTGAAATAATAAACACACACAAACACATACACACACACAAAAAAAAAAAAAAACCACAAGAATAAATGCTTCTTGACAATTGGAAATTTTGTGTTAAACCTTTTTCTCCTAAAACTTTCATTTCCATTCTATTTCCTCCTTTGAATGGTGTGCTAACGTAATATATTTTATTATTACAAGTATTTTATTGATCACTCTTTCATGTATCTCTGCCATAAATATATGTATAGAATTTGAAATACAAATTTTTAAAATTTCCTATAAAAATTAGGATCTGAGGGTACAAAAATTTTATTTCAGATTGTTATTAAAATTATTAGTATCATACAATTTAACAAAACAAAAGCATATTTATTAAATGTGAAAAGTAAAATTTTGTTGAAAATATATCTCTTAATGAGATTGTGTGTTTTTTCAATTAGTTCTAGTTTTTTAATTAATGTTAATTATGACTAAATGACACAGATATAGACACAACCACCAAAGAATACTATTGATATGAATAAGTGGGTAAAAATGAAATGTATTTTGTGCAATTTTACTTAATTCTCTCAATACCTTTCAAGTTTCAGGCCAATAATCACACAGTGTTCTAATATCTAACATTATTTTTATGGTCTATCAGCTAAAAATATGATTAGGTTCTTCTTCAATAAAAGTTAAAGCAAATAATTAGAGACTATGTGGCTTGCAAAAGGATTTCTTGCCCAGATATTGGAGTCATTCTCTTTTTCCATGTTGACTCCATTATTTTAGGTTGTCCCTTTCTCCACTGCATGGCTGATTGGTTTTATTTGTTTACTGTCTTTTTTCTTTTTTACCTATGGGGGTTAGGGTGAATTCCCTGAGGGAGCTCTGTTTTGGCTGATGTTAAAGATAAGAAACTCAGTTTTCTTAGCTCAAATTCTACTGAATGAATTTATAATAACCAAACTCTCAGGAGACTAATTTATACACCACCAGGATACATTTATTATTTTTCAGTGGGAGTTATGCCTGATTTAATATTTCCCTAGGAAGCACACACAAAAATCAACAGGAACTGTCTCTGGTATGACTAAGTTTCTGTTGAGTTGAGCAGTAATTAGAGAGCTCCCAGAGAACAAAATTAATTATCAGAAGGCCAATATGGAAGAACTTAGAATCAGTAAAATGGTAAATACATAGGTTTAAAGGACATTAATTCAAGATATAACATTCATACAACTTGCATAAAACCACTTTCCTATTAGGGACATTTCTGTGCAGATCAGAGTTCTTTTGTTAGTAGTCCTGAAGAATCATAGCAAATCAGATTGTTGGCATTATTTTGGTCCCAGATTCCAATCCAGGAATGATACATGAAATTCCAGGCCCTATTCTTTTGCTTTTGACTGTGAACCTATCTTCTAAGCTTGTTATGTTTTTGAGTTGGGGCCACTTTTACTTTCCTCCCAGTTCCTGGCATCCTTTTAACTCATCGGTCTAAGAAGGCTTTTGTATGCTTCTTATAGGAAGGCCTCCGGGCATCCATCAGCTCCCTCTGAGTAATGTGTCTATTTCTGAGTGACTGTGTGCCGTGTTTCTCTGTGGCTCTCCATGCAGCTGCGTTTAGGTGTGTGGATTTATAGTGGGATAGCAAAGCCTTGTGCTTTATTTCACAGCCCACTGTGAACACTCACTTCACTGTTTAGACACATCACCCAGCCATGGACATATGCATATGAATATCTGGGTCTTGAAAGTGTTTCTACACATTTGCTATTGAAATCTTCTGGGGACACTTTGAGGACTGCTGGCTGCCCTGAAGGGATAAACTGTTTAAACCGGATGCAAGATGAGTCAAGGAAGAATCTAGAAGATTGAGCCCTACTTGGACCCCAGAGAATGTCATGCCGAGCCATGGAAAAGAGAAGGGAATGAGTTCATATGAGTGCTGGCAGATCTCAGAAGAGTATTTTGCTCACAAAAACTGAAAATAGCTTGTGGAAGTAGGACATTTGAGCCTTATGGAAAAGAATTAAAGGATATTTTGTAATAAAATGCTAGTAAGCAGGTAAGAGATCTCTACCCCCTCCCCACATGGGAGTCTAAAGCACTATGGATCCAATGGGTCATTTTTAGCTCATGGAACATAATAAAGTTAATTTTTAAAGCATATTTTTATTGATTTCAGAGAGGAAGAGCGAGGGAAAGAGAGAGATAGAAACATCAATGATGAGAGAGAAAACCAAGATGACGACATAAGTAATCACCTATGCTTGCTGCCTCTCACAACCACATCAAAAACACAATTCAACGGCAGAACATCCACCACCCAGAATCACAGGAAAGCTGACTGAGTGGAAGTCCCACCACTAGAGAGGTGAAGAAAGCTCATCAAGACCGGTAAGAGGTGCAGAGGCCCGGAAAGACTGCACCTGGACATGCCTGCTTTTAAACCTGGAGGGAGATACAAACTCCCGCTTGCTCTGAACTCCAGTTCCAGGCGAGACTGTGGGGGACCCAGGCACATACGGGGAGAAATTGGACTGTCTGGCATCTGGATAGGAATGCGAGGGTGGCTTACTCTTACAGGTGCTCACAGCAATTATTGTTCCTGCACAGGGTCGTGGGACACAGAGAACCAGGGACTTCTCCAGTTCAGGGCAGTCATCACTGTTTGCTCCACCCTGGTGATTTCCAGAGACCCACCTCACCCAATTTACAACCACACCCAACCTGTGCTCAGAGGCTTTTGCATATGAATGGCCTGTTCTTTGGCCTAAAATAAACTACAGCTGGGTCAGAGAGTCCCAGAGATTCCAAACAGAAGGGCCACTCACACTACCTGGCGGCAGCAGCAGCAGCAGCCTTGCTTCATAGCTGGGCCTCATCTGGGCACTTTCAAACCTCATACAAAGAGCAGGAATCTAAAGATGTCTCTGTAGTTCCTGCTGGGTGGCCCCACACAGTGGCTGACCTTGCACCTCATTGGAAATCCAAGTGCCAATGTAACCAGTGGTCAGAGTGAGACCATATGGGATTACAACTCTTCACATTCATAAGAGACACAGTCAGTGGGGCACAGAATCAGTGAGCACCAAAGCCCCACTGAAGCAAGTCTTGCCCCATAAGGGTATCTCCTGCACAACATATCTTCCAATGTAGACACAGGTGGTCATCTTAGCCAATTGACCTGAAAGTCAATTCCTCCCAGTGATATCAACAGCAATCAAGAATTAACTACAAGACTGTGCAAACAGCCCACAAAGGGGTGCACCAAGAGTGTCCACCTCAGGTGACTGGGGAGGCTGAGCCACTGGGCCCAATAGCACACCAACCACACAAGGCCACTCTATCAACTCAAGGAGACTTAGCAGCTACCCAGTACACAAAAACAAACACAGGGAAGCAGACAAAATGTGGAGACAAAGAAATAAGCACAAATGAAAAAAATGAATGAAAGCAAAATACTGGAAATAGAGTTCAAATCACAGTTATAAAGTTACTCAAGAATCTTCTAGAAACCTCTGAGAAATTTAGTAAGACCCTCAAGGATATGAAAAAGGACCAATCAGAAATTAAGCATACACTGACTGAAATAAAGAATAATATACAGAGATCCAACAGCAGACTAGAGGATCCCAAGAGTCAAGTCAAAGATTTGAAATACGAAGAAGCAAAAAACACCCAACTGGGAAAGCAAAAAGAAAGAAGAATCCAAAAATATGAAGATAGTGTAAAGACCTTCTCAGACAACTTCAAGAGTACCAACATCCAAATTATGAGGGTGCCAGAAGAAGAGAGAGAGCAAGATATTGAAAACCTATTTGAAGAAATAATGACAGAAAACTTCCCCTAATTGGTGAAAGAAATACTTACAAGTCCAGGAAGCACAGAACCCCAAACAAGAGGAATCTAAAGAGGAACACACCAAGACACATCATAATTAAAATGCCAAGGGCAAAAGACAAAGAGAGAAGAGAAACCAATATGGTGGCATAGGTAAACACCTACACTGCTGCCTCGCACAACAATTTCAAAACTAAAAGACGGAACGGACATCATCCAGAACCACAGGAAAGTTGGCTGAGTGGAAATTCTACAACTAGAAGGAAAAAGAGGGGCTCACGGAGACTCAGAGGAGCTGCAAAAAGCTGACGTACGGAGAAGGGCACATGGAGAGAACAGGCGCTGGAGTGCCTGGCTGGCTTCCTTTGGCAGGAGGGAGATGGAGACCCCCAACTGCACTGAACTCCTTATCCTACAGCACTTACCCCCAGGTCCAGGCAAGAATCATATGAGGGGAGTCAGGGCTATGAAAGGGGAGAAGTGCATGGAAATTTAGGGGAGCTGTGAAAGGGCAGAAGTCTAGGGGCGCGCACACCACAGCCTGCAGAAGACGGTCTGCTGATTATGCTGCTGGCTTTCTCTAGTGGGCCGAAGACAAAGTCTCCCAACTGCGCCACTTCTAATTCCACTGAACCCCAGTTTCAGGCAAGACACTGGGGACCCAGACTCATATGGTCCAGGAGTGCAGGAGAGCTGGAAAAGCAGTGGTCTAGAGGCACATGTGTGCATGCTAACAGGGATGGCTCCAGCAATTATCAAGAGACACGTGAGACCCAGGGGCTGCATAGAGTGGGGCTGACTGGAGGGCAAGGTGGTCCACTAAGCGCTGAGACTCCACTCCACCCAAGCTCAACAGAGAGGCTTTGCAGTTTTGCAAGTCTTGTATCATAAGGCTGATTCCAACACAGAAGTTCTCCCAGCATAGTGAAAATGTGGAGACAAAGGAACAGATCACAAACAAAAGAAATGGAGGAAAACAAATGACTGGATATAGAGCTCAGAACCACAAACATAACGTTTTTCAAGAATTTCCTAGAAAAGATGGATAAATTTAGCAAGACCCAAGAGGAGATGAAAAGGGACCAACTAGAAATTAAACATACACTGACTGAAATAAAAAATATTATACAGAGACCTAACAGCAAACTAGAGAAAGGCAAGAATCAAGTCAAAAATTTGAAATATAAAAAAGCAGAAAACACTCAACTGGAAAAGCAAGAAGAAAAAGAATCCAAAAATGTGAAGATAATGTAAGGAGCCTCTGGGACAACTTCAAGCGTACCAACATCAGAATTATGGGGGTGCCAGAAGAAGAAAGAGGGCAAGATATTGAAGAAATAATGACTGAAAACTTTCCACATCTGGTAAAAGAAATAGACTTACAAGTCCAGGAAACACACAGAATCCCATATAAAAGGAATCCAAAGAGGACTACACCAAGACACATTGTAATCAAAATACCAAGAGCAAAAGACAAAGAGAGAATATTAAAAGCATCAAGAGAAAAACAATTCATTACCTACAAGGGAGCACCCATACGACTGTCAGCTGATTTCTCAACAGAAACGATTGCAGGCCAGACAGGAGTGGCAAGAAATATTCGATGTGATGAATAGCAACAACCTACAACCAAGAATACTCTATCCAGCAAAGCTATCATTCAGAATTGAAGGTCAGATAAAGAGCTTCACAGATAAGAAAAAGCTAAAGGAGTTCATCAACTCCAAACCAGTATTATATGAAATGCTGAAAGGTATTCTTTTAGAAGAGGAAGAAGAAAAGGTAAAAGACAAAATATTATGAACAACTAATATATATCTATCAACAAGTGAATCTAAAAATTAAGTGAATTAAAAATTTGATCAACAGAATAAACTGGTGAATATAATAGAATCAGGAGCACAGAAAGGGAGTGGACTGATAAATCTCAGGGGGAAAGGGGTGAGGAGTATACAGGGAGAGACTGGACAAAAATCATACACCTATGGATGAGGTCAATGGGAGGGAGGTAAGGGCAGAGGGAAGGGTGAGAGTTGGGTGGAGGGGAGCTATGGAGGGGAAAAAAGAGAGACAAATGCAATAATCTGAATAATAAAGATTTAATTTTTAAAAAAGTAAAAAAATAAAAATAAAAATAATAAAAGCAGCAAGAGAAAAACAATTCATTACCTACAAGGGAGCACCCATATGACTGTCAGCTGATTTCTCAACAGAAACGATGCAGGCCAGACGGGAATGGCAAGAAATATTCAACGTGATGAATGGCAAGAACCTACAACCAAGAATACTCTATCCAGCAAAGCTATCATTCAAAATTGAAGGGCAGATAAAGAACTTCACAGATAAGAAAAAGCTAAAGGAGTTCATCAACTCCAAACCAGTATTATATAAAATACTGAAAGGTACTCTTTTAGAAGAGGAAGAAGAAAAAGGTAAAAGCCAAAAAATTACGAACAACAAATACATATCTATCAACACGGGAATCTAAAAATTAAGTGAATTAAAAATTTGATCAACAGAATAAACTGGTGAATATAATAGAATCAGGAGCATAGGAAGGGAGTGGACTGATAATCCTCAGGGGGAAAGGGGTGAGGGGTGTACAGGGAGAGACTGGACAAAAATCATACACCAATGGATGAGGTCAACGGGAGGGAGGTAAGGATAGAGGGAGGGTTGGGAGCCGGGTAGAGGGGAGCTTAGGAGGGGAAAAAAGAGAAACAAATGTAATAATCTGAATAATAAAGATTTAATTTAAAAAAAAAACAATGGGGAATAAAAAGAGGAACACTGTCATAATCTGAACAATAAAGGTTTATTTTAAAAAGGAAATAACAGTGTTCATTAAAATCTTAATTTAAATAAAACATTTTTAATAAATCTTTATTGTTCAATTTATTACAGATGTTCCTCTCCCCCCCAATAGCTCCCCTCCACCTGATTTCCCCCTCCACCCCATGCCCTTACCCCTCATCACTGTCCTCATCTGTAAGTGTATGATTTTTGTCCAATCTCTTCCCACACCCCTCACTCCCCCTTCCTCCTGAGAATTGTTAGTCCAATCCCTTTCTATGCCCCTAACTCTATTATAATCACCAGTTTATTCTATTCATTGAATTTTTTATTCACTTGATTTTTAGATTCACTTGTTGATAGGTATGTATTTGTTATCACTTTGTTTTTCATAATTTTTATCTTTATCTTTTTATTCTTCTTCCTCTTCTTAAAAAAAACCCTTCAGTATTTTATATAATCCTGGTTTGGTGGTGATGAACTCCTTTAGCTTTTTCTTATCTATGAAGCTCTTTATCTGACCTTCAATTCTGAATGACAGCTTTGCTGGGTAAAGCACTCTTGGTTGTAGGTTCTTGCTATTCATCACTTTAAATATTTCTTGCCACTCCCTTCTGGCCTGCACAGTTTCTGTTGAGAAATCAGTTGACAGTCGTATTGGTACTCCCTTGTAGGTAACTGTTTTTCTCTTGCTGCTTTCAAGATTCTCACTTTGTATTTTGCTCTTGGTATTTTAATTATGATGTGTCTTGGTGTGGTCCCCTTTGGATTCCTTTTGTTTGGAGTTCTGTGTGCTTCCTGGACTTGTAAGTCCATTTCTTTCACCACATAGAGAAAGTTTTCAGTCATTATTTCTTCAAATAGGTTTTCAGTATCTTGCTCTCTCTCTTCTTCTGGCAACCCTATAATTCTGATGTTGGTATACTTGAAGTTGTCCCAGATGCTCCTTACACTATCTTCACATTTTTGGACTCTTTTTTCTTTTTGTTTTTCTGGTTGGGTATTTTTTGCTTCCTCATATTTCAGATCTTTGGTTTGATTCTTGGGGTCCTCTAGTCTGCTGTTAGATTTCTGCATATTATTCTCTATTTTAGACAGTGTATGCTTAATTTCTGACTAGTCCTTTTTTCTTTTTTTTTCTTTCTTTTTTCTTTTTTTGCATTCTCATTAAGATCCTTGAAGGTCTCATTAAGTTTCCCAGAGGTCTAAGTTTCTCAGGGGTTTGTAGAAGATTCTTGAGTAACCTTATAAATGTGGTTTTGAACTCTATGTCCAGTAGTTTGCTTTCCTCCATTTCTTTCATTGGTGACATGTCTCTTTGTCTCTGCATTTTGGCTGCTTCCTTGTGTTGATGGAGTGTCTTTGTGTGCTAGTTGTCCTTTAGGGCCCAGTTGCTCTGCCTCCCCAAACACCTGAGGTGGACACTCTTGGTGCACCCTTTTGTGGGCTGGGTACATAGTCTTGTTATAGTTAAGCCTTGATTGATATTGGTACACTGGGAGAAATTGACTTCCAGGCCAATTGACTATGAGGATTAGCTGTGTCTATTAATGGAGGAACTGCTGTGCTGGAGACATCCCTATGGGGCAGGACTTGCTTCAGTGTGGCTTTGATGCTCACCGAGTCTGCCTCTTGAGTGTGTCACTTATGTATGTGAGGAGTTAAAATCTGGTGTCATCTCACACTGACCTCTAGGTACACTGGTTCCTGGATCTCCAAGGTGGTGCAAGTCAGCTACTATCTGAGGCCACCCAGCAGGAGCTACAGGGAGATCTGCAGATTTCTCCTCTTTGCTTGGAGTTTGAAAGTTTTGGAGTTGTCTGACCCAGTTGCAATTTGTTAGGTTAAGCTGGGAGAGGACAGGCCATTCATATGCAAAGGCTGCTGCGCACAGCTAGGTGGGTTTGCAAATTGGGCGGGTTCTCAGGGAAGCTCTAGGGCATGGCAAACAGCACTGGCTGCCAGTCAGCCCTTTCTGTGTCTCTGTATTTCCTCGTCTTCATGTCTTGCGTCCAGTGCCCCAGCACAATAAATTATGATTCCTGTGTGTACCTCTGCAAGAGAGCCACCCTCCCTTTCCCATCCGAAGGCTGACAGTCCAGTTTCTCCCTGTATGAGTCTGGGTCCCCAAATCTCGCCAGAAACTGGAGTTCAGAGAGTTGGGAACTTGTAATTCCCACCCAATTGGAAAAAAATGTAAAAAAAAAAAAAAGCACACACCAGCCCAATTCACATGCATCTCCATACCTCTGCCTTTCTGAGCCTCTGCACATCCTACAGGTCTCAATGCACTTTTTTTCTTTCCTTCTAGTTGTAGAACTTCCACTCCGCCAGCTTTCCCGTGGTTCTGGGGGATAGTCATTTTGTCTTTTAGTTGTAGTTTTAGTGTGGTTGTGAGAGGCAGCACATAAAGGTGTATACCTTATGCTGCCATCTTGCTTCTCTAAAACATATTTTGTACAAAAAAAAAAAAACATCAATTATGAGAGATAATTATTGACTGGCTGCCTCCTGCACACCCCCTACTGGGGGGATCAAGCCTGCAACCCAAGCATGTGCCCTTGACCAGAAAAGAATCTGGGACCTTTCCATCCACAGGCAGACCCTCTGTCCATTGAGCCAAACCAGCTAGTGCAACTTAATTTCTTAAAAATGAATGTTTTTACCCATTAGCCTTTGTAAAACAGACTAGAGGTTTGATGCATGAAATTTGTACATGGGTAGGGTCCGATGGGTGATCAGGGCCAGTGGGTGATCAGGGCCAATCTGTGGGGCAACTAGTGGGGTGGTTTGGGGGGTCCCCACTGGCACCCACCTTGGCCGGCCTGGACCACCCTCAATCACCCCACCCCATCACCGCCACCGCTGCCTGTTGACTCCTCTGCAGGGCAACCAGTGGGGCAATAGGGGAGGGGGGCCCCACTGGCACCTGCCTTAGCTGGCCTGAGTGGTGGGGGAAGCTCCTGCATTAAGCATCTGCCCCCTGGTGGTCAGTGCACATCATAGCAATTGGTCATTTCACTGGTAGTTCCACCATTCAGTTGATTTGCATATTAGACTTTCATTATATAGGATGTTCCTAGTCACAGACTTCCATATCAACAACAGGACAATAAATAATTTTCTTCAAGCAACAATATGGAACACCCATAGCACACTAGTTCCCAATCATTTTCTTATGAGACCTGGGAGGTAGAGTCAACAGAGCAGGGAGGAAGGAGTGAGAAGCTGAGCAAATCATGAGTGCTCTAGCCTCTGAAGTCAACGTATTGGGCTCTCTGAAGCTCCACCTCTGGTCCTGTCTCTCTCTCTTTCCCTCTGAGCCCCCCTTGGCTTTCTCATTCATGTTAAATATGTCTTGAATGGAACATTTAAAACATATACATTTTTATCACCAGGTATTAGTTGCCTCCTAGGAGATGGTCATATGACATCAGGACTGCTGCTAGTCTGTATGGTACTTCTGGACAAATTAGAAGTCTTCCTACACTTTACCTTCCTCCATTGAAACATTTGTCATAATGTATTGATTTTGTTTGAATAAGACCCTTGAGTGCCATTTTTAGGAAAATTGTCTATGACATCCAAATGACTTGAAATAAAACTCTAGCTCTGCCTCTTGGACTAATTGTTTAACTTTTCTGAGCACTAGGCTTGTCCCATTTGTTAAATGAGGATAATATATCTAACTATCAAGCTTGTTTTGGGGATTAAATGAGATGAATTATGTAAAGCACTTAATATTATGCTCATTAAATAATATGGATTGTGGGTCAGTAAGTGTAGCGTTATCCTGTACATCAGGGTTCAATTCCTCATCAGGGCACATACCTAGGTTGCAGATTCAATTCCTGGTCAAGGCTCGTAGAAGAGGCAACCAATCTCTCTTTTTCCCTCTTTCTCTAAAAATCAACAAAAATAGCCCAGCTGGTGTTGCTCAGTGGTTGAGCAAATGATGCATGCACTAAGAAGTCATCGATTCCATTCCCAGATAGGGCACATGCCTAGGTTGTGGGCTCGATCCCCAGCCATGGGAAGGGGGTGCATACAGGAGGTAGCCGATCGATGTTCATGTTTCGCTGTCATCAATGTTTCTATCTCTCTGTCCCTCTCCCTCCTCTCTAATCAATTAAAAGTATATATTTTTAAAAATCAATAAAAACAAATCCTTGGGTGGGGAACCCATAAAAAATAGTATGGGTTGTGCAGAAAGAACAGGAGCACACATGTTAACAGTGTACGTAGTGCAAACTAAACATAGAATTCAAAGGGGAAAAAATTTACAAGCCTAGGAGTAGGGAGCCCTGAGGCTCTGACATCCCATTGTCCACCAGACAGGTGTGTGGGACTCTGCACAAGAGGACAGACACACCATGGAGAGATCCCAAGACAAGGGCTCAGAGCCTTCGGTGCTCTGCACACATTGGAGAAAGAAGCAAGGCCTCATCTAGATAACGCTGTAGTGAGGGAGCTTCCTGAGCCTTGAAACAGCCTTGTAAGAAAGGGGAGACTCCTGGCCAGCATAAGCTGCTTCTTCCATCAGCCAACTCTGACCAATTGAGCTGGCTTCTTGCTACAACAGAAGAGGACATGGGTTCCCGAGGCCATAAGATTCTGGACAAATTCTTCTGTGTTACACAAGAAAACATGTGAGCAGGCTGAGGCATTTGCTTGCCTGTGGCAAGGATTGAACTCAGGTTCCCCAGTTCCTGAGACTAAGGATCTTTCTATTGGGTTGTGCTGCCTCAATAACAAGTCAGCCTAGAAACTATGGAACCAGTTTAGCTTAAACTACTTCCAAATCTCTTGGAGCCATAAATTGAAAAGGACATTAGAGATAATGCCATTCGATCCTACATCTGTGGACAAAAGTGAAACTCGTCGATAGTTCATTTGATTACCAGCAGTCAGTAGCCAAGTCAGAACTTGAACCTTTATCTTCCAAATTCTATTTCCTCTTAAATGGCCATGGAGTACACTGTAACCTTGTTTAGCACACAAGTCGCAGAGATTCTGTTCAAAAGAGCTTCGTGGCTTTAATCTACAAGTAGCGTCCAGAGTAAACCAAGAGAGCAAGGAGACCCAAAGATGATTGATGGATTTTGTTCAAAACCTCTGACTTCTGTAAACAGAAAAGGAAAGCTATATGATTTAGCAAATAATGGTTGTGTGAACACCATGTATTAAAATCTAGGAAATGTAATCAAAGGTTTGCTCAGAGGAAAAGTCATCATCGTAAAACCTTTTTAGTTTAAGAATGAATGTGAAGGAAATTATTATCTACGTCAAAAAGATTGGAAAACAATCTTTTGTTAAGTCTAAGAAAATAATTAAAAATGAAAGCAGAATATAATGCAGTTGAAAAAACCCATGGAATCCGTTGTCGGGAGACAATAGCCATGAGGGCTGCCTTTTTGCACACCCAGAGCAGAGACTCGGCTGCTTCTGTTCTGGGCTGTCTTTTCAAGAAGATTTGTGGAGCAAACAATGTTGGAAGAGAGAGCGCCTCTACCCAGAGCCAAAGGCAGACATTCTTACTGTCCATTACAAAAGATGCAAGCTCCCTAAGCTTAGGATTCAGATGCCTCTCCTCTAACTTAACCCACTCTGGGAGCAGGAGTTGTGGTGTCCACCTGTGTGTGGGAAGTGGAATGAGGGAACTGGCACAAAGGCTGGTCCTCTAGCTCTCTCAGGCCTGGGAGGTGCCTGTGTTCTACCAGCAAACTAACTTGTCGGTGCACATGTGGGGTACAATCTCAGACCCTTTACAGCTCTTCACGCTGATGAAGAAATTTAGAGCTGGTTCACTGAAAACAAATAATAAAAATAATAAATAATCCACTAGCAAGCTTGTTAAGAAAAACAATAGGGAAAACAAAACACCAGTCAGAAAGGATATATGCACCCCTATGTTCATAGCAGCACAATTCACCATAGCTAAGATTTGGAAACAGCCTAAGTGCCCATCAGCAGATGACTGGGTCAGGAAACTATGGTACATCTACACAATGGAATACTATGCTGCTGTAAGAAGGAAGGAACTCCTACCATTTGCAACAGCATGGATGGAACTGGAGACCATTATGCCAAGCAAAATAAATCAGTCAGAGAAAGGTAAATATGACATGATCTCACTCATTTGTGAAATATAATGAACAACATAAATTGATGAACAAAAACAGATCCAGAGACAGAGAAGCATCAATCAGACTGTCAAACCTCATAGGGAAGGTAGGAGAGGGCGGAGGAAAGGGGTAGAGATCAACCAAAGGACTTGTATCATGCATATGGGCCTAACCAATGGACACAGACACCATGAGTGGGGAGGTGGGGTTAGGGCAATGGGGGTATAAGGACACATATGTAATACCTTAATCAATAAAAAAATAAAAAAAGAGGGAAAACAAAGTTAGAAATTACAAAATGGATTAACACACCTATAGGAAACTAAAATCTTTTTAAACTTCTATTTGTTATAATTGACATATAACACTATATTATTTTCAAGTGTATAACATATATAACATTAGATTCAGGTGTGTAACATACTATTTGTATATAGAAAACTATCATTCTTATAAAATAATAATTTGTACAACTATGCACAATATTTTGGAAATCTGAGTGAAATTACTAATTGTTGAAGAAAATGTAAAATATTCAAATTCACTCAAAAAAGAAGCAGAAAACCTAAACAGGGCAATCTCACGGAAGAAGCTGAGAGGCCATGCCAAGGTCATGGTCAGCTACATTCTTCCAGGACCTCCCTCTGGCCTTTCCCTGGCCCTGGATCAAAAATGAAGGACCTCAGGGCCCATGTCTGGTTCTGTCTGAAGTTGAAAATGGAGATCAAATCTGCTGACCTTGACCCCAAACATCATAATGTGATAAAATGACCAAATTAATTGCATTTTTTCACTGGAAGAAGAAGAGAGACAAAAATAATTTATATTAACTAGTACACATACATACTTCTTATGATCCCTAGCCTTGAAATATTATGCTGTTTTCTTTATTTATAAAATAACACCTTCGCCATGGAAATGCTGGCTCGGGAGTGACTGATTTTCATTTGACAAGGATAATGGGATCACCAGAAAGACTGGTGCACAGTCAGTGCATTCCTTTGGCTCAGTCTGTTGCCACATGTGATGGTTTTTATCTGTACACTCAGCCATTCTAGAGCAGCATCAGCATTATCACAGAACCTGTGAGAAATGCATGTTCTCGGGCCCAACCCAACCAACCCATTCAGAAACTCTAGGGGTGGGGCCCAGCAGTTTGAATTGTAACAAGCTGCTCCAGGTGATTGCGATGCACATTCTGATTTGAGAAAGACTGTAAAGGATCTCATTCATGTCATCAGATTTAACAGATCCCACTTCCTATTGGTTGCATCACAACTACTCAAAAGGGAAAAATTCCATTCCTTTGCACCCTCTCGGGCTATAAATAGTGAGCACTGGCTCGCCCGCAGCTGGAGTTCCAGCCCATCCCTGCTGGAGCTCCAGGCTCCGTCACACCTACTGCAGAATATCAACAGAGAAAGAAAAGGGCATTTTTGGCAAAGGGAAAATTCCACCGTTTTTCAGGCCTTGCTCAATAAACTCACAGAGGTTTTTCAGTAGAAGATGAGGAAAACAAAGGTTGCCCCCCACCCTCCTTTTCTCTTAACGAAGAAAATTAAGTTGGAACCAATACACAGTTTATAGCCTCTAATCCTAACTAAATGTGGGATTTAAAGAAACAGCAAGAATTAAGGCAACAAAACTGGAAGGGCTAGAAACCCACATCCTTTCCCTGTCTTTGTTCCTTATTTACCATAGGCCTCGGGAACATTAGTTCAGCTTTTAATTCTTTAATATTCTGTGAAATATGAGAAATGATAACTGCTTCTTCCTTCAACCAGATGTCAGACACTCCAGATCTCACCACCACCCCTATGAGGTGTTACTACCCGTATTACAGATGAGAAGACTGAGGCTCAGAGACATTAGTAACTGCTCATTGGTGACAGAGCTTGAATCTGAACCCAGGTCTTCTTGACTTCAAACAGCCATGTTCTTAACTGCTACCATTCTGCATGTTCAGCCTTGCTGTGGGACGACAGTCTTCCTGTAGGGCAAGGATGATGCTCCAAGGGTGGCTCTTCCTCCTCTTCTACATCCCAAACTCTGCCTCCCTGGGAAGATGACTTCCTGCAACTTTTCTCTCTGGTCTGACTCCTCTGATCTCTCTCTTTTTGGTGTGTACTTCCTGATGGAAAGATATAAATAGTTCTTTGTAACTATCCTTTTAGTTTTCCTCTTTTCAATTAAAAAAAGAAAAGAAAAAATATTTTTAACGTGGAAGTATAATTCAGTGAAGTAAAAAATTATGTCAGAACAAAGAACATAAAAAACAAGTCAGCAATTGAGCGTCACTACAGGATGCCTAGCACCAAACCAGAGAGGGTCGGACCGGCATTGCCACCATTTGTCCACTATCCAGATACCATTGCTGACATGTACATATAAGGAACTGTTTGACACTGAAACTGGGACTCATAACTATTGGACATTGAATTGGGACTCAAACATTTTTTGTTCTTATAAGTTTATTTCTAGCCTACAGAGGCAAGATGTTTTTTAAAGAAAAGAATCGGGGGGTGGGGGGGAGAAACAAATACAGAGGCAAAGAAGCAATGAACAGACTGTCATGCTACATTGGGAAGGCAGGGGAGGTTGGGAGGGGGCTGTAAGAGATCAACTGAAGGACTTGTATGCATGTGTGTAAGCACAGCTACTGGATACAGGACACTGTGGGGGCGGTGGACAGCGCTGGGGACATCACAGAAACTTCCACCTGCTGTGCCCTGGAAAAGCTCTCTGGAACTATCACAGGCGGTGAGAGTCTCTGTGCTCCCCTTGCAAACATCACCAGCATCGAAGCCCTAGCACCATCGGAGAAGAAAGTTGGAGTAAGGAAACGAGCCCTTAACTAGAAGTTAGTCAACTCCTTCACTGCTGACCAATCTCAGATCGCCTGTCTGGGCCTCAGCTCTCCATCTGCCAGCGACTTCCAAATGCTGGTGCCAGGGAGACTGTAACCAAATCACCTGGAGAGCTTCTCAGAAGTCCAGCTCCACCCTGCAACTTGGATGGAGTACAGTATCTTTCAGATGAAGCCTAGGAAGTGATATGTTTTCAAAGTTCCCTGGGTGGTCCCTACCCCCATCTAGATTTGAGAACCATGGAACTCCTGGTAGATGATATCTAAAACACCTTCCAACTCTATGAACCTACGAAATTTCCCTTAGTCCACTCCAGGCAGCCTAATAGCAGCCCCCATGTTTCTGATATTACCAAGTGCATCCCAACTGTTGGGGAAAAGAGGGACATCAGTCTTTATTGCAAATCAGAGGTAAGGATGGATTTTGAAATGACCATTTAAAATCAAGACCTACTGAGGTATGTGGCTGCCACCCAAAAGAGAAAGGGGTTTGTTCTTGCCTGTCTGGATGGAAAGCAGTGAATACTTCCCTGGAAACATACAATTTATAGCACATTCTTGACAGGGTTCTGCTGCAAAGAATCTCTCCTTCTTTAAACAAAGCAAAGGCCTTGCTTTCAAGTTTATTGACAAACAGACCAAATTAAAAGTTAGATGTTTTTATATCTAAACATATGTGCAGAACGAAATCTCTGTAATGATAACATCTTTCGGGAAAGAGAGTTTAGATAGCAAAATATAAGACACTAGTTCTTGTTTTGGAGCATTTTTGAAAGAAAGAACTTGTATTACTGTTATGGGCTGAATTGTGATTTCCCTTCACTACCCCTCCCACTAAAAAAAAAAAAAAAAAAAAAAAAAAAAAGGTATGTTGAAGTCTGAATCCCAGTACCTCAGAATGTGACCTTGTTTGGAAACAGGACCCATGCAGAGTCCATTAGTGTGGGCCCTAATCCAATGTGACTGGGTCCTTGTGGGAAGGGAAACTTTAGACAGAGACAGACACACATGGAGAAGATGCCATGTGACTGGGGTGAGGCATCCATAAGCCAAGGAGGGCCAAAGACTGGTGACAAACACTAGAGCTGGGAAAAGACCAAGAAGGATTCCCTTGGACGTTTCAAGGGGAGCATGGGCCCTGCTGACACCTTGATTTAGGATTCGGCCCCAGAACTGGGAGACGACACATTTCTATGGTTTCAACTCACTCTGTTTGTGGTGCTTTGTTAAGGCAGCCCTAGGATTTTATACACAAGATCACATTTAATCCTCTCAATAACCCAGTGAAGTAGAGTTATCAGTCCCACTTTTATTTTATGATCCTCCCCCATTTTAGGAAAACAGTTAGGCATGGCTAAGTAAGATTATGAAATTTGCTGAAGATCATGCCCAGTCAGTGTGGCTCAGTGGTTGGGCTGTCAACCTGTGAATCAGGAGGTTGTGGTTTGATTCCCAGTCAGGGCATATGCCCAGGTTGTGGGCTCAATCCCCAATGGGGGAAGGAGGGGTACAGGCGGCAGCCAATCAATGAGTCTCTTATTGTTGATGTTTCTATCTCTCTCTCCCTCTCCCTTCCTCTCCCAAATCAACACACACATATATATGTATTTAACAGATTTATTTTATATATATATGGCACACATTGGGAACATCACAGATATATATTTATATATATATATTTTTTTTTTTAAATAAATCTGTTGAAGATCAGACAGCTAGCAAGAATGGGGCATGGATGTGATCTTGGGCTATCTGATCCCCAGGCCTTCCTCCCATGTTAGACAGCTGCTGATACTCTAGAGGAGGCTCCATGAAAGAACTCACCCGAGGCACATCCTCAACCACTGAGGCCAATGTTTATGGTCTAGTCTCATTATTCTGTTTAACGTAAAATTGAAGATCGGATCTAATAGATACATACCAAACTACCTTAAATGTAAAATGGTTTCAAAATAAGTTGTCTCAGGTGATTTAGATCCTGCTTCTATTAGTATAAATCAATTGATAGTTGGGTCTATATATTTATAATAAAGATGATAAAAACAGGAATGTAAGAGGTGTGACTGTTTCCATTTCACAGTTGATGAAACTGAGCCCCTTCAGAGGGAAAGGGGACTTGCCCTGAGAACAGGCTGTAATAGCTCTGAATAGTCTATCATTTTACTCTTAGTCCAGTAGGCTCTGCCTCCATTAGAAGCAAATATGTATGTGATGGTTTCCACGTAAGTCTTTTTACAAAGAGATGGCATAGATGCCTCACTCCAGTCACATGGCATCTTCTCCATGTGTGTCTGTCTCAGTTTAAAGTTCCCCTTCCCACAAGGACCCAGTCACATTGGATTAGGGCCCACACTGATAGCATAGGTTATGTAATTACTAGTTTTCCAATGAGATTCCCCCCACTCCCCTCACTGAGTTAGCTCAGCAGAATATATAAACAACTAGTGTTGTTGCTGAAAGTGTCAAATGTCTATAATATTTAATATTTTAATGTGGTTTATATATATTTGAATCACATATTCTATAAAATAATATTAATAAATATTGCTATTTTCAATCTCACATGTGGTAAAACAAACTTATTCATTCTTCACAAACACCTTCAACATTAATGTCTCCATCATCACTAGAACCCTTTCTTCTGCCTAAGCACTTAAAATTCTACATAAAACACTATCATTTGAAATGTTACCTCCTTTGTATTTTTTTCTAAACGTAGATCATCGTTGCCACAAGTATAACTACTTGAATTGTTTTCTGGTGATCTTTCAGAATCCATTTACAATGATAGATAATACTTAATTTGTGAGGTTCTCTTTCTAGGAATAGTAACTAACCAACTGTGTGTTGAATTTCTTTGCATCTTTCTTTACCAATTCTACCAGAAGATCATTTCAACAAGCTTCCAAAGTTAAAGTTGATTGGAGTTGTTTTCCGGTTAATGGGTCTTTTCTTATTCAAAATAACAAAGAAATTTTAGAACTCCCCAATAAAGAGACCCCTCTGTTTGGTGAGGCCTAACTTTTAGGCCATAAAAACTTTGGCCTCGAGGTAGTAGTACAAAGATCAGATATGGCAAGGAAAATGCCTGAGATCTACCTAGAGGTAATTTCAATGATGAAATTATGGTTTTCAATGATGAAAACAAAACTGAACCTTTTATTACTTTCTTTAAGTTGTGTTATCCTGCTTATACTTACATAACTCACTGAGAAAGCTCATGAACGATTCGATTAGCACATACTTGGAACTTGGTGGTGTGATAGAGCTCTCCCCTTGGTTCTAACCTCTAGAATGCAATGAGTGAAAGAGTTGCATGAGCCCCTCCTGCCTCTGTTGCATGTAGATCTGCAGGAATGTCCCCTCAGACAGGCTCAGATCAGGCCACCGCCAAGGTGTCTAGCAGTGGCGTGGCTTTTATCTGTAGCCTCAGCCAATCAGATGCAGAATTGAGGTGTGGCTTTACCAAATGGGCTTCTCCCCGCCACCACTACCACCCCTTCTCAAATTTTCCAGACCGTAAGCCCTACACCTGGCCCTATGCCTCATGGTCCTTTGTTGTGAGCTGCTTCTTCAAACATTCGTTTTCAAGATACATATTTAAATTGTACTTCTTACTCATTCTCCCTGTTTTGTTTTCTGGAATTTCAACTTCGTTTTTCTACTGAGCATGGTGAATTAAATAGGCTTTTGTGGGCTGGACATTAGTTGCAGTGAAAAACACATTCTGTGCTGGAAACAAACACCATACACAAAGAAACCTTGGGAACACGACCTCTTTGTAGAGCGGGGACTGCCTGTCCAGCCTCATGTCTGAGAGTCAAAGCCTGCAAGCACTCTCTTTTCAAATTTGGGCAGCCCTTTTTTTTAGATCTCAGTCTGGGATGCAAAGCTATGAACCTGGCCTCATGTGGAGGATCCTGAAAAGCAGACCATTCTAATATTTTTTAAATCATCCTCTTTCTCACTGGGTGGGGTGGATATAGAAATACTGTAGTTACATGATTGCCTTCTTCCTCTTTAGGGAAGCGTTAGTCCTGAGAGGAGAGGTGGTAGGAGGTGATTAAACTGTTCCTTCACTTGACAAAGATAATCTACTTGATTAAATTGTCCAACAACCATATATTAAGTGCCTATGATGCTGGACATTGTTCTGGGTGTCCCACCAAAAACTCTGACATAAACAAGGTCTATGGGGAAACTGACACTAGGTCACAGAATTAAACAAATAAAAAGAATATGTCCAGTGTCCAGGACAGAGGCTATGATGAAAACAAACCAGGAGAAGTATTACACAGAAGTGTGCCTGTGCAGGGACTTTTGGCTGAATGGCCAGAAAAGTCCCTAAGGAGAGACGTTGCACTTACCAAATCCCAGTTATGAGACCACATAGGGAAGAGAATTCCAGATAAAAGGGAAAGTCAGTGCAAAGGTCCTGAGGTAGGATAGAACTTGATTTTATTCTAAGGACAAAAGTGTCAGAGTGGCTGGAGGGTAGCAACTGAGAAGAAGGAAGGGGAGGTTAGAGTTGCTTATAGAGGTGAGGAAGAACCAGATCCTACAGGGTCCTCCCTCCTGGGTAAGCTGTTTAGTTGTAATTCTAAGTGCAAGGACAACATTGGAAGGCTTTAAACAAGGTAATGGCTTATGGGATCTGACTTGAAAAGCCACTCTTCTACTTCAGAGAAGGCAAGAGCGGAAGCAGAAGCATTAACTAATACGATGATGCGTGAATTAATACGGTTCGGTGATGGCCATCAGGGTCTGTGTACTTACCCTGTGCCTGAGAGTCTTTGGAAGTGCTTCACCTGCATTATATTGATCAATCTTCACAACCACTCTATGGAGTGGGGATTATTAGAATTTCCATATAACCCGTAAAAAAAAAATGAAGCCTGGAAAGTAAAGAAACTTGCCTTTAGCTAGTAGGGGTTTGTTTGTTTGTTATTATTATTTTTAATCCTTACCTGAGGATACGTTGAGAGAAACAAAAGGAGAGAGAGAAATACCAATCAGTTGCCTTCTGTAAGGTGTGTTTTTTTTTCGCCCAGCTGGGAATCAAACCCTCACACCAGGTATGATGTACCCTGAGCAGGAATTGAACCAGCAACCTTTTGGTGCACAGGACAGCACTCAACCAACTGAGCCATTCTGATCAGGCAGTAGTTTTTTAAAAAAATTAACATCTGCCCTCACCAGTGTGGCTCAGTGGCTAGAGCGTCGGCCTGCAGACTGAGGGGTCCCGGGTTCGATTCCAGTCAAGGGCATGTACCTTGGTTGCGGGCACATCCCCAGTTGGGGGCATTCCAGAGGCAGCTAATGGATGTTTCTCATCTATGTTTCTAACTTTCTATCCCTCTCCCTTCCTCTCTGTAAAAAATCAATAAAATATATTTTTTAAAAATTAACATCCTATATAATAAAAGGGTAATATGCAAATTGACCCTAAGGCAGACAGGCTGGAACAACAGGTCACTCTGATGCACACTGACCATCAGGGGGCAAAGGTTCAACACAGGAACTGCCCCCTGGTGGTCAGTGCATTCCCACAGGGGGAGCTACGCATAGCCACAAGCCAGACTGAAGTGCAGCAGCAGTGGCCAGAGCCTCTCCATCTCCTCAGCAGTGCTAAGGCAGTGCTAAGGATGTCAAGCTGGCAAGTGGACATCTCCTGAGGGGTACCAGACTTTGAGAGGGTGCAGGCCGGGCTGAGAGAAACGCCTCCTCCCCAAGTGCACAAATTTTCATGCAACAAGCCTCTAGTATTTTTATAATTATAAGAGTTAAAAATAGTCATTATAAAAAACTTTTTTAAATGAACAACAAAAAATAAATCACTTGAGATCAAAGCACTCTAAGATAACTAATATTGTTAACATTTTTTTATATTTTTATTGATTTTTCACAGAGAGGAAAGGAGAGAGTTAGAAATATCGATGAGAGAGAAACATCGATCAGCTGCCTCCTGCACACCCCTCACTTGGAATGTGCCCGCAACCAAGATATATGCCCTTGACTGGAATTGAACCTGGGACCCTTCAGTCCACAGGCCGATGCTCTATCCGCTGAGCCAAACCGGTTTCGGCTATTGTTAACATTTTTGTTTATATTTTTCCAGGTGCAAATATATTATCTACTGTTCTCAAAAGCATATGACTGCTTACTTCTATAGATGATATAATTCCCAGATTACAATTTTTTTACATTTTTATTATTAATTTTAAGAATACTGTCCACAAACCCATCTTGAATGACAGTATAGAAAAAAATGTTAAATTGTTTCTCTATCACGGTCCTATTATTTCTCTTTCCTCTGCATTTGCCCCTCCATGGTTTGGACCAGTTATGGCTCCAATTCCACTACTACCAGTTATGTGACCTGAAACAAGTTATTTAAACTCAGAGTCTCCGGTTTCCTCATCTTTAAATGGAGATAAGATTCTGGCCCTCGCCGATTTGGCTCAGTGGATAGAGCATTGGCCTGCAGACTAAAGGGTCCCAGGTTTGATTCTGGCCAAGGGCACATGCCCAGGTTGTGGGCTCGATCCTCCCCCCAGTAGGGGGGTGTACAGGAGGCAGCCAATCAATGATTCTCTCTCATCATTGATGTTTTTTATCTCTATCTCTCTCCCTTCCTCTCTGAAATCAATAAAAGATGATAGATAGATAGATAGATAGATAGATAGATAGATATTCTGTAAGCTCATTTTCAGGATTAAATGAAATCACAAGGACCATGCTCCTAAATGCCATTCTCATCTCAATTCTCTCCTGCCTACGTATGCCCACCCGCTAATTACTCTGCATGGAGATTGAAGTCCCAATGGGCATTCAGCCATATTTTTGTTGTGGGATCCTGGGCAAGTCTTTATACCACCATGTCCTTAGGGATTACTATTAGGTACAAATGAGATCATAGATACCAAATTATTTTCTATTTGAGATAAAGTTCTCAGTTACTAGAAGAGTATAGCAACAAGAGGAATAAGCCCTTGGGTGAAAATGAACTTATAAGTAAGATAAATACACTGTATAACCCAAAAATATTCAATGAGCATTTTCAGACGAACTATCTTGAAATAGGAAAATTAATTGCAAAATACTCAAATCTAATGCAAGGTTGGTGGGAGGGAAAAGAAAATTGACTTGCCCCTCTCTCTTATCTCATATATAACAGATTTGCCTGCTTTAAATCACCACCTTTTGGCCCACTGGAATGGCCAGGGCGGCCAGTCCAGAGGGGGGAGTGCAGGCAATGTGGAGAAGGTGCCTGTCTTCCTAGCTGATTAGTAGCAAGGCGGTCCCCTCTGATGGGCACCCATGGTCAGCCCAAGCTTGAGGCACTGGCTAGATGTCAGGTTGGAAAAATATGCTTAGGGTGTACAGAAGAGTGGCCCTCAGCTCAGCTAGCATCACTCTCTAAGGAGACAGTGCCAGGCCTGCCACCATTGGAACTGGGCTCTTTCAGATTGGATGAAATGGCACTCAACATTCACAAAAGACTGCAAGGCAGGTCCAGAGCAAAGTACATCCCAGGAAGGGATGGCTGAACATCAAGTCCCTCCAGATGTGGGCAGCCTATAAAGGTATCATTTCAATGCCGGGAGTCCCAGGAACATTTCATCCACCTGTCTTTGTTTGTGACTTGAGTTAACAGAGTCATGTGAATTTTTTTATTCCTGGATATGGATACTTTGCTCTCTATCTATATTATAGTAGATGGTACCTACACCCTCAAGGTGAAAGTTCACAGCCTAAGTCATTATAGCATCAGACCAAATACCTTTGAGGTAGGTGCCCAGCAAAAGAGGATAACTCTATAAGCGCAGGACATACGGACCTTAATAAGCCTGATCTCTTCATCCAATGGTCATGATAGCCTGAGGAAGGTTAGGCCACTGCTGGTGGCCCATGAAGCATCAGGGAGGTGCGTTCCCAAGAACTTGGGTACCAGGTCACCTCAGAAAAGTAGACTAGCAAATGGATCTGATTAGAATTCCGTGACAGTAAACCAAGACAGTGCCTGAATCTGTGACTGAAGAATGTGGAGCTACCCCAAACTCTCATCAAAGTGACTTGACTGTCATAGCAGGAAGGTAGAAACAGAATGTGATTATGGCTTTAAATGTGTAAATCTGCCTGGCTGGCTATAGAGGATGCCATGTGGAGAAACCAGTTTGAAGAGACTGGAACATGTCAAAAAGAAAGAAGCCCAAAGTCTCAGAAGCAGACAGGGCCATCTAAGCAGGGATGGGTGGGGTGGGTGGGCAGTCTTCTTCTTTTAGACATTGTATCAGGAGTATTTCTCTTTTGGCCCACACAACTAATTCATTTATTCTAACTCCAGGCTAACTAAGGAAACATCTGGACGGAATCTGTCTTCTTGAGTACATTTACCTACAAAAAAAGGCTGTTCTTGCCATGACAACGTGTATTCTGGTATGCCGGTCATAATTCAGGGATGTTCATCAGTCTCTGGGATTTGGTTAATGTGAGTACACTTAAAGAAGGTCAAGATCTAGGCCTTGATGAATGTGGTGACTTTTGTCGTAAATCAGCTGGAAATCACTTTCTGTATAGGAATATCAAAAGAATACACAGTGTGCCCACCCTCTGCAACATTAGCATTTGTATCTGACCAATCACAATAATCTTAATTATAGCCCAGTAAAATATTTTTTAAAAGCAAAAAAAAAATTTTTAAGAATACTTAAAAAACACATTTGACTCTGATGGTCATTGTATTTTTCAAATATCTGCATCCTATTGGTTTTTCTGCAGTAATTTCTAAAGCAGTTGCCTCTTTAAAAATCATTTCCAATTGTTCTTTATTTTTTCAAATTGCATCTCCCAGCAGTTTCATCAGACCCCAGGCTAGCAAAGGTTTTTATACCTCATGATGCCAAGACCAAAGAACCAGACACACTTCAGAGGAAGAATAAGTGCCCACGTGGACCCAGACAGGGAGATCTGCGTCTTCCTTCCCTCCGTGCCCCAAAGGATCTAAATTTAGTTTACTGGGTAGACTGCAATGACATTAACATGTTGCAAGAACGAGAATGGAGGAAAAAAAAAAAGAAGCTTGATGTGGCATGAGGTATTTTAATGCCATGGTAACTAGGATGTCTTCTATATTATTTCACTCACTTCCTCAGGTCAGGTTATTCTTCCCTTTCTCTCCTGCACTTTCTGTTGTTGTAATCAAATCAGGTCACCCTGAATTCCTGAGTCCTCGTCACTGCTGCAGGCATGTCTATTTCCAGCAGAATGCATTTTCTCCGTTTCTTCCTTTGCTCTCAGACCTTTATTTGGTGCCCTTGATGTTCCAGGTTGCTCTTCACTGTGCTCTGTGTGCTATAAAGGCTTTCTTTTCATCCACACTTCCCCACAGCCTGCTCTTCACTGCTCCTCTCCGGCCCCTCCCTCCAGCTTCTGCAGTTGTCACCAACACAGTTAGCCACTTGATTTGTGACTCAGTGCTTCAGAATCCAAGGACCTTCGTGCCTCTGAAAGGCCCAGGCCTCTAAGTAAGATACAGGTCCCTCCCTTGCACCCAGGTCCCATTGCCATTAAGTTGAGGTGACTCTGGGACTTGTCCCTGGGGCTCTCCATGCTGTTTGGCCTTTCCCCAGGAATGGTGGACCGAGGAGGTTTGCACTTAGAATGTTTGTCGCCCAACCTCCTCACTTCCAGATGGGAAAACTAAGGTCCAGAGAGCTTCATGGAGCAGTTGTATGGCTCATTCTCGGAGGAACCAACACAAATAGGATGTAAACACAATCAAATTGGGGAATTTGGTGGGGAAAAAAGTCTTGTTAAGGGATGAGCAGTGCCAAAATGAGCTTTAATGATTATTTAAGAGTTTCTTCATTCTGCCCTTGTCTTCTGCCATCATGATAAACGAAGCAGACCAGAGGCATCAGCCATAGATCCATGGGACACCTTCCAGGGGCTTGGGGACTGAGAAGACCACCTGGGCCCCTCTGGCCTCTATCAGCTGGGTGGTATGAGGGGTCCGAGGATAGCAGTACTAGTGTGAACTCCACACAATTCCACCTCCACGAGGTTTCCCCCAATTTGCCAGTCCACGTAGTCGTGAATTGCTAATTGTTTCCCCTAAATGTAGGAAGGTGTATATAACATCCAAGAGGCCTCTAAAAATATTTATTGCCAAAACATTATATCAGTCTGATAAGTAAGCCCCAGCCTTCTCTGGGGAATGACATGGGTGGTAACAACGAAGGAAAGAACTCAGTATTTTGACTGCTGGCTGCAGTGGAAGGGGGACTTACGTTCCTCTAGGCCCCCCGAAGAGAGGAATACGTCCCGGGGGGCAGAGGAGGCCAGCCACAGCAGCTCAGTGTGATGTGGAACAACTCCCACCCTGGGGCCTGGCAGTGCAGCCGCTCCTCCCGGGAGGCTGGCTCAGCGCATTGACCTGCTGAGTGAGGAGCTCGCCCCGGCTGCAGCCTCCCCCTGGGACTAAGAGCTTTATTGATTTTCTAGCCCACGGCCACGGTGGTGGGGACAGAGTAGTCAGAGGAGAATGGCGGGGAGCCAAGTGGGAAGCGGGTTTATAAAATGAGCTCTCAATGAAGAAAACTGTGGGAAAGAAGGCGATGGAAGCAGCTTCGGGGCCAGTAGATGTGGGAAAGTGGAACAGCTCAAAAAATGCTCTTCGGACTTGAGCTAAAACAAAGCACGCCTGTGCGCAGTACTCGGCGCTGCGTCTAAGGAAGCGATACTCCTCTCTGCAACATCACCACGGACAGCGCTTGGCCTTCATGCTGCACCAGGCCCTGGGTTGGGTTCTGGGGCTTTAACTAAGAATCAGCCCACCTAGAGGAAGGCATTGAAAACATACCCAGAATGATTTGCAAAACTGCAAATGTATCTTAAGGGAGTCCTAAAAACGTTTTACCTTCATTTGAGGCCCAGAGTCAGCAGGGATGAATGAATGGTGTCTGAAGGCGGACAGGCCTGCTTCCTGGCCTCATGGGCATAACCTGGTGAAGATTCTCAGGGAGCTTTCCATCCCCTCACTGCCCCACCTGGCGAGAATCCCCACCCCAACAGGCCCAGTGGAAGCCCGCTTCAGTGATGCCGGCTGTGTGCAGGCCTCCCAGGGTCCTCGGAACCCACAGATAGAAGCAGGACACTTGTGACATGATTCCTGCCCCCACCCTCTATCCCCCATCCCCCATGAACTGGTGTCTCTGTGCTTCACTGTGTGTTTTGAGGGGAGATTTCTTCCAACCTACATTGCGCCAGCCTCAGCCCCCTTTTAGTAAAGGAATACATTGTTTATGCTTCCTTTTAGCTTCCAAATAATGTATTCACTCCCCCCCCCAAAAAAAAATAAACTGGAAACAGGGAAAGAAGATGCATATCTGATGTGTGTGTATATATCAGTGTCATATATAAGGTAGAGGATATGTTTAAGAGGGGAAGTAAGAAAAAAATATAACTCAAAACCAGTGAGTAACCAAGCTCAATCCATGCTGCTCCTTTAAAAAACCTGAACTAAAACCCTCTTTCTGTGGTTCCTATTTGAAAACGATGTAACCTGCATGGCTCTTTCTTCCCCTGCCTCAGCAGCACCTGCTCTGTGTTGCTTTGGTGCCCAGGAATCTGCTGTGGGGGACTTTCAGGAGGTGCGACTTCAGCCACAGGAGTTCAGAGAGGTGTAAACTAAGTTAGGGGGAGAAGGGGAGGCTCTAGTCTAAGCTTGGGGACCTCCAATGGTCTAGCTCAAGCCAGGGGACCTCTGTGTGGTCTGGGGGACCTTATCCTAGTACTGTAGCCCCAGCCTCTTTTCTTGGGGTGGAATTGGGGCTGGCACCAGAACCCGTCTCCTAACTCCCTGTCTTTCTAAAAACGGTCAAAAGGGGTTGAAATTCCTGGCAGTGTATGGAACACATGTCGCTAACATTGTTCTCTTTTTCACAGAGGAAAACTGAGTTTAAGGAGACGCTCACATAGTCGACAAAAATACCTGAAGCACAAAGCCCCACAGCAAGGCGTGGCCTCCTGTGTGCTGAGGAACTTTGAAGGCTCCTTTCAGAAAACAAAATGGAACAACTTTCCCTCCCCCCTCCGCTGAGCAGGAGCTGTTCTTGGCAGATGCCCAGCGCCGCACCGGGGCAATTCCAGGGTACACTGTGTGCATTCGCATCCCTCTCAGCAGCTATTTGCAGTCGCCCTTCATGCCACCTGTAAGAGGCAATGCCACAGAGAATGTCGGGGCCGGGAACCGGGTGCCCCGTGGTTTCCTCCACTGGAAGAGCCCGAGTCTGTGGCCCGGTGGCCACTTGGAGAGCAGGATGACAGCTGGAGACAGCGCCCACCCAGGGCGGGAGGCGCACGAAGGAGCACGCCGCCGGACGGGGGTCCTTGCTCGTCAGGTCCGTTCCCACGGCCACAGCGCGAGGAGGACGCAGCGGGACTTCCGTGCGGCGGTTTCCTGCCTGAGACGGAGCCCTCGGCCGCTGGCCCTGGCTGGCTCTCCGAATCACGGAGACGCCCGGCGGCGGTCCGAGGCGGGCGGGGACGGGGCGCGCCGGGCGGGGTGGGAGCCGCCGTCCGAGGCCGGAGGGAGCGGGGCTGGAGGTCACCCCCTGGATCTGGGACGCCCGCCGCGCTCCGGGGTGATGCGGCGACCCGGGAGCCCCTGCGCTCCCGTGCGTGCTGCACTCGTGCAGCTCCGGGTGGCACACGGGGTGAAGCGGGGACGTGGGCGAGAGGAAGTCGAGGCGCCGGAGCGTCGGAAACGCTGCCTGCGCGTCCCTCGCGCTTTGGAGTCTGTCGGGGGCGGGGGTGGCTGGCCGGCGCAGCGCGGCGAACTTCCCGGGGTCCCCGCACAGCTGGGGGGTCGCGAGTGCCGAGCCCGGGAGGGCGGGTCCTGCGGTCCCAAGTGCCTGCGAGACCCCACCACCCCCCCCCTCGACGCCCAGGACCGCGGGGCGCGCCCCGGGGGCGCACGGAGCGGCGGAGAAGCTGAGGAGAAAGCCTGAGGGGCCGGGGGGCTGCTTGGCGGGGGCGCAGAGACCCCGCGCGGACCCGGAGCGCCTCTCGTCTCCAGGAGCCCTCACTCCTGGGAAAGGGACAGGGAACTGTCAATCAGCGAGGGAGGGAGCGCACCGGCGCCCGGCGGGTGATGTCAGCGGATCAGCTGCTCGCTAACAAAGAGGGGTTATTACTGGAGAAAGTTGCGGCGGCGCAGGCCACGGCGGCACCCCGGAGCCGCGGAGGCGAGGGGCAAGTGGGCGCAGGGAGGAGGGACGGCGGCGGCAGCTGAAGGCCACGGAACCGAAAGGGCTGTGGGGGGAGGCAGCGCGAGCCAGCCCCGACTGCTCCTCCTCTTCCTCCTCCTCCTCCTCTTCCTCCTCCTCCTCCTCCTCCTCCTCCAAACTCGCCGGGTTCAGCCCCAGCGCTCGCCCAGCCGCCGAGCACCCAGAGGGACGGGAGGCAGCCGCGCGGCCCCGAGCTGGGCAGAGTCCCCAGCCGCCATGGATAGCGACGACGAGATGGTGGAGGAGGCGGTGGAAGGTACCAGCCTTTCTCTGGGGTCGGGGGAGGCGGCGCCGCGGGCTCGGAACGCGGAAGCAGTGGCGGGTGACCCGCGTGACCGCCAGTGTCCCCGGCGCGGGCGGCCGGCGGCGGGGCTCGGGCAGGGCGGACAGCCACCGCCACGCCGCCGGGAGCGCGCACTGCGCGGCGGGGCGCGGGCCGGGCACCCGGGGGAGAGCGCGGCGGCTCCGGCCCGCAGCCCGCAGCCCGCCGCCCGCCGCAGCCCATCCTCGGAGTTGCGAGCTGCGCCCCACACTCTGGCCTCAGCCCTTGCGGGGAGGGCAGGGGGGGGGGTGCCCAGGGCGACAGCCCCCCGAGACCCGCGGTCTCCGCAGAGCCGTGCCCCGGCTCGGGGTGGCGAGCCCGAGCCCCCCTGGAGCCGCCAGCCCCTTCCTTCCGCTCGCCGCGGTGACCGACCGACCGCGACCGCGACCGCGACCGCGACCGTGCCCGGGTGGGTCGGCGGCGGCGCGGCGCACTGGGCCGACCCGGGCACGTGGCAGCCGCGGCCCGGGCGGCTGTTCTTCGGAGAAGATGAAATCATGGCCGGGCGAGGGACGACGCTCCCGACCCGGGGCCGGAACGCGCGCCGACCGGGAGCTGGTGGCCCTCCCCTCGCTGTCCCCGAGCGAACTCAGCCACCCGCCCCCTCCCCCTTCCTGCTTCCGAGCGGGTGCCGCCGCCGCGCTGTGCGGGCGCGCCGCGAGCCGGGACCCAAATTGCTGGGTGACACTTAACTTTCTGAATTCCGTGCCGTTGGCTGTGGGTGATATCACCGCCTCGGTGTCGGATTTCTCCGCCCCTTCTCTGCTAGCGCCCCTCCCCGACTTTTCTCGCCACTTTGTTTTGCCGAGTTTCTCCACCTCTTTTCTTTTTATCTTTTTTTTTCTTTTTCTTTTTTTTTTTTTTTTGCTAGGTCTGAAAAGCGAGGTGGAGACGTTACACAATCTCGTTGTTTGTATCATGAGATGTTAAGATTTTGTAACCGTGAATACGAGAAGATACTCTTTGGCGTATTTATTTATTTGATTCTACCCAGCCAGGGCGTAGTGATGTTTTGTTAATGCTGTGTGGGATATAATTCCAGGATATGTTTTTTATTTTTAAAAATATTTTTCATTCATACATAGGCAATATACTTACTTGTAAAACTTTAGAACCCAGAATATGTTAAGAGTAAGCATCTAAGTGCATAGTTTTTTAGTTTGGGGTTAAATTGGGTTTCTATCTCATTTGTTTAAGCAAATTCTCATAAATGGAAAAGAAAAACAAAGTGGCAATACTGTGCATGCATAAAAGATACATAGTTATTGCTGCAATAGAGGCCCGATGCACCAAATCGGGTAAGGGGGTTTGGCCCTGGCAGCCCCAGCGTTATCTGGAAGGAACCGGAAGGTTGTCCAGAAGGTCCTTCGCTGTCTGGTTTAATTAGCATATTATGCTTTTATTGTTCTAGATTGGGATAACTCTATTTTTTGTCTTCATAAGACTTAATTGACTCCTTTTGCAGTGCTCCAGAGGTCTTGGGATGAGATTAGAATCTTTCTGAAATTTCTAAAAGGTATCCATTATAATGTAACTATTAAGACATGTTTCTTTTTTTAAGACGCATTTCTTTACAAGCTTCAAAGGGTGTTTATTGTTTTAATTTCACAATATTGTGAACTTTATCTCTTTATCTCTCTGATAAGCAGGGCCTGTGTGGGGCCTCAATGAGCCCCAAACAGATTGAGTCCCTCTATGGGAAGCCTTCTTACAACCTAGTTATTGATTTCTTGTGCCTTCCTGTTATGAAAGGTAAACGGGGAAAAAAATGTTCTTCTCTTATTGTCAGGGCTTACTTTCATTCTTTAACGTTTACTTTTACTTGTGCTTGTAAAGTTTAATACAAACCCTTGATCATGGGCTGCGCTCCCCAGGTTAAACAACTTTCTCCTGTGAAGCTGTCTAGAAATCTAAGTCCGTGGTCCCCAGGCTCCTTGTGAACAAGCAGCTTTAAAAATACAGCAGTGTTGTTTCTGAGCTTATGCAATTCATAGGGACAGAGAACGTTCTTTATCCAAACAAGGAAGGTTCTGTTTAATAGGGTGACCAGACACATTATTCTCCAAAATCAGGAAATGCTTCAGAATGAGAGGGGTTTAATACTTCTGTTGGCCAAACAAAAACAAACTCACAGCTACAGAGAACAGATCAATGGTTACCGGAGAGTGATGAGGTTCGGGCCCAGGAAAGGAATGGAGGAGGTCAGTTGTATGGTGATAGGTAGTAATGAGGCTTTAGGGGGTGATCCTTCTGTAGTGAATACAGATGAATGATAATGTTTATCCCTGAAACTATTGTATGTATATACTTAGGCTGGGATAATGTGAACATTTGGGGCAATCCAGGGCACATGATCACTCAGTTGTGCCTAATGCTAAACAGAGTAACACAATCTTTAAAAGTCCTTAGAGGCATCTAAGGCTCAAACTCGCACAGCGTCCAGACTGTACGGGTGCACACACAGGACATTGCACCAGCGGGCTTTTCTCCAGCCATGCTTGGCCTTTTTAGTGGCATCTCTTAGAGTCTTTACTTCACATCTAGCACATGCAGGGGGACTGGCATAAAGCTAGTCTGAATATCTTTGTATTCAAGGACCAACTAACCTACCCCTCCATCAACAAAGCCTCTGTTCTCAGTAGTTTCATTGTCTTAGCTATTATTATTATTATTATTATTATTATTATTATTATCATCATTATTATTATTATTGCTATAATTATTTAGTTCTTATTCTGTGCAGGTTTTGTGCTGAATGTTTCACACACACATACATATTCAGTCTTATGAGGTGGGTACTAAGATTATCTGAATTTTACAGAGGTGGAAACTGAGGCATAGAGAAGTTAAGAATTAATCCAAGGCCAGCCAGGAGGGTGCAAAACAGGCTTGGATCTCCAGAACCCCTCTTCACTGTACCTGACTGTCTTGCTACATTTTTCGTATTTTTTACTTTTGATGAGTCACCAAATGTATGAAATACTTGGGAACTGGGCCTGAAAGCAACAGTTAAATATTATGTCAGTCTCACTCTTTGTCAGTGGTAACTCTTTAGGCTACTTCTAGTGGTGTTCAGTGACATTCAGGGAGGAAAAAATGTATTTGGAGAAGGAGAATGTAACTTAACTCTGCAATAGACATCCTTTTTCTTCCTCTGAAGGAAATTCTTCTGGGGAACAAATTGGTCTATTCAGGACTTGAAATGTCTTTTGTCACATCATATATATTTTGGTTCTCTGTCACAGCAGAACCGTGGCTCTGAAGTTCTGAGCTCCCAGGGGATGAATTCCCCAGGAGAACTGGGCGGTGGAGTATTTCTGTGGGTCTGTGTACCAGCCCTGCTGTCTCCTCTGGGAAGGCAGCTGGCCCTGGGCCTCAGAGGCCAGACCTCCCCCTGAGCTCCTGCTGTGGATTTGTAAAATCTCATTGAGACTTATCAGTTCAGTGGGAACTGATATAATCTCAAATAAATATATCTAAACAGATGAAGGACGGTGGTTGAGTGGAAGTAAATATTACTTCCAGCTCCAGGAAGGAAATGGAAGGGAAAGAGCTCCCAGAGAGGTAGTTGTGAGGTTGAGTCGAGTTGAGCAGGGACTTCGTGAGTAAAGACACAGAGGGGTGGGATTATGCAGGCACCTCCAGAGACAAATCTGTGGGTTCTGCTGTAACAGAGGGCCCAGGACAAAAGCAATCAGACAGGAAAGGCGGCTGTGTCACTGGCCACGGGTGTGGACTGAGCTGGAAGCTGTGGGAATCACCCACAGGGCTCTTTGCAATAGTCCCACTGTGCACTGCTGAGGGCAGGAACGAATGGAAAGACCTGGAAATACACAGGAGACAAAAAAAAAAAAAAAAAGGAAAAACTGAGTCCCCAGAACTAAGGAGCCAGAAGGAAAACAAGCACCTCATTGTTGCACTGCCTTAAGCCCCTCAAAATATCAAGAATATTTTAACTAGCCCCTTAACATCTCCTGCCTGTCTCTCATGCTCAGGCTTTAGGCTTAGGAAAAATGTGGGCTCCGTGTACCAGCCTCACCCTGTGGCCATGCTTTAACTATTATGACCCTCATGACTAATAGTGGAGCTCTGGTAAAGAATTACTCTCAAAAATCAAATTATGTTTCAACAACCAGGGTAAATGCATCATCGTGAGGGCATGTTCTTTGCACTGACTAGAATAAGCTTGCCTTTTATTATTATTTTTTTTGTGTGTCAGCAGTTCTAGCCTACAAAACCAACAATGCATGAAAGAGTCTCTTATTCTTAGGGAAACACACACACACACACACACACACACACACACACACACACACATCACTCAGATCTGTGAGCCTGAGGCAGGAAGCAACCCGGTGTCTGATGCTGAGGGAGTCTGCCTTGCCCAGATGATGTACCATCACAGCACAGAACACAGACAGGCCTGCCTCCCATCAGGATAAGGAGAAAGCTCAGAGGTAACTCACAGGGGAAAAATCTCACTTTTCTAACCATTCAGTAGAGAGGAATCACTAGAATAAAGTAAAAAGTAGACTGTGAGACTGTTAGCATTTCCCCCCTTTCTCTAACTTCTATAGATACTTTAAATCGCGCTGCAGACAGGAGCTGGGACAGCATTAGCAACACGGAGCAGTCATCCCAGTGACGCTCCCTTGTTGTCTGGCCTGATGGTCAGCCTCTGTTTAGTGGGAACCAGCCTGGAAGGCTATTGGTTGACCTGGCGTGTTTCAGAAATTGGCCTCCCTCAGAGCAAGGAGGACTAGTGTTTCTCTTTGAGTGAGGTAACACTTGGAAGGGGTAGGAATGCTGTTGCAAGTCCTGGTGTCCCTACAAGGTCTATCTTCATGACAAACGCCCTTTCTCTGCTGGACCTGGGACCTGGGCATACCTACCTGTTCAGAGGTGCCTGCGTCCATTATCAGCAGGGAAGCAGGGCAGTGCGGAGGGAGGGTTCTGCTAGCTTCCCTTATCTAGAGAGAAAGGGAATGGAAAGACTTGGGAAAGGGGCATTCAGCATTCAAGAGCACATTCAGAGCCATTCATGTGCTTCCTGTGCAAGCCACACAGCATTGACTTCCTTGTCTATGTGATGGGCACTTGGGAAATTTAGGTAACAGGAAAGCACATAACCCAATGCCAAATGCAGAGTAAGGAACACAGACTTTTTCCTTCTGTGTGTACCAGTGTCCTCTTGTTGATTATTACCAACAAGACAACTATGACCTGCTCTATTGTCCAGATGGCATCTGAACAAGAGTCTTTCCAGAGGCTCCTCTAGCACTGACGTTGAAAGGAGAGGTGAGGCACAGTAACCCAGTCCCTTTCTTTCTTTGGAAAGTCTCTTTGCTGCTATTGGTGTTCCTTAAATTAAGTTCTACGACGAGGATAACAATTTCTGGCTATTAAACATCCATGGTGGAAGTCTTAAATGCTGACAACCCTTAATATCTGGCTCCTGCCGAAACCGGTTTGGCTCAGTGGATAGAGCGTCGGTCTGTGGACTGAAAGGTCCCGGGTTGGATTCTGGTCAAGGGCATGTACCTTGGTTGCGGGCACATCCCCAGTAGGGGTGTGCAGGAGGCAGCTGATTGATGTCTCTCTCTCATCGATGTTTCTAACTCTCTATCCCTCTCCCTACCTCTCTGTAAAAAAAAACAAAAAAAACAAAAAAAAAAACAATAAAATAAAAAATATATCTATCTCCTGTTCGTTGATCCTGTTCATTGATCACATCTCCTCCTTTCAGAAGAAAACAACAAGCAGGCCAACCAAGGGCCCTGCAATGGACTGACAGAGGGAGTTTCAAGACTTGATCACAACAAGCAACCTAACCCCTTAGAATGATAGGGAAGTGTCGGGTGTCCAAGCACCTCCTTCTGATGCCACCAGAGAAACAGCTATCATTCAGCAGCTCCTCTCTCCCTAGAGACTAGCAAGGTGCCCGGACCCCTCTTCACTGACCTGTCAAAAGAGGCAATAAAAAAAGTAGCCCTCGTGGAGCGAGGCTGATCCTTTTGCTTTCATCCCCATTGGGATCAGTACTGACCTTCAAGTGCTTTTAGTGTGTTACTTGACACTTTCCATCTTCTCTGCTATCTAAATTCTACTGCTGAAGATGCATCTGCAGTGTTTTATTCAGAAACTAGAGGCCCAGTGCATGAAATTCATGCACGGGGTCAGGGGGGTCCCCCTCAGCCCAACCTGCATCCTCTCCAATCTGAGACCCCACAGGGGAGTCCGACTGACTCCTAATTGCTTACCTGCCTGCCTGCCTGATTGCCCCTAACTGCCCCCCCTCTTTCTGGCCTGGTTGCCCCATGCAGCCTATTCGGTCATTGTTTCTGTTGGGATGGTCACTTAGGCTTTTATATATATATATATATATATATATATGACAGGACTATTGTGACTGAGGAAAGGTAGAAATGAATTTACATTGGGTTTTTTTTTCCCCCTCAATGTTCATGGTCATAATATTTCTCTTGATCTAAAGTAAAATAACAAAGATTAACTTTTGAAAGTCTAAAATATGTGAACTGTTTCTATGGAGAAAGTATTCCAACAAATCAGTAAATACTTCAGTACAAGGCTAAAATGAGTGTTCATACCTACATCAAAAATAGCCAAGACCAATTTGGCTCAATGGATAGAGCGTCAGCCTGCGGACTGGAAGGTCCCGGATTCGATTCGGGTCAGGGGCATGTATCCTGGTTGTGGGCACGTCCCCAGTGGGGGGCGTGCAGGAGGCGGCTGATCAATGTCTCTCTCTCATCGATGTTTCCAACTCTCTATCCCTCTCTCTTCCTCTCTGTAAGAAATCAATAAAATATATTTTAAAAAATAAATAAATAAATAAACTGCTGAATTCATAGGAATGTGAATAGCTAACTTGAATTTGATCCCAACATTACTTCATAAAGAAAGTATTTAGCTGTACCTGTTTTTTAATGAAAATTTTAAAAGTAGATTTAATTTATTTTGATGAGAGAAATGTCATCAGTAGATATTTAGAAGATAATTTTCCAAATTGTTTTACATGGCACAGGTGTCATTGAATTGTGTCACATACAGTTGGGTTTTGAATAAGAAGAAAGCAATTATGGCTTATTTCCCTCCTGACCATTAATTTCCTGGCCCTTGGTAAGAAAAAAAAAACAACCTGTATTGAGTGGAAAGGAACTACATCAATTGTGATTTATTTAAGTAGCCACATTTTATCGCAATATATTTCAGTAACATTCTATGCAGAGTCAGATGTAGAAATAAAATAGTATATTTATCCATTGTTAGTTTATGCTTACATAAGAATACAATAAAAATAAAGAGCTTTTTGGTTTTTTATAAGAGTGTTTACTTACCATCTCTTCCAAGCGATGATGTTCTTTTATCGCTTTAGAAGAAATCATTTTAGGAGACTAAAGTGTTCCTTGTGGTGATATGGTTTGTGATTTCTTTTATGTCTGTGAGCCATCTGGAAGCCACATTTGAGTGTTTAATGTCCACACATTGCCCACAGTTTTGAATGTTTTTGTATTTCTTCATCCATGACCCAGGTCATTCACTCACGAAAAAGCCACCAGATCAGCGGTTCTCAACCTGTGGGTTGCGAACAGCTAGCAGGGTCTCCTAAGACCATCAGAAAACACAGATATTTACATTAAGATTCATAACAGTAGCAAATTACAGTTATGAAGTAGCAACAAAAATAATTTTATGGTTGGGGATCACCACAACATAAAGAACTGTATTAAAGGGTTGCGGCATTAGGAAGGTTGAGAACCACTGCACTAGATTAACTACTGCCTTCGTTTTCACCCATCTCTGCAAAATCAGCTCACCAGAATGATGGGGGAGACACCAGTGAGGGGACTCCCAGGTTCTTCGAAATATGTAATCATAAAATCCTAAACACTGACTACAAACATAAATGCTAGAATATATCAGTCTGTGACCCACACAGAACCAGCATTTTAGAGATCACAGTATCAGAACTGCTGGGGATGTTCAAAATCACTGCTTAAATGGCTATGTAGCTGCTTCTAGCTGCATTTAAACGTAAGCCCTCTGGACACAGTTGTAGAGGAAATATGACAAGGTTATTACAAAACATTCAAAGCTGGAAGATTTTGTGAAATGAAGAAGTAAGTTCAAGGTTAAGCTTAAGTTCAAGCTTAGAAGGACTCCGTTCCCACGTTAGCACAGTGAGGTATATAAATATCCAGGCAGTTTTAGAGGCATAGCCACGTCCTTTGTTTGAATGTAATGAGCCACAGTGGGATTTTCCGAAGTCCCCTGGCCAGCAGCCCTCCACTTCATACTATATAACATGTAAAACCATATTGCATACTAGTTCTAGCATTAGAAGACTCATTGCAAGGACAAGGTACCTGGCAATAGACTCTAAAATGGTGTCATCTCAGCTACATTTTGGTTAAGCATCAGTTTGGAGGGCTTACTTCCTAATTTGAGAAGTACTTGGTAAAGGGAACAGGCACTGCAGATGCTGTGACTGATAAGAACGCTCAGTTCTCGCTAAAAGACGAGCTTATTTTCGGTTCAACATTTGAATGTGTCCAAGTCCCTCCATTGTAGACCCGCCATTCATAAAGGACACAGAACAGTCAGGTTGATACTTGCTGATGCAGGCGAGGCGAGCAGCCTTTGCTCTCTTCCCCCGGAGCAGGGTCGGGACCCTTTGGCTGCTCATGGGACTGTGCTCCCATGCATCGGTGGGGGAGCACATGCAGATGGTAAGGTTGGCCTTGTGATTCCCTTCCTCCAGGGCACCTGGATGACGATGGATTGCCGCATGGGTTCTGCACAGTCACCTACTCCTCCACAGACAGATTTGAGGGGAACTTCATTCACGGAGAAAAGAACGGACGCGGGAAATTCTTCTTCTTTGACGGCAGGTAGCACTCGTGGTTTTGTTTTGTTTTGTTTGGGGGAGGGTACCAAATTACTTTCTTTGAAAGAGTGATACAAATCAAGAACTTAAGTGGAGGTTTGGGTAACGACTTAGAGACAAGGTAATATAGTGAGCCCAACGTGCATGCATGCACTGCTTTGGGGACCAGGGAAGTCACCTGTGGTTACGGAGAAGCCAGTGTAAGGCTTAGCTGTCACACATGCCTCCTAAGGGTGTGCTTGTCCAAGGGATGCTCTGCAGTGCCGGGTTCCAGGGCCCCCATCTTGCACAAGTTGTAGATAATGGTCACCCATTTCTTTGATAGATTTCACCTGCTCATTCGAATAATGAGTCTCAAGGAAGTGGCACAGTGGGCTCATTTGGCTCGGTTGGTACCATTCCAGCCGTGACTGGCACGCTTTTTTCCAAGTGTTCCGCACACTCCAGGCCTTAGCCCGCTCTGTCAGGCCTCAGGCCCGGTTTCTTACTGTCCTGAGGGAAGATGCAGCCACCTTGTTGGTTCTGCAGCTTCACCCGTCTCTCAGCATGTTCCTCCTGGGATCGCTCAGGAATGTGGAGAGGCAGACACAGGAGGTGGACAGCTCCGGCCTCACAGTGCTGTAAAAAAAAACTTGTGTTGGGATAGCTGGTCTTTCGGTGAGGTGCCTGCATGCTGACATCAGCACCCGGATTTTCTGTGTCCCGCCTCCAGTTAAAGCGTTTTCACAGCAGCCATCATCCTTCCACGGTGCTCTCACCTCCTGCCTGCTGGCGCTGCGGGCAGGAGTTGTTCTCCCTCTGGTGAGGGCTGC
Organism: Lasiurus cinereus; assembly: GCA_011751065.1. Lineage (NCBI taxonomy): Eukaryota > Metazoa > Chordata > Mammalia > Chiroptera > Vespertilionidae > Lasiurus > Lasiurus cinereus. Next base: position 22,015,265 of record JAAGEH010000293.1, on the reverse strand, counting down.
AATGACTATAGGCCTTTCCTCCTGCCAGAGGAGGTGGGATTGCCAGGCTCAGCTTTCCAGCGGTGACTTTTAAACCACATCAGCCTTAGAGACAAAGAGTGGCCACGTGCCTTTCGCAAAGCATTCAGAGGAATGAGAGGCACAGAAGAGGTGGGTATTGCAGAAATGGGTTTCGCTAACACAGTCATGGGGTTCCAGAGGACGTGGCCCCACTTCCTCAGCTCCTGGCACTGGGGACAACCTGAAGCTCCTCACCCTTGGAGTTCCTCTGGGAAGGGAAATGTCCCAGCTGACCATTGAAGGGGGAGCACAGGCACTGGCTTGTGACCCAGAATCCCTTTCCAATCGATGGAGTAGGTGGCTTTTGAAGATATTAACAGTTCCTCAGGCTGTCAATTATCTGAATTAAGGAGGAGTGAGAAAAGCAATGAAAACCTATCTTAGAGCTCTTGTGACATGTTATTTTAATTAGTCATTCCAACCTTCTCTCTCCCATTTCCCCAGAACCCACCCCACCTTTATTTATTTATTTTTTCTAAAAGCTTTGCTTACAGACCGCCATTTTGAATGGGGGGTAGTTTGCTTGCTTTTGCGCTGCTTTGAGTCCCTGGTGGCTGCCTGAGTCCCGTGGAGGACCCTTTTAAGATTTGGCATCAGTGCTTTCTTCTTCCAGGACACTCCCCTGCCAGAGGGACACCTTCCCTGTTCCTCCTTTCCCTATTTCCATAGCGGTGTCCTTCCTCACCCACGCTGTCTTCTGGAAAGTGTCTCTTGTCCTCAGGCTGCAGTCATTGTTTGATCCACTTCACAAATGTAAGTTAGAGAAATGTCTTGTTTCCCCCCACGGGACAGCAGTTTCCTTAAGGGCAGAATCTTGTCTGTTTCCTCTTCTGGGCTTCAAAGCACTTTCCCTTATTTTAATACTTAAGAAAATTCTTGCTGAGTGAGCGTGGGAGCTGAATGAAAGTAGAAGGCACCCAGAACACACACACTCACTCACACACTCACACACTTTCTCATGCTTTAAATCTGGTAGTTTGATGAGCAGAGTTGATTGACGCCAGGAAAATATCCAGCAGGTTTGGTTGGTTGTTAGTGTTAGTTGGGTTGGAATGTAGGGTTGGTTACCGGATTGTTTCACAGACCTGATGCACAGAGTATTGATGGACTAGACTGGGCTTCCAAACCAGTGTGCCCACCATGAGCTGCACGTTAGTTAGTTCCAAAGTACTAGTCCCTCCACCTTGGGGCCCTGAGTGGGGCCCGAGACTCCCCGAGCACCTCCCTTCCTCTGTCAAGCTAGTCACTTTCAGTTCCAAGCAGCTTCACCCAGTCACCCCAATGTGTCACACAAATGTAGTAATTGACATGTATGTTATAACATGACAGAGCTGAAGCACTAGGCCAACAACTATGGATGGGACAGCAATAAATTCATTGACCTTTCTTTTTAGGCACCAAATCACTAGTTTTCTGCCACTCAAACCCTGGTAGATACTTCGCTCAGAGAGTAGACTCAAGGAATGATAGTGCTAGTGAGGACCTTGAGAGCTTACCTTTGTTAGCTTTCCTCAGATGGGGACTGATGCCCTAAGGGAGGAGGTCAGTATCACTGCTTGTATGACATGCGATCAAACAGTGTTGTGACAGGTTCTCATTACCTTCTTTCTTAAACCCAATACTGATCCTGTTGAGAGACACCTACTAAAGGGATTCTCTGTAAGAGGTGGTGAGAGCCTTTTGCCTGGGTCTTTCTAAGCAGAGTGCAGGACTGCGTCATGGAGAAGTCGGTTGTTTCTGCAGGAAGCAGCACCTTACTTCACATTGGTCTATTCATTTTTCTCCCTATTAGCCACTCCTAATTTTTAGGTTCTGATGAGTTAGGTAAAATAATGTGGGAACCCTACACCTTACCTCCCTGTCAGGAGGCTATGGCTGGGGAAATTCCCTCACAAAGGATGAAATCAAAGTTTTAAAATAACAAGTGAGGAAACAAATTAGAGTTTTTAAAAGTTGTTCTAATCTGTAGTGCTGGCTAATGTTCCCGTCAAAGGTTTTTTGTTGTTTGTTTGTTTGTTTTTTAGTCACAAAGTGTAGAGACAGATTTAGATGGAGACCTTCTAATGTTATATAAAACCTGAACTCAAGTGTGTGATTTGTTAAAAACCAACTTATTGAGGTCTGATTCACATGCAGAAAGCTGTATGTATTTAATGTCTACAACTTGGTGAGTTTGGAGTTAAACATATGTCCATGAAACTATCACCATAATCTGTGCCATTAGCTGTGTGCGTGATTTATGAGAAGGTTTCATACAAATGTGAATTTCTATCAAGAACATTCCAGAATCAATTTTTCCCTTAACACGGATTATGTTAAACCTAAATAAGGATTTTAAATATTCAGATCACCCGAAAAAATGGTCCTGTTAAATTTTTAACCAAGTTCCTAGATAAAAGCAGATTCTTATTTTTTTAATTGCATATGTGACAAATGTTTGGTAGAATAAAAAACTTCAAGAAATATAGAAATATAAAAAGTGAATGTGCTCCTCTTTTTTCTTTTTTTTTACCCTCAGCCCCATGTCACAAAAGTCACCACTGTTAGCAGAAATTTTAAGCAACTTAATTATTTTGTATTCAAGCATCTTTACCTTGTATTCAAGATAAAATAAGGAAAGAGCTATTTTTAAATATCTAAATTAAGTTTAAATAGTCAAATTGTACATTATTTGCCTTTTTACTACTGTCTCAACTTCAAACTATTTGCTCATTTTGAGATTTTTTTAAAAGAATGAAGTTTTTTAAATATATTTTTATTGATTTCAGAGAGGAAGAGGGAAAGAGAGAAACATCCATGATGAGAGAGAATCATTGATTGGCTAACTCCTGCATGTCCCCCTCACTGGGGATGGAGCCTGAAACGGGGCATGTGGCCTGACTGGGAATTGAGCCGTGACCTCTTGGTTCATAGGTTGTGACCTCCTGGTTCACAGGTCGCCGTTCAACCCCTGAGCCATGAGGGCCAGGCTAGTTTTAGAACTTAATCAACAGTTAGTCCATGGGGGAATAAGGACACATGTAAAAAATAAAAATTTAAAAAAAAATTATAAGGAAATGCCGAAACCAGTTTGGCTCAGTGGATAGAGCGTCAGCCTGCGGACTGAAGGGTCCCAGGTTTGATTCCGTCCTAGGGGAATGTATCTTGGTTGTGGGCACATCCCCAGTGGGGGGTGTGCAGGAGGCAGCTGATCGATGTCTCTCTCTCATTGATGTTTCTGACTTTCTATCCCTCTCCCTTCCTCTCTGTAAAAAATCAATAAAAATATATTTTAAAAAATTATAAGAAAAAAAATAAAATATTAAATATAAAAAAAACAACAGTCTTTCCTTCATTATGTGACAAAATGAGATCAGAAGAGCTGTTATGGCAACAGGTTTATTAAGTCAGAAACCTGAAGTCAGACCACACTTATCCTTTGCTAGATAGTTTATCCCACAAATGAGGAATGAATGTGAAAATCAACCTTCATTTGAAAATTGTCTTTTCAAGCAGCTATTATTTCCCCTTTTTCCCCCTTTTTAAAGGAAAGAAGAAAATATTACTAAGACTAGGTTCCTGGGACCTCTTAACATCTGCTCTGGTCCTAGATAAAGCTGTCCACACGGTGAGGAGGAAGGGGCATGGGCTTTGCCAGGGGCTCTGGAGGGATTTGCTGGACCACAGTAGAATGTTATGAAATTGTTTACTATGCAAATACACACGTCTGTCATTTTCATATTAATCCTCAGTTCTGGATGCTTATTACAATGATTTTTCTCATCATTCTTGTCATTTTAGCCAAGATTATATTCTACCTTAAGCAAAGGCAATTTAGCAGGACTTCTCAGAATCCTAGGATGGAAACAAGGAAGGGGTATTCCAACACAGACTGTCTTTGGTTTGTGTAATATTAGGGAACCGTGTGTGTTTTTAGCCTGATTGCCAGATGGAAATGAGTTAATTCATTACATCTCATTATTGTTATGTTATTGTTGCTTCCCCTTCCCTGCCAATTAGATTTCCAAGTATTATTTCTTGTTCCTGACGTCACTGTCCTGTGCCCATCCTGTTCTGAAGTTGATTTGCTGCATTAATGTGTCCGGCTCAGAGGGCTCCTTGTAGTTTATCACTGGCCAGATAACCTGAGTGAGGCTGCCCACCCGCTGAGCCACCGAGAAAGGCTGAGGGGACAGAGCTATGCAGAACTTCTTGTGTTGGCTTTTGAGAAAGTGCTTGGTCACATTGCAGAGAAACTGGAGTGGGAGTGGACTTCTGAAGTTATGTCCTCCAGCCTCCCACACAAGGAAGAAAAAGTCCTTCTCCGTTCCTGACAGTCATCCAGCTTTTGTTGGCACCAGACTCAACAAATACATTCATCTGTGTCCTAATAAACAGCCTGATGAAGGCAAACATTTTTGTGACACACAAGGAGAAAGGGAGTGGAGAAGATGGATAACTTTGAATACCTGTCACTCCGCTCACTTGCCTTCGGTTCGGTTAGGATCGGTTTTATAATCCTATTTCACATATGAAGAACCTAAGGAATGTGGTAGTTAGCTAACCTGCCCACGGTCCCCATTAGGAAGGGTTGGAGCTGAGAGTCAATCGGAGGTGAACTCTGATGCAGAGCCACCCGCTTCTCGTTATGTCAGTACCCTCCCCTAACCAGAGCAAGGGCATTCCTCTGATCCTGACAGCCTCTCTTCCATGCTTCAACTTTATTGGTGGTCGCTCAGCAGCTCTAATTTCACAGAGGATCCTGGGGTGAAGTCAGTGATGTTCCTGCAGGGGTAGGAGCCTGGCAATTTGATGGGAGGTGTCTCTGAGGAGCAGCTCAGAGGAGCCCTGTTCTAGCGAGCTGGCCTCTTCCTCATTGATAAAATGGGTACAGTGACATCTGCTGCTCTGAGCTGTTGTGAAGACTGGAGAGAAAACCTGTCAGGATCTTGTAGACGGGAGGGCACCTGGTAGGCATTCACCAAAAAGCATGGGTTTCTTTTTTCTGTTACGGTGTATCTGCATGTTTCCAGTTTTGTGGAGATACAATGGACACAACACATGTAAGTTTAAGGTGTACAGTGTAATGATTTGATACATCCATATACTGAGAAACTAGAGTCACAGTGCACAAAATTCAGGTTGGTGGGATGGTCCCTCAGACCAGCCTATGCCCTCTCACAATCCAGGACCCCTCAGGGGGTTTCCAATTGCTGGTTTACAGGCCTAAACTGGCAGTCGGACATGCCTCTGGCAATCGGGGACACTGCATGCACCAGTGACCATATTTTTCATACAGTTGAAAGGCATCTTGCTATTGTATGGGCAGCTACATTTTTTGCCCTGATTATAGAAAGTAGTACATAACATGATCCTTCTGAGGCAGTAGTACCATTTTTCCCATCATATGGGTGGAAAAACTAAAGCAGAGAGAAGTTAAGTAGATTGGCTTTGTCACACAGTTATAAGTGTCAGAACTAGGCTGACCACAAAATTCGCAAGCCAGAGTGCATGGTGCATGCATGTCATCGCTGCATCATCCTGTTTTTTCAGTGTTAGAGTAGCCTTGCCAGGTTTTAATTTTTAAATCTAAGACTGTTCCCAATACATAGCATAGGGTCCCTAGGCTTGGCCAGTGATCAGGGCTGATCTGTGGGGTGACTAGGGGGGTAGTCAAGGACCCCTCTTCCCCCAACCCACCCCCATCAACCACCTTGGCTGGCAGCCTAGCACCGCCCACTCACAGGCCCCACCCCCCCACAGACCAGTCATTCTGCTGTTTGTTTGATTTGCATATTAGGATTTTATGTAGATAGATAATTGCAAAAGGGTTATTTTGCACCTCCATCCCTTCACATAATTACCATTTTTTATGTGTGTGGTGATAACATTTAAGACCTACTCCCTTAACAAGTTTCAAGTATTTATACAGGATTGTGATTTATTATCACCATGCTGTACATTAGATCCCCAGAACTCACTCATCTTAGGGCTGGAAGTTTGTACCCCTTACCAGCTGCTCCCCAATTCCCCCACCCTGCAGCCCCTGGCAACAACCAGTCCATTCTCTGTTTCTATGAGTGGGGCTTTTTTAGGTTTGTCTTTCTTTGTCTGACTTGTCTCACTTAGCATAATGCCCTCAAGGCATTCTTATCTTTTATCATTATTGTTGTTACTATTAGTATTAGTCGGTAGCAATGCCTAGCAGAGTTTTCTTATGATTTGTTTTTCGAGAGCAAAACTGAATCGTCTCTCAAATATTTCACTTTCATCTTGAGCCTTTTTAGGAATCAGACCTACAGACTCATAGATCTTCCTTTGAAGACCCTCAGCACAATACATGATGGGAAGAGGGTGGTGCTCTACTCAGCTGCTGCTCACACCCTGCAGGAGGCTGGGGCTTCTGGTTAAAGGGGTCCCAGCAGATGGTTAGGGTTTGTGGGTTTCTTGTTGACCTTCTTCTTCACTTAGTTTTAAATATTTTAAGAGGTCATATATATACTGGCATATAAAACAATTCCTAAAACAATGTTTTTATGAAGAATCACAGTTTAATTTGGTTATGGCTGGGAATTTAAAGTGGAATTATGATTCCATTTAAATTGCTCTCTTGCTTTTTATATGGCTATACTGCCTGGGAAAGGAAGGGAACTCATTGGGGGAAGAGAACAGAGGTAATGCCTCCTGTGGTAGAAAAACCAGTTAGACTCCAAAACTATAAAGGAAAGGCCAACACTGTTAAGCGTTCTAAAACCACATTTGTGTATTCAGATATTAGAGAGAATTTTAAAATGAATGCAGTAATATTTAACTGGAATGCAAATGTATTCATCTAGGTAAAAGGGAATGTGACCACACATTTTTTTCTGACTGTGTCCTCGGGGATTTTAAAAGTTTGGTCACATAAGTTTTACGGGAAAAAGCAAGAAAAACATGGTTTGGAAGCTAAGATGCATAGACGTGCACGGGAGCCAGTACATAAACTGGAGTGAGCAAGGATTCCGAGAGCAGGTGTCAGCAAACTTTTCCTGTAGAGGGTGAGACCGTCAATATCTCAGGCTTCTCAGACCACCAACAGTCTCTGTTGCAACTATTCGGCTCTGCTGTCGCAACACGAAAGTAGCCACAGAGGATCCGGGAAGGAATGTGCATGGCTGTGCTCCAGGATACTGTATTTACAAAAACAGGCAACAGCCCATGGCTTGCCAACCTCCTCTGGAGGAGGAAAGAAGTGGAAAGAAAGGTTAGTGCCTTCAGCATCCGGCCGAGGGGCTTTTTTTTCATTGGCTGCCTAACAGAGGGTTTCAAAGCCGTGTCATTTTTATTGCTCTGGAGTGCCTGGTGTGCAAACGTGCCCCTTTTGTCCAAGCCACCATAAATATTTGCCAAGAAAGTGAAGCTGTTTCCTCAGGCAGGTGCTGAACGTCATGCAGTTTGGTGTTGCTCTCCAATGCCTTGAGAGTTTGCATGTGGGCATCTTATGCCAGTTGGGGTGGGAGGAAATAGCAGCTTATTCTTGGTCTTATGACCCTAATAAGGATGGGCTTCATTGCAAGGGACAATGCATATGGTTAGGGAAGAATATGTCTAAGTCCATATTATTGTTTAACGGATCCATAAGACCCATGCCTTGTAGATTTGATCATATACCTGGGAAATACTGGCAGACCAGTTTGGCAGGGGCTAATTCTACCCACCACACAATTCAGTTTTGAACATTTGTTAAGAATCCGGTCAATCTGGTTGCCATGTTTAGCCATAAAAATCCAGGGTACTCAGTAAAAATGGCATCTCAGATAAACAAGATATTTTAGTGTCGCCATGACCCATTCAATATTTGGGACATATGTTTACTAAAAATGTATTTGTTGTTTATCTAAAATTCAAACATACCTGAGCATCCTATATTTACTCCAGCAAATCTAAACATGAAGATCAAGGATGAAATAGTTTTCTGGAATATTTATTGCATCATTATGTCCGTTGATTAGTTATCTTTCACCACGGTTGTGTGTGTTTTTTTTAATTGGGGGGAGTCTAATGACAGTCAAATCTTATTAATTGCAACTTTGCTGATTTAGAATTTTTTTAATGATATCTTACATTTAAATATATTTTATTGATTTTTACAGAGAGAAAGGGAGAGGGATAGAGAGTTAGAAACATCAATGAGAGAGAGACATCGATCAGCCGCCTCCTGTACGCCCTCTACTGGGGATGCAACCAGGATACATGCCCTTGACCGGAATCAAACCTGGGACCTTTCAGTCCACAGACCGATGCTGAGCCAAACCGGTTCGGCTGATTTAGAATTTTTGATGGCTTATGCAAGGGTTCTGCTAGAGTGCACTCATTTGTCATTCATAGTACAAACAAACCTGAGAGAGAACTATTTATCTCCTTGGGAGACTACAAATAGTGTCATTACAGTGTAATCAGAGGCTATCGTTATTTGGACTGTATTTTTCATTTAATAATTACAGATCATTCTGTCATCTATTAAAGCAAGACAGGACTTCACCAGGCACATCAGGTGCAGCTGCCTCAGTCCCCATAGCCCCTTGTATCCCACCTATCACGGGTACACAGTGCATTGGGCTCTCACAGTCCGTTGGGCTCTCTAGATTCTAGAATCTAGAACCTCACACAATGCTCACTACTTAGAAAGCACCCTATAAATGGTTGTTAGTTGCATTCATGAGTGAATGCTAATGATACGTGTTAAAATAATCAAACTGTCTTTGTTGCTTAACATCTTACATTTTAAATTCAAAAAATAATTTGAGTAGGTCTCCTCCCTTATTCCAAAGTTCAGTTCATAAAGGGATTCTTTGGTAAAGTTAGTTTCATTGCACATTGACCTGTGGGAGGCTAGCACTGAGAACATACTATTGAAATTCTGAAAGTGTTTTATGGGGAGGGAGAGAGAGAGAGAGAGACACTTCCAAAGTCATCCTGAGCACCCTTCTGAGCATTCTTCTAGTCTAGGACTATGGGTCTCAAACATTACCAGGCTGCTAATGATGTTGGCAAGCTTTAGCCTGCCGTTTTCCTTATTTGCCCCCATTTTCCATGATCATGAACACACACACACACTCACACACATGCATGCACGCACGCACACACAAATACATTTCTATATATCTTCCAAAGAGATGGAAGGGGATTCTTTTGATTGGATACCAATAATGGCAGTTGCTGACAAATAATACATTAATAATTTAAAACAAACATGTAGACATTAACACATTCTAAACCACAACTGTAATATTAAAGACCACTATTACAAGCCAACTGCAAGACCCTTGAGTCTACCACTCTTGAGGGAAATGAGGCCTGGGTGGCTTACACATGAACCAGAATGTCTATGGCCAAGCAATGGTCGGCATCCGGTCTTGGACACATACTCAGATGAGGCCTGTTCTAAGTCTCCACCTCTGGCTTCTTTCTTGTCCATCTCCTCCAGCAGAGAAAAAGGAGTGATAGGAACTAGGAGACCTACAATGAAGTCTCCCTCTCTGTTGCTAGTCTTAGCAGTATTTTCCCTAGCAATCCAGCAGACTTCCGGAGGATGTGCCAAGTACAGGTCCGTGGTTCTCAAAAGTGACCCTTTCTTTTTGGAGAGTTCAGTCATGGCCTGATGATCCCTTTTGTTCTCCCTTCTCTCACAGCACCCTGGAGGGGTATTACGTGGATGATGCCCTGCAGGGCCAGGGAGTTTACACCTACGAGGACGGGGGAGTTCTCCAGGGCACATATGTGGACGGAGAGCTCAATGGTCTGGCCGAGGAGTACGACACAGACGGGAGACTGATCTTCAAGGGACAGTATAAGGATAACATTCGGCATGGAGTGTGCTGGATATATTACCCAGTAAGCCCTGCAACTGCTCATTTTGCTGGGAAGTAGCATGCTTTAAGACAAAGCTTTGTCTCTTCACAATAAAGAGTCAAATGTTTTCTCTACATCAGAAAATGTGAAGCTGTGAAACTTGAGAGCAAAGCCAAGAGTGTGGGAGCTATGTCCTCTCACTGTTACTCCCTCTGACTGAGGTTGTTGGCCCTTCTGTCTACTAGGAATTCCTTTTCAGCGTTGTTTTGGAAAAGAGTGATTAATCATGATTAATGCAAGTTGAGATAAATTGGTTGCATTATATCATGAATAAAGATGAAAATATATTATTTCTTAAAATATTTCTTTGATACCGTATAGAAAGAGATGGTGGAATATTTTGCTGTTGCATTTACGTAATTTTTTTCCATTGCTCAGATGTCAGAATTAACTCAGCAATTCCTCATCTTTTTGGAGTGTACTAAAGCAAAAAGATGTGGCAAAATCTCTGGTTATGAATTAATACTCTTATCTGTTGTTTTCATTTCAAATATCCCATCTGTTGTTGAATTTCCAGAAAATTGTTCAGAAAATAGACTTTAGAAAATATTTTATCTAACGTTTTATTTTGTCCAGAGCTTTAGTCAAAATACATTTTTTTCTTACTCTGTCTTCTTATGATTAAAAAGTATTCATAAAAGTTGTCTGTTACATGTGTAAGAAGAAAAGTAGTCCAAGCTAAATCTACTTACAGATTATTGTTCTTAAAATAGAAGTTATGTTCTAGAAACGGGGCATGTAAAAAAATTTTTTTTATAATTACTGAAGCCTTTACACATGCTCTTGGTAGGACCCGCAATAGATCAGAAGTCCTTTAGCTCCTGCCTCAAAACAGCAGGAAGAGGGCATGGTAGGGAGACACACTGTCCTGCTTCGGAAGTAGGTAGAGTGAGTATCTTGCTGCTGATGTGACAAGGATTTTTGAAGCCCGGGAAAGTGGGCCGCCCTGCGTGCGGATGGGTACCGGGAAGATGCAAACTATGGATTAGCAGATTCTCTCACTCCCTGTCATTTTACTTGTGACTGTGATCAGTAAGTCCTTAGGGGATATCAAAGTTGCACTAAGTAAATAGGCCTAGCTTACTCCACGCATTTTGAAACCTAAATGTGCAGCTACATTTTAGCCTTATCCTCTTATCAAATGCCAAGAGAAGACTCTGCCTTCGCAAGGATGCCCTGGAGAGTGACAAGCTCGAAAACGAACGTGGTTGACAACGCTTGCTTTCTCTCTGGTGTCGGTTGGCAGTGGAGGGCGCTAATCCCAGTCCTGGGCTCTAAGAAACAGGCGTAAGTGGCAGGGATGTGGGCTTCATTATGGCAGCGTGGGATTGGCGATGTGGAATGGGCTTCTGCCTTCCCCTCTGAGCACGTGGATCAGCCCCAGACAGAGCAGCTAGGAAGCTGTAGGTTTCCCTGGAGGAGCAGGGCCTGCCTGGGGCACTTCGCCCAGAGGAGGAGGGCTTGATGCAGTTAACCCCTGACCCAACAGCCATATGGGTGTCCAAGGGTGTCAGAGAGGAGGAGCCGTTGAGCAACACTCCCTGCCACAGTAGAGGAGAAAGTTCTGGTGACACAGAGTCCAAGCAGGAGCAAGGGGAGGAAAAAATAATGATTCTCCCTGCAGTATTTATAAGCTCACTCCAAGGACAGTTTCTTTCTTTCAAATTTTTATCTTGGAACCGTGATGCGGGTTTTTAATTAAAAATTCATAATCCCTTTAGGAAATAAAAATCGCTGCTTTATCATCCCAGGAAAAAATTCACTTGCCTCCAAGACCAGACACTTAAAGCATTTAAGAGGAAAAAAATGGTGAGACCCTAGCAAGACAGAATAAATAGCAATGTTGGCTTTTATTCATTTCGGCCTGTTTGAAGCACAAACACCCTAACCCCTGTCAGCTCAGTCATCGCTGAAAGCCTGCTGACAGATTTTGCCAAAAGTACCATTCTCGTTATGCGGGGTTGTTAAGAAGTGACTCGGGGAGGAGAAAGAGCAATACTATATCCCTGATGCACTTTCTATCCGAGAAAAACGCTTCCAAGTACTGTTCTTTGTATGGAAGTGCTGGGGTTTGTGTTTTTTTTTAATTCATAACCTTTTTTCTCCAAAGAGCAATTAGGCTTCAGGGAACTGTACACCATGTACCCGGCATTACTTCCTCCCTCTGGCTCTCAGTAAGAGCAGCATGGGGTTCATGCAGAAGTCACCCTACATCATTCACTGTGGGTAGCTGCTCCTAGAACCTCCGAGTTGGGGAAATAACCCATGTCCTAGCATTACTGTTATATCAAACCCACCACGGTCTTAGATTTTCAAAATCACGCCATCAGGACCTTCTGAGTGGCAAAATAAAAGAAAGAGAGAGAGAAAGAGAGAGAGAGAGAGAGAGAGAGAGAGAGAGAGAGAGAGAGAGAGAAAAAAGAAAGAGAAAGAAAGAAAGAAAGAAAGAAAGAAAGAAAGGAAGGAAGGAAGGAAGGAAGGAAGGAAGGAAGGAAGGAAGGAAGGAAGAAAGGAAAGAAAGAGAGGAAAGAAAAGAAAATAAAAATCTCTTGCATCTTTAGATTATTTTTTAGATTTTGGAGGTATCCCAGTTCAATTCTAAAAGAATTTATGGATCACCTACTGTGTCCCTGGCACTTACCAGGATGTAGGATTCTGACAGCCTCTGCCCTAAAGCATTTAATGACCCTTAAGAAGGGAGTAAATGGCAGTTAAAGAGGATGCACAGCTGGCTGCTCTCTGAGGAGGAGGCCCCTGGGAGCAGTAAATAGAGAAGAATGGGGGAAAGACTTTGACGGGGAAGCAAGTGCAATTCCGTTGATCTTTTTTCTCTTTTTCTTCTAATTCCAAAAGTTATCCAGAAGTCCCTTTGCTTATCTCTTAGAAAATGCAGCCAGACTTCACTCATGTACACTAAATTAATTCTTAAGTACATTTGAATTAAGATAAAGATTTTCTTAATTGACCAGAAATCTGAAACTCAACATTGAGGAGATGGTATGGATAGTAGGTAAGACTCACCACATTGGATAACGGCCCCAAGTAGCACTGAGTTCTCTGTCCTTTTATTGCTTGTAACTAATATTACAAACAAGACGTATTTGGTTCTTAGATAACAGACCAAGGTGGAGTATCTGTAACTTGTCCCGAATCATCCAGCACCTCTGCCGCTCTAACTCGGATTTGTGCCGTTGGTTCTCTGGGGCTGGATGTGTTTCTCACTCCTGTGAAGAGCTCTGAGTGCACAAGAGAAGTTTCTTGAAACCAGTGTCACATGGTTCAAAACTCTATGTAATTTTTCTGGATTTTTGGTTTCTCCTGTCAGGATGGAGGCGGCCTGGTAGGGGAAGTAAATGAAGACGGGGAGATGACTGGAGAGAAGATAGCCTATGTGTACCCGGATAAGAGGACGGCACTGTACGGGAAGTTCATTGACGGAGAGATGCTGGAAGGAAAACTGGCTACCCTGGTGTCTACTGAGGAAGGCAGGCCGCACTTTGACCTGATGCCTGGGGGTAAGTTCAATGGGCCCCAGGTGGGCTGCTCTACTGCCAAAGCAGGTGGTTAGGGCGGGTTTCTTTGTCTGGTCCACATGAATGGTGTATTTCCAATCCATGTTATGTTATAAGAACAAAAAGCAGACAAGATAATAAATGTGGGCATTAGTAGGCCTCAATAATCATTAGGTATTTATGATCTGAAGAGACTCTAAAGCAGTGGTTCTCAACCTTCCTAATGCCACCATTTGGTTGGGGGTCACCACAACATGAGGAACTGCATTAAAGGGACGTGGCATTAGGAAGGTTGAGAACCACTGCTCTAAAGGAAGGTTGTCAAACATAGAAATTCTAGCATTTTTGCATTGAGGTCCAACTGGGGTTGTCTTAAATATATCATTTTTTAATCTTTGTTTTTATTTTATGTTAAAAATTAAGGCCATTTGAATGCAATGGGCGGGTGGGGGGGGGGAATATCTGGATTGGATCTTAGTATAGACAAAGGCCATTAGTGGAAAAACTGGTCAAATCTGAATAAAGCCTGGAGTTTAGTTAATAATAATGTAGCTATATTTTTTTTCAAGAAAAAAAGATTAATTTTTATTAAAATGTTCTATTTTTTTTTATTGGATAGCATACATTTATTTATTTTTTATGACTTTTTTAAATTAAATCTTTATTATTCAGATTATTACTACATTTGTTTCTCTTTTTTCCCCTCCATAGCACCCCTCCACCCAGCTCCCACCCTTTCCTCTGCCCTTAGCTCCCTCCCATTGATCTCATCCATAGGTGTATGAGAATTATCAGTCCATTCCCTTTCTGTGCTCCTGATTCTATTATATTCACCAGTTTATTCTGTTGATCAAATTTTTAATTCACTTAATTTTTAGATTCACTTGTTGATAGATATGTATTTGTTGTTCATAATTTTTTGTCTTTTACCTTTTTCTTCTTCCTCTTCTAAAAGAGTACCTTTCAGCATTTTATATAATACTGATTTGGTGTTGATGAACTCCTTTAGTTTTTTCTTATCTATGAAGCTCTTTATCTGCCCTTTAATTCTGAATGATAGCTTTGCAGGGTAGTGAAATCTTGGTTGTAGGTTCTTGCTATTCATCACGTTGAATATTTCTGGCCACTCCCATCTGGCCTGCATAGTTTCTGTTGAGAAATCAGCTGACAATCGTATGGGTGCTCCCTTGTAGGTAATGAACTGTTTTTATCTTGCTGCTTTTAATATTCTCTCTTTGTCTTTTGCTCTTGGTATTTTAATTATGATGTGTCTTGGTGTAGTCCTCTTTGGATTCCTTTTATATGGGGTTCTGTGTGCTTCCTGGACTTGTAAGTCTATTTCTTTTACCAGATGTGGGAAGTTTTCAGTCATTATTTCTTTAAATAGGTTTTCAGTATCTTGCTCTCTCTCTTCTTCTGGCACCCCCACAATTCTGATGTTGGTACGCTTGTAGCTGTCCCAGAGGCTCCTTACATTATGTTCACATTTTTGGATTCTTTTCTCTTCTTGCTTTTCCAGTTGAGTGTTTTCTGCTTCTTTATATTTCAAATTTTTTACTTGATTCTTGCCTTTCTCTAGTCTGGTGTTAGGACTCTGTATAATATTTTTTATTTCAGTCAGTGTATGTTTAATTTCTAGTTGGTCCTTTTTCATCTTTAGTTGGACCTTTTCCATCTCTAGTTGGCTCTTTTGCATCTCTAGTAGGTCCTTTTTCATCTCCTCTTAGCTCTCGCTAAGTTTGTCCAACTTTTCTAGCATATTCTTGAAAAACCTTATAAGCGTGGTTTTGAACTCTATATCCAGTCGTTTTTTTCCCTCCATTTCTTTTGTTTGTGATCCCTTCCCTTGTCTTGGCATTTTCACTATGCCGGGGGAACTTCTGTGTTGAATTCAGCCTTATGATACCAGACTTGCAAAACCGCAGAAGCCTCTGTTGAGCTTGGGATGTGTGGAGTCTCAGGCCTTAAGGGACCACCTTGCCTTCCAGTCGGCCCTGCTCTCCACGGCCCCCGAGTCTCACGTGACTGGGTAATCCTTGGAGCGGTCCTTGTGTGTGCACGCCCGCAGTGCCTCTAGACCGCTGCCTTTCTAGCTCCCCTACGCACCAGGACCACACGAGTCTAGGTCTCCAGGGTTTCATCCAAAACAGGGGCTTAGTGGAGTCAGAAGTGGCACAGTTGGGAGGGTCTGTCTCCCGCCCACTCGTGAAAGCCAGCGGCACAATCAGCAATCTGTCCTCTGCGCAGTGCCGTGCGCGCCAGCAGGCCTCTGATCTTTTGCGACTCCCCTAAATTTCCGTGCACCTCTCCCTTTTCACAGTCCAAACTCACCCCGTATGAGTTTCAGCTGGATCTGGGGTTTAGTGTCGTAAGATAAGGGGTTCAATGCCTTTGGGAGTCTCCGTTTCCCTCCTGCCAGAGAAAGCCAGCCAGGTACTCCGGCATTCGCTCTCTCAGTGCGCATGTCTCCGTACCTCAGCTTTTTGCAGCTCCTCTGGGTTTCTGTGAGCCCCTCTCTTTCCTTCTAGCTGTAGAACTTCTACTCAGCCAGCTTTCCTGTGGTTCTGGATGATGTCCGTTCTGTCTTTTAGTTGTAGTTTTGAAATTGTTGTGCGAGGCAGCAGTGTAGGTGTTTACCTATGCCGCCATCTTGGATTCTCTCCGTAGCTATATTTTAATTTGGACAAATTTATACAGGGTAACATAAAAAAACACACACACTAACATTAGGAGAAAGAGTAAAGGGCATTGGGAACTCGCTATACTATATCTGCAACTCTTCTGTACATTTAAAATTATTCCAAAATCAAATACATTTTTAAGTGAAACAGTAGTCTTTGAACTTCAGATTCTAATACCTGTGCTCCTCACGTATGTTCTGAAAGGAAACAGCATCCTAATGTTTAGAAATGAGGAGACTTGGGCCAGAGGATCCCACCCAATTGGTGGTGTAAATTTTAAAACTTCAGAAGTGGCAGCATTTTTAGTAGCAAGATCCTTGAACTTAAGAGTCACTTTATTTGCCAAAAGGGTAAAGGGGGTCAAATATATGGTGATAGAAGGAGACTAGACTTTGATGAGTTGTAGACCTGAAACTTAACATAAAGTTATTAACCAATATTACAGCAATAAATTTAATTTAAAAATTTTATAAAATAATAAATAATGACAGTGGGGAAATGTCACCTAATTTGAGTCTTAGCTCCAACATTTACTGTATTATATTCTTGGGGAAGTTATTTTCATTTGTTTTTTCAGAACCTGTTTCTTCATTATAAAATACAGATCTTGGCATTCACCATAACACATCATAATAAAAGGTCTTGTTATTACATTCTTCTTGGTATTAGTAAGAAACAGATTTTGGGAAGCAACAGTGATCATTCTCAGGGGAATGATGGTTTTTCTTAGAACTCATGGTTGCAAGTAACACCCTCTTCAAACTAACTTAAGGCAAAAAAAGGAGGAGGAGGGGGAGAAGGAAGGAAAGAAGGGGGGCAGAGGAGGAGGAGGGGGAGGAGAGTAATGTTTGCTGGCAAGGTCTGGCAGGCCTCAGCTCTTTAAAGGACTGTTGAACAGTTTAGGTATCAGGAGGGTCAGGAACCTGCTTTGCACAGGTCTCTGATGTTACGTTCTGCCACTGTGTTTCTCCTCACTGCCTCATTCAGCTACCTTTACTGAACTGCTGACTAACCCATAGATCTTGGATCTTGTCTTACAGGGTTTAGTGGCCATCTGGCCCAGCAGTTGGGGGAGGTCGAGTAAAATGGAATGCAAATCTCTCACCTGAAACACTTCTGGCCTGCCTCCCCCCTGACCTCACCACCATACCTTTTCTCTTTAGGCTTCTGTAACCACTGACGGCTTCTAGGTCTCCACGGGGTTCTTGCTGATTTCCTCATTATGCCTCTGGCTGGAACTTCTTCTCTCCATCTCTTCTCCTCTGTACATAGGAATCCCTGTCCCTGACTAGTTTCTGTTCCAGCTTTAAGTCTTGACTCATCTCTTAGAATTAATGTTTGTCAAGTGAATGAATGGCTTAGTCAAAGGTCCTAGTGTGAACTATGGAGGAAAGTAGAAACAGTAAAGGATGCCTTTTGTCTGCCTGGAGCATCAGCCTAAGGTAGTGGAGGAAAGGATGGCAAGGGTTGGAAAAGGTGGCAGCCACTCCTTCAAAGCGGGAAGAGATGTTACTCCTGTCTGTATCGGCTCCTAACACAGTGTTTTATATGTGGTTGCACTTGGTCCGTTTGTGATGAAAGCGTTAGTCCGAGGGAAGGAAATGGAAATTCATGAGAGGATATTTGCACCGTGGAACACCTATTCCACAGAAAAGTGTTGGTTTTTGTTTTGTTTTTTCCTTTTTAAAACTAACTTCCTTTAATGGAGTGTGTGCTGGTCCATTACCAGCACACTCATAGATGTGTGCTCTCAGACACCTGCCTCAGCCTTCCCCTGCCCTGCTTTTCCTGCAGGGGTCTGTCTGCCCCTTGCAGGCTGCACTTCCAGGCTCCTGTGCCTCTGGCTTCTGTCTGGGTTTGGCCACAGAGAGTCACTGGCTGGGACACAAGAGGGAAGGGAGCAGGAGGAAGCCCCCTCTTTACAGCAGTGTCTCCAGCAGTGTCCTGCCTCCTAATTCCATCTTTCACCAGGACGGTGCCCAGGGTTCTCGCTTCCTTGGGGCCTAGCTCCAGGAAACCCCAGCTCTGCGCTTGTTCCTCTGCCTTAGGGTTGTGGCTTCCTGCTTTCGGCAGTTTCTGGGCTCCACACTGCCCTGTCTGGCTTCTCAGTTCTTTCATCCTCTGTGCAACCATTTCCCAGAATTTATCTCTTTCTTTGAAATATGCAGGTGGTCTGCTTCCTGGTTAGACACTGACTGACTGGATTGTTTCTTAACTTTTAGTTTGAGACATTAATTTGGGTTTTGATTGTATTTAAAACACACACACACAGAGAGAGAGAGAGAGAGAGAGAGAGAGAGAGGGAACCTGGTGACCATTGGGAACTCCTAAAGCACTGCTGTTTTATGGGATTATTTGTGATGCCTCAGTGCCTAACATAATTGACTTTGCAAGAGCAAGGCCTCTCATTCCAAAACTTGTTTCTTTCCTCATTAGCCTTTGGAGCGTCATCTGTCTTCGCTGGGCTCCGGGAGGATCCTCTGAGGCTAATCCTTTGCAGGGAACCAATGTTAGTTCTAGGACGGCTGTTAATTCTAGGACCATAGTTTCTGGGATAAATTACTAATTGGCTTCTGAACCACTTTAATAAAAATAGGGTGACTTTGTAAATGTGTCATCAAAGGCAGTTCTGCTCATCTTAATTCTGGTAAAGCCAAATGTTTATTTTTAGTGAAGTAGCAATTGCCAAGGCTGGGTGGCTGGATTCTACAGACTGTCTAGTATGAAGAAAACCACAAGAAATTTTTAAAACCATTATCCAATCTTATTTGACCAGAGAGTTCTCAAAATTTCACAACAAAGCATTTTCTTTATAAAAATATTTTCATTACATAAGTACTTTTTAAACTATTTTAATAAAGGAATTTCAAAAGGAAAAAAATAGCATTTAAGAGATACCTGTGATAGCTATTCATACCTGAAACTAAAACTTAAGAGCAAATCTAAAAACTGTCCACTTATATTGAAGAATTTCATTCTAGTTGGTATAACTTGAATAGCATTTTTTGTTATCTAATTCGTTCCAATCCCATGGAGAGAGAGAAATGTTTTCAATGCTTTCCCTTGACTGTACCTGACCTGAGATTTTTGTTTTCATTTTAGGTCCTGTGTACCACTTCGACAAGTCGACTTCATCTTGCATTTCTACTAATCCTCTTCTTCCAGATCCGTATGAATCAGAGAGGTAATTTTCTCCTTGTGGTTTTAGTGGCCCTGTTTGTGGGAGGTGAAATAGCGCTAATGATGGGAACCCATGATCTTCTGTGGCTCTCTGCTCAGGCAGAGTTCCTGTCCAGAAATAAAAAAGTTCATATGTTCTGAGGAAGCGTGTTTTTATTCTCATTTAGAATCTCTCCCCGTAAGAGATGTCTCCACCTGTAAAGCCCAGAACAGCCCATGTGTCTGTCCTAGAATGAAACCTCTCCGCAGAGAGGCACTCGGGCCAGGTAGCCAGCCCTGCCCTGCCCAGGTGTCTCCTTTCTCGCGGCTCTGGTGTCACAATTTGTGCTGCAGGGGCATGCTGGCCCCTCGGAGAGCATTTCACACTCTTTAAAGCTTAGCTTGGCCCAGGACCAGAAGATGCCTTCTTTTCTACTCAGCCCAGCTGAGCAGGTGTGGAACAAAACCCAATTTATTCACTAAGGGAGAACAGGAGCGAAACGAAGAAAATATAAGAAGCATAAAAGCATTCCAGCCTATAAAATTACAACTGTCAAGTCTATAAGGTCGCTCGCAGAGCGTGAAGTCCTGCTCCGTTTCCTGTCTTATCTAAACTCAGTCTCTGATTTTCGGTATGGCTTCTGGTGCCCTGCTTGGGGTGCGCACTCCCTAGCACAGTGGTTCTCAACCTTTCTAATGCTGCGATCCTTTCATACAGTTCCTCGTGTTGTGGAGCCCCCAACCATAAAATGATTTTCCTTGCTACCTCATAACTGTAATTTGGCTACTGTTAATGAATCGTAATGTAAATATCTGTGTTTTCCGATGGTCTTAGGCTCTACAGCAGCAGTTCTCCTAAGACCACCGGAAAACACAGATATTTACATTACGATTCATAACAGTAGCAAAATGAGGGCCTAGCAACTGGCCAGTTGATGAGTAAAAGCACCACCTGCAGGTGGTTCTCTCTTGCCCTCCCCTCCCCTTTTGTAAATCTGGCTTACGAAGCATGTTTCCATTCTGTTTCCATTCTGTTCCCAGCTATCAGAAATAAGCCTTTTCCCTGGTTTAACTGACAGGGTTGACCCCACACTGCCATAATGAATGAATGGTCTCTTTCTTGACATGAGGCTCTGGCCCATTTACAAAGGGAAGGGTTTGGTCTCTTGTTAGCTCAGAACTACCACAGAATATTACTGTATGGAGCAGTCTATTTTGTTACCATCATTGTGATGATGCTGCATACTGATATCCCCCAAACTATCAATGGTTTATGGATGTAAACCTTCTGTTTTGCACTCGTGGTTATGTAGGTTGGCTGAGATTCAGCCACTCTTGATTGCGTTCAACTCAGCTCAGACGGACTAGGCTGGACTCCAGGTTTCAAGCTGGGTTCGGGTCTGTTTCACGTGTCTTCATTCCAAGACTCAGGCTGAAGGAGCAACACCCCCTGGGCCATCTTCTTCCTGAGAGGAGGATGGGAACTCCGAAGAGGCTGGCAGAAACTTGCCATGCTCCCTAACACCTGAGACCTGGCATGCAGTCACTTCTGCCCACGTTCCTGCAGAAAGCAGGTCACGGCCAAGCTGTGGGTAGATTTTATTAACTGTTTGTCATGCTTCCATATAAAACATTCATCCGGGGACTTCATTAAAAGTCTTTCCCTCCTATTTAGCTGTGACAAACTTGGGTATAGCTTTAATTAGCTTTGGAAAATGTTTTGTTTTTTTGGTCCAGGGAGAGAGTAAAATTTGACCTTAACTAAAAACATTAAATATTTTTTTAAACTTATATCAAGCACTGAGTTGTTTTATGAATATATCACAACAACCCTCTTATTAGAGAGCAAATGTTAAACACCATTCTTAAGAGATGATACATAAGTACCAGTTCTTCAGTTTCTAATGCCAGAATATTGTGGTTTAACTTTTCCTTTCTTCCTTCCTCATTGGATTATTATGAACTGATGTCTTGGACTCAGTAGCCATATGATATTTTGGTGGCTGATGTAAGAAGTCCATCAAAGATATAGTAAACTTAAAGAATCATTATTTGCCTCTTTTTACTCTTTTAGGGTTTATGTTGCCGAATCTCTCATTTCCAGCGCTGGAGAAGGACTGTTTTCAAAGGTCGCAGTGGGATCTTATACTATTGTGTCTTTTTATAATGGAGTCCGAATTACACACCAGGAGGTGAGTGAGGTACAAGTGCAAAATCAACTTGATTGGTTCCAAGGCTTTGTTTCAAACACTGTTCATTTTTTCATTAGTCCCTTTTAACTATAGTATTCACTAGAAATACAAAGGACCAAACAGGCGTTTTCGTAAAATTGATTGGCTATTGTCTTAATAGCAGTCTTTGGACTGCTGTAGCAAAAATACAGTAGACTGGGTGGCTTATCAACAATGTACATTTATTTCTCAAGAGTTCTGGAGGCTCCAGAGTCCAAGATCAAAATGTGAGCCCACTTCTGTGGCGAGCCGGCATGACCATGGCATACTCAGCCCCAGGGCACCTTATGTGCCACGCCAGCTCAGCCAGGTTCAGGGAGCCCAAGTCGGGGCGGTGAAGGATTGAGAAAAGACAGACAAGAGCATGAAAGCTGGGTACTCAGTGGTATGCTGTCCTCTCTTACGGAGAGCCTCTCTGATGGAGAGCTAGTGACCGCGCCACGGACTATAAGGCGTGTCTTTATTTTATAACCAGATTCCATGAGGCAAAGTAAGGGCATGGTCAAGATGTTTACAACGTTCTCGTGGTTTTCGATCCTATTCAGTTACATGCACCTAAACTCTATCAAACCCACATCACTCAGACACGTGGAGCCACGTATTCAGACCATAGGTTCAAGCTTAAAACTACAGCTGTTGGCTATAATTGTGCTGGGAGGGCTCTGCCCTCCACGCTGGGGATTGCATGTGACCATGAGAGGCCTGTGCCCTCTCATCAGTCTGAGGCTTGAACCTGTCCAAACGCCCCACACACTTCCTGGTTCCTATAAGGCCCTCTTTTTCTGTAACCTCACATGGCAGGAAGGACGATGGGGCTCTCTGGGGTCTTGTGTAAAGGCGCTAATCCTATTCATGAAGGCCTGCCCTCATGACTTACTTACCTCCTAATACCATCACGTTGGGGATTAGGCTTCAATGAATTTAGGGGGACAACACGAACTTTCAGATACAGCAGATATTTTCTTCCTTATATTGAGCCTTAAAGTTATTTTTTTTTAACTCCACAACTATTTTATAGAAAGTGGGATGTGTCAATAAGATAATAATTGCTTTATATTGGACTATACCTAGTCCTAAAAATTTTCGGTCCATTTAGACTCTGTCAGAATCTAATTTCTGACCGTGGGCAGGGTGCTTTGTATGAAGACCCCTTACTTCTGTTTGTGCAGAAGCCATACAGTCGCCTACATCTAGCCAGGAAGGGTTCTACTGCCCTCCGCCCCAAAAATTTTAAAAATAAAAAGTTAAAGAGTTAAATCACCTCCTTTAAGACACAATCTTTGATATATTTTCCAGATTTTATATTGTTTGTTCTTATTTCTTCACTTTACAATTAATTTCCTTAAGTATCTCCCTAAAGACAAAAAGTTTAATGCTCTTAGCACAGCCTGTACGCTACATCCTGACTTGGATTAAGCCTATGGGACTTAAGCTCTTATGGTAGAGAGGTGCTCCCTTGAAAGAAGGCTTCAAGTGGCTACAACTCTGCTTTGTTTGGGCTACTTAAAAAAATAAATGGATGTGTAAACATTTGAGTTGGATGCTGGTGGGATTTTGAGGTAACAGGTTTCAGCGTGCCGTGAAAAAATAACCTAGTAACATCTGGTCATATTTGTGTGTCTTTGTAAGAGACTTTCCATACTTTACTATAAGATAAGGAAAAATCAATAAATAATAAGTTGAGCTCCCTGGTGATGGCCACGTAGGCCTTTTGTAGCATCAGCAGCAGAGCAGTGCCTTAGGCTCTTTTCGTGGTCCTGGCACTCAAACCAGGAAGTTTCAGGGCAAGTGAGTCAATACCTCTGATCTGAGGAGGAGAAAGGTCCTCTCTAATGCTCACCTGCGTGTATTTTGCAGGTTGACAGCAGGGATTGGGCCCTCAATGGGAACACCCTCTCCCTTGATGAAGAAACGGTCATCGACGTGCCTGAGCCCTACAACCACGTGTCCAAGTACTGTGCCTCCTTGGGACACAAGGCAAATCACTCCTTCAGGCCAAACTGCATCTATGACATGTAAGTGTGACTCCCAGCTGCTGGACGCTCTGCACCTCGGGCTCTGAGACAGGGGAGGGCATGTCAAAGGTGTGCCCAGCCCCAGAGCAGGCTGCTCCTTCAGAATACCCGAGGGTTCCCTGCCCAAGGCCTCATGGTTCTGACTTGAAACTCAGAATCTAGACAACATCACCCTTTGGCCTGGGCCGACAAAGAAATGGAAAGTGCTTTGAAGAGGAAGAAGGCTATAGAAATACTGTATTTAGTAGTTATTGTTTCACAGTGGCTTTTTTGCCCTTCTGGAAAGTTTAGGAGAGTGTTATTTGAGATAATAGTAAAAATTGAAATTACTCTGCATAATGGAGAGAAGGGAATGCTTTCATGATGTGAAAGGAAGGAGGAGAGACTCCTAAGCGTAGGGCACGCATGAGGTCTGGTCTCGGTGTTGTTAAAGACCTATAAAATCAAAGTCCCTATTATTTAACAATAAAGAGGAATGAAGTATTGACTAATGCTATGACATGGACAAGCCTTGAAAACATTATGCCAAGTGCAAGAAGCCAGTCACAAAAGACCATTTGTGGCCAGATTCCTAGAGACCAGATGCAGATCAGTGGTTTCCCAGAGAGGGGGGCCGTGGGGAGAATTGGGTGTTGAGGCCTACTGAAAATGGGGGAGCTTTTTAAAAATTTGATAGTGGTGATGGTTGCTCCACTAAAAACCACTGCACTGTATATTTTAAATGGTTGAATTTTATGCTATATGAATTATATCTCAACAAAGCCATTGTGTTTTTTGTTTTGTGTTTTGTTTTGGTTTTTCTTTTTCAATCAAATAATCCTACCTTCCTCTTGGGGTTTGACTCTCTTCTTCCAGCTGCTCAGTGAGCTACTTCTTGGAAACCTCTGTTGATGGGGAGCTTGCTGTCATCCACAAAGGTGGCTGTCTGGACAAACAGATATTCTGAAATTAGTTTGGGGGCTCTCTGAATGCATTTTTATTTTATTTTTTTGAGCCCAAATAGGTTTCCCTGTAACATCCAGCTCTTGGCCCTAACGGGCTCTTTATTTGTGGTGCACCATGTCAATCTCTCTTCCACATAGTAGCCTTACAAATATTTCAGTAGTTTTATGTTCCCCCTGAATGTTCTCTTCCCAGAGTCAGGTATCTCAGACTGTTCCTTAAAGGGTGCGGTTGGGATTCTTTGTACTGTTGTCACTGCTGTCCTTGGCTCAGCGTGAGAATGGCAGCTCTTCTTGGGAGCCAGGGCGCCGTCCTCACAACCTTCCTGCTCCGCTGTAGTTTGCAGGCAGTCCCTCAGCCCTCCAGCTTGTTAATGTTCGCAGGATCAGATCACGTGCATTTCACCTACAGGAAAATTGCCAGGACTTGACTGTCCCTTCTTGCATCCCTGAGACGGCTTAAAAATTGTTCTGGCCGGGACTTGCTTTCCTTGGCAGTCAGCAACAGGCACTGAAGCTAAACTTCTTCTTAAAGGGCAGATAGAAACAGCCATGTGTGTGTCATGTGAAATGAAACTGACACTCTTATTAACTCCAAGGCTTTTGTGGCCCAGGTGAATTAGGCCAAAGCATCGTCCCAAGCTGCACACAGCTTAACAGCAACCCGTTAAAGCAGTGGTAACGACGATATTAAATGCTACTTACACAGCTGTAAACAAATCAGTCCTGTGATTTCACTGCAAAGACAATTTTTTTTTTCACCAAAAAGAAGAGGGAACAGGAGACAAGAGAAGGAACCATTTATGCAATCAAGTCCCTATATTCTTCAGGGTTATTTTTTCAAGCCCAATGTGACCAATTAGTTATTTGGGGCAATGGGGAAATTCCCTGAAGAATAATCAAATATAAAAGTCAGATACCACCCATGGCATTCATTTGTTTCTAAACACAGTGGCATTGTTATGCACACTCGGTACAAACAAAACGATGCCTCTGAAGCTGTTTTACCCGTAGTCAGGTACAGAATGCCAATGGACAGGCAAGAAAGAACTACTTTTCTAGCTGTAAGTACAGGTGACATGTTGAGAAGGGGCCAAACGGTCCTATGCAGCTAACGTTTACCGCCACTCACTCTAGGTCAGCAGGTCCTCCCAGGAACTGGGTGGGGCAGCTCCAGTCACTGTCTCAGATCCCGGACAGGAGCCACAGGCCTCTGGGTCAAAGGAGTTAAGAGCTCTTGTCTGTTGTGTCTTAGTACCACCTTGAAGAGCCAACCACTGAAGCTGAGTTCTTTCTTTTCAGTCTGTCCATGTTCTAGTCTAAAAATAAGGATGGTGAGCAGGAAAGTGAAGAGAGGATTGCAAGAGAAGTCATAGCTGCTCTTGGGATTTTTTTTCCTGCACCAGAACATTAACTAGAACTCCATTTCAGGAGTATTATGTTTTAAAATATTTTAATTTGAGACAAAGTTGTGATTTTAATAAGGAATTCCTAAATCCTTTGTCCAGGAGTCTACTCTGTGAGAGAACACAACCTGAGAATTCTGTGCGTGTGCACACACTTATGCACATCACACGCTCTCACACGTGCACAGATTCTTATGCACGTACACGGGCAATCACACGTGCACGCTCTCACACGTGCTCGGGCTCACCATAGTAACTAATATTAGTTGAGTCTTCACTTTGTGCTTTAAATGTGAGGTGTTTTAAATGTGACCCTATCTTGTCAAAACAACCACTCATGTCGATAAAGATTACTGCACGTGAGGAAAGTGAGATTCAGAGATAGAGCTGAGCTATCCAAGAGGAGGCAAGATCATTTGTGGAACCAGGACTCACATTAAAGCTTTCTGACCCCCAACTCAAATGTGCTTTTTGGAAAACATGACTCCTGAGTTCGGTAAAAGTAGGGGGGACCCTCGAATGAGGTTGACATTGGTCCTTTTAACCACACACATGATGTCCTTATGCCACAGCCGCACTCCATTCCCATCACCAACAGAAGGAACCAGCCATATGTGCCAATCTGATGTTAGGCCTGGAAACTTCTCCTTTCATGTCTCGATACTCTTTGTTCAAAATGTGACAGTAAATGCATGAGACTTTGACCAGATGCATATAAAAACAAAGCTCATTTCTTTTTGGCTGTGCCTCCCACACACCCATTTTGGGTTTTGGCAGCTGTTAGAGGAGTCCACTGCCTATTTCCTGTTCTCAAGAGAGCTGCAGGTGAGCTGGATGGGAAGCCTTGGCACAGGCACGTAATACTGCGAGTCCTGCCTCTGCTTCTGAGGGACTCAGTCGGTCTGGGATGAGAGGCTGCCCCTCGCAGCAGGCTCTCCGGGGAACTGTTACACAGGATGACAGGGAGCCTAGCTTTCCTGCTTAGAGAAATCTTCATCTACACGATTTCGAGAAAAGAATATGTCCTCTATCTGTGTAGGGTGGGGTACAAAGCTTTTTGCTTTGGGAAATCCACAGGGCTCTTTAAAAAAAAAAAAAACATTTTATTGATTTTTACAGAGAGGAAGGGAGAGGAATAGAAAGTTAGAAACATCGATCAGCTGCCTCCTGCATGCCCCCTACTGGGGATGTGCCCACAACCAAGGAACATGCCCTTGACCAGAATCGAACCTGGAAGCTCTGTCCACTGAGCCAAATCGGTTTCAGCCCAGGGCTCTTTCTTATACCTCCCAATGCCCTGGTAAAGCCGCCCCTGCCCTCCACCAGGTACAGCCGGGCAATCCGATGGTACAGGCCAGGTGAGCTGAAATGCGGGCAGGCTGCTCTGGGTTCGGTTTCTCATTAAGGACAGACTTTTGTTGTTGACTGTGAGTGCTGGTTTATCAGTACAGAATGCCAAATATGCTCAAAAAGGAAGATAGAGCAGTTCTTCGGAAACTTTCACGTGGCTAGGAATCATCTGGAAACTTCTTTGATCTCTCAGTGCATGCCTTTGTTCAAAATGAGACAGTAAATGCACGAGACATCAAATGCAGGTGCCAATCCAGCAGGTTTCCATAGAGCTAAGGTTCCCCTGTTCGCGCTTCCCGGGTGATCTGGGGACCCCACGCTGAGGACCTACATGTGGTGTCCGGGAGGAGCATGTGGGAGATTCCGCATCGGCGCCCACACCCCAGCCTTTGCTTCTAACCTGCCTGGGAATGACTGTGCCCCTCTCGATGTCTAGGTTTGTACACCCCCGTTTTGGGCCCATCAAATGCATCCGCACGGTTCGAGCAGTGGAGGCCGACGAGGAGCTCACCGTGGCCTACGGCTATGACCACAGCCCCCCGGGGAAGAGTGGGCCTGAAGCCCCCGAGTGGTACCAGCTGGAGCTGAAGGCCTTCCAGGCCACCCAGCAGAAGTGAAGGGCCAGGCCCTGGGCTCCAGAGACCGGGGAGAGAAACTTGGATCTATGCACTATGTTCATCCAACTACGGACAACCAGGGACTGCTCGCGCCGTGACATCACACATCCTCTCACTCTGCGGTTCGCAACCACCACTTCCTCGCATACTAACTAGGTTTGACTGTATTACTCACACCAGATTTAAAATTAGCTAGCCTTGCAGCAGCGTCCTACTGAGAGGCACTGTGGAGCACTTGACGTAGACAGCAGGGGGTTCCTGGGTGGTTTAAGTCTAAATCTGGACCACACTCAGGGATGCCACATGATTCGACTGAAAAAGGGAAAGGGGGTTTTCATGTCGTTTTCAGCTGGTGGTTTCTCATGATGTTTTTTTTCCTGTGGTCAAGGCAAAGTGTGCTGTCACCATGCCTGCAGATGGGCCAGATGGAGGGTAGAGAATTACTACATTTTTATTCTCTGGATGTAGTATGATTTGCTTTTTAACCTTTGATCTGTATCTTACAATAGAATGGCTTTGTTTGTTTTTTCCCCTCACGAACAGAACCCCACCTTTGAGTCATTTCACCCCTCAATCTTGTTCCCTTAGATACCTTTTCGCAAGGGAAAACTCCCAAATGGATCTTGTGTCAGTGCCAGTGTGTAGGTCTCTCTGGCTCTTTCTATATCATTGTTTCATTATTATGTCCTAATATTAAAGAACTGGCTCATAGAGCCGGGGTATTATTATTATAGAATTATTATTCTCGCATGTAAACAAAGATATCTTTGCATTAAGATGTGAGAAGAAAGAGTTTACTTTGTTTGCATTAAGTTATGGAAGAGTTGTAATATATATATATACATACATATATATTTTAAGAAAGAAGAGAGGGATATTAGTATTTCTAAGCAGTAACTGTGGCAATTTTGCAATATCTTCAATAGTGTTAGTATTCCTTTCTCTGGGCACACACATTAAATGTACATAACAGAGAGCAGTCTGGCTTGCGGCACAGTGCACTGAACTCAGAAGTCAGGTAGCAAGCTTGAATTCTAACCCAGACTTCACGAGTCGTCTTGGTTTTGTTTGTTTAATCGCTACTATTAAGAGAGACATACTGATCACTAGGTACAAATCAACCCTTAAATGCTAAAACTTTTCATCACTGTAACTTCTAAGCACTTAACCTGCTTCAGAGCATTATGAATTAAGAATAACACCTGTATAGTTTTAAAGCAACGATATCAATAGCATTTCAGCCTTTTTGCAAGCCATGTGTAATCATGACTGCAGAAATAAGGAGGAAAAAAAACACCTGTTTTTAGTTTAGCTAATTAGGTATGTAACGTAACCGGGATTGCTCTGACTGAATTCGGAGAGTTTGGGGTTTTGTGTCAGCTAGGTATTCCCTCGATGCCCCCATCGGGTGGCTGGGAGGTCTGCAGTGACTCGACTGGCAGTTGTCACCTGACCATTTTGGTCCCGAAAGCTGAATGTGGCTGGTAGAGAGCTCTGGCTGAGGAGAGCAGGTTTGCTAGGAGGAGGACAAGAGCAAAGAAACCAGCTGAAGGCAGTCTGATTGTTCTTGTCCTTTACACATGGCTCGTGGGAAGAATTGCACAGGTGTGCCTGACCCAGCCTCTCACAGCCTTCCGTGCAGGCAGCCCCGAGCACGGGACTCAGCCCTCCAGACGGTGACGAAAGCCGCCCTTCCTCTTGTGTGCAAGGCCAGGCTTGCGGGAGCCCCCCTCCCCAGCAGGGCCAGAGCCGCTGGGCGGCGTGGTTTCAGGGAGATAAGCTGATGGTCCACCTATGAGAGGTTTCAAGGCTGCCAGAAAGATGTCCCGCAAAGGACCGAAGAGACTTGCTTTTAGATTCAAAGGCACCAGGATAGGATCGCTTCTATTCTGTAGAAAGAGGCCGTAAACAGTGACAGACAGACAGCCTTGGGCCTTTCCTTCCAATGGGTCCCCACGTAAGGGGGTGTCAGTGGGAGAAAGGTGGCTTTAATGAACCCCAGTGGGTTGTGCTGTGGAGTCAGGTCAGGGAGGGAGGTCAGGGAGAGGATGGCGGGGTCACACCTCCGAGGCAGCCACACTGAAGGATTTCATTCCTGAGACTGCAAGGGGGTATAATTTCTGCCCTAATGGGCTGCTCGAATTACCCCATGCAAATGAAATTTTTCTTCTTCTTTTTCTTTTTATGTGATAAAAGGGACTGAAGAGTTGTAAGTAGTGACTAACCAACCAGTTCACGAGGTGTGGGATGGTAACACTCTGCATCTAAAGCCAGCGGGGAAACCAACCCAGCGGAGCCTCTCTCCGCCTTTCTCCCCTCCCCTCGGTCTGCTGGCTCTTCTCCTTCCTTTCTCCCTCGTCTGTGACCAGGCCGGGGCGTCTGTGCGCCCCTACACCCACAGGCGACCTCTCGCTCTCTGCCTCTCCTCTGTGCTCACAGAGGTCCTCCCTCGGGGTCTCTCTGGCTCCAAGCACCCTCTGTTCGGACCCGCCCCGTCTGTCTTTCCATCTGTGTGGACCTCTCTTCATTGACCCTGTGTCCCCTCTGGCTCTGTCGCTCACCCTGCCACACGCGCACACCACACACCACCACGCACACACACACACTCCCAGATGTGAGGCTTTGTCACAGGGTGGAGTCGGGGGAGGTTGGGGTTCACTGTGACCTGTAGGTAGGAAAAGAAGTCGAGGGAGTTGACAGTCCCTCAGGAAGTAACTGGTGGGTAAGCGAGGGTTGTTTCTGGTTGGAGCCAAGTCTGAGGGGAAAGCCTGCCAAACCCTGACATCCGCTGCGGAAGGAAATGTGTCGGGGAGCCCCCGGAGCTGGCCGGGTCCTCAGCAGGAATGGGGACGAGTCCATGTCGTGGGGAATAAAGAGGTCACTTTTTGCTCACCCCGAAAGCGGCTGGTGCCCGTGGGTGTGCAGCCCACCAGGTCACGAGAAGATTCGCTCAGAGCCTCTCAGTCCAGCTCCTGCATGACCACAACTTTCCTTAGCAGCTTTTCTGTGATGAAATATTATCTTGTGTTACTTAGGAATAGGAACTAATCCGTGGGAGTATGTCCGCAAATGGACATTGGGACCGACTGACAAAAACAACCGTAAGACCTGAATTTCTGACGCAAAGAAATGACGAGATTACAAGCAGCAGGCCTGGAAGGCTTGAGTTCTGTGGGGCCTGTTCTTATGTTCACGGCTTCCTCCCTGGTCTGCCTGAGCAACTGAGAAGGAATTCCTTGTCCAAGGCCTCTGTGAACCCTCCAGGGGCTGCGGTAAAGCTTCTTTGCCCTCTGGAGGTTCTTCATGCTTGAAAAAACTATGTCCTTCCCACCAACCATCTGAAAAGGCCCAGGTGGAGGCCAGGTGTAACCATCCCACGTGCATCTGTAACTATTAAAATGGCAGGAACTGTGAACAGTGAGTTCTAGGGCTGTCTTCCCAGGTGAGACAGAGGTGGCACTTTAGTAACTTTCCTTTAATATAGAAAAGTTTAAGTCACTCAACTGCAAAGTGCATTTACGATCTTCCAGGAAGGTAAAGTTTTGTTTTGCTTTGTTTTAAAACAGTTGCCTCACGTTTCTGTCTGAAGAGCAGTGATTTAGAATCCGGACATTTTTCCTTTTAGAAAAACGAGCAAAACGATGTTGCAAGACTGAGGGTTGTGATGTTTCTTTGCCACAGATCAAAGGTTCACAAAATATATTAAATCTACATCTCTTGGAGGTATCTTGGTAGGTTGGGGTTTGTTTGTTTTTTCTTTGGTCTTTCCCTTTAGGAATTGGAGCCTTGGTGTACCTTTTTTTAGTTTAAAAATTCTAAATTTTAATACAGTAGTTTTATTTTGGCAAATGTGTGCATACAGATTCAAAGCAATGAAGTGATTTCAAGCCATACAACCAACAGGGTGGAAACCCTTTTCACAAATTTTAATGTGTTTGTATGTAAATAGATGTTTGTATGAAATATTTTCATGGTAGAATGAATATATTTAAATGAAGTTGAATTATTCCAGTGCTGTTTAAACAAATTACAAATTTTTTGGTGAGATTTATCTGAGTCTATTGAGATACAATGCAGATCAATTTTGATTTTTTAAAAAATAAAAAGCCTACAAATAACTCTGACCCAAGGCAACTTCCCTGCGTGGTTGCACCTGATGTGGAGAGAGCTTGTAGGCTTCCCCAGTGCCTCAGCCGCTTCCTGGTGTAAGTTAGGTGCTCGTGGAGGTGTGTCCACCCTTCAGTGACCTCATCCCTGGCCTCTGGGGGCCTGCGGGTGAGTTCAAGGCATTAGAGACACTGGTGCATTTTATCCAGAGCACAATTTTTTTGCAGGGCAGCAGAATCAGAAGCCAGACGTGGCCTGGTGAACCTCAGAACGGGGTTTTCCGGCCACCATCAACCGCCACCCTTACTGCCTAGTCACACATGTCAGGGAGGCTGCCCTCAGTGGAGTTGGGGTTCAGACCCCGGGGTGGGACTTCACGGTTTTGCTAGCAGTGCCTGCCTTCTGACCTCCACCTTGCAGAGAGGAAGGAGGAGGGTGCCGCTGGCAAGGGGCCCATTTCTCAGCACAGAACATTTCCTGTCTCAGCTCTGGGAGACTATGCACGTTAGCACCAAACTTCCAACCAGAGAGAGACGTCCTCGGATAACGCCAACCCTTGCTTCCTCAGTCTGTGACTTCGAGACCAAGACCAATCACACCCCTGACATTTATGTTACTAAAACACTCCTTTATAATGATTTTCAACTTGAGTGGGGGTTTTCTTTTTTTCAGCTTTGGTCCTGGATATAATGACATGATGATCAATTTTATGAAAAAATTTCACTGTGTATACTAGCAATATGTCCACACACGCCACTGTATCTTAACTTTGGCTTGGTTACATTTTGGGTCACTGTAATTAATCTCGATTCATGGGCTAGGAAATACAGGGACTACGTAATGCCCACTTACCACAAAAGATATTAGGTTCATGGTTCTGAGCTCCCTACTTCAAAAGTTTTTCCTCCTGGTTTTTCTACCTTCTCTTTTTATTCTGAAACGCATTTATGAGTTGTGCGGTGTTTACGGATTGGAAGCCAGGGGTACGCTTTCAGCATTTATTGCAACCAAAAGTTAACCCCACCACAGTTAATGAGCATCTTGGACTGGTTTTCTGTGGAATTTGAACTAAATCTATGAGCCTTATTCAATATCTATAATTCTATGGTTTTTTAAAATTATGGGGAGTTAATGAAAGATGTTTACATGAATAATGTTTGCCCTTACTGTGTTATGAATGAGTTTTTTTTGTAGTGTGTCTGGGTGCATGTGCAAGAGAGTAGGAAAAATGTTTCTGAAACAAAACTTGACAAATATTTGTAACGAAAAGTAAATTTAAAGATTGCTATAATTGCGCTATAGAAACAATGCAAGTATTAAACAAAATATACAATCACTGTCCTTGTCTTTCTTGGGTCGTCAAGGGCAGAAAGGGAATAATGGTGTTCATCTCACCCATCCAACTACCTATCTCGATTACTAAGCAAACTTTACATTTTAAGTTGTTTAAAAGTATTATTAGCCATTTCCTGTTTTCAAAGCAGTGTGGTAGGACCTGAGGAGGAGGATAGAAAGATTAGGGGTTCATTGTGTATTTGTCATGACTCCACACACACCCATAAGTCCAGAAAACATAGCAAGATCAACCCTGAGCATCTCTGATTGATGACGTAAGTGTTAAGGGTATTGGACGTAAATGAGATGATCGGGGAACCGGCCTGGCTGATGGGAATACAAAACGAACACTTCTGCCCTCCCTGGTCCCTCTTCTCTGCACCTGGGAAGCCAACAGGTCATGCCAGGCTGCGTGCCACACATTGTCAATGACTCGTTGAGCGAACCATCGAGGTGGCCTCCCTCAGATGACCGGCTTTGGGGTTCCTGCAAGTGTATCTTACCGGGTGCACACAAAGCATTCTCCAAATAGTTCACGTGAGAATGACTCGTTTTTTAAATCTTGTTCTCAGTTTGTTCATTCATTCAAGACACATTTCTCAATGTGTCAGTCCCTACTCTAGGTCATTAACAAATCAGTGCGCAAAAGCAGAGTCCCAACCAGCCAGGAAGTGACATATGTGACAGAGAAGTGCTGTGGAACAAGAAGGGGGTGGAGGGTTAGGAGTGTTGGGAGAGGGTTGTAGGGGTGAGATTGGGAGACCTCACTGAGAGGGGAGAACCCAACCTGGGGAGTTTGGGGAAAGGTTCTGGTCCAGGAGGAGCTGTAAGGAGCCAGACCCTGAGTGGGGAGCTGTGTGGGGTGTTCAAGAACAGGGAGGCCAGGGAGTCAGATTCTATATGGCCCCCAAAGTCTTTTTAAGGGCTTTCTTTTTAACTCAGTGTGATGGGAGGTCAACCAATGATGTAAGATACTAAACAGCTCAGCTGGTGGGGCTCCATCGTTGGCATCAACCTATGAACCAGGAGGCTGTGGTTCGATTCCCAGTCAGGGCACATGCCTGGGTTGCAGGCTCCATCCCCAGTGTGGTGTGTGGAGGCAGCCGATCAATGATACTCACTCATCATTGATGTTTCTCTCTCTCTCCGTCTCCCTTCCTCTCTGAAATCAATAATAAAATATATTTGAAGAAAAAAAAATACTAACCAAACCAGCCTTGTTCAACCTAGTTTACTGAAGGTTCCAAACAGTCCTTTGCTATTTTCATTGTTATAGCCCTTCCAGTGGATCAGAAGAGTGGTAAGACCTGCCCCTGCTTGGGGAACAGGGCCACTGGGGGGTGTGAACAGGTGAGGGTAGACTGGAGCGGGATGGGGACCCAGGCAGAAACAGGAAGTACAGCATGATGGTGGGTGGGTGGGATGGAAGGGGTGATGGTGGTGAGAAGTGACTGAATTTTGGATACCCCCTAAAGGCAGAGACAGTGGAATTTGCTGAGATGTGGGGTGAGCTACTTCAGGGTGTAGGTTTTATTTTCCAGGAAGGGGTGGCCAGCAGAGCAGGAGACAAGATGGAAACAGTTCCCAGGCGGAAAGGGCAGTCAAGCAGGGGCCGGCCACCCGAGGGAGCAGCAGGGACAGGCAGGAGGCAGAGGCGGGGAGTGTGGGCAGGGGCCTTTGTGTGGCTTCTGGGAGAAGGAAGGCAAGGCTGGACGAGCAGGCTCACGGGGCTGGTTTGAATCACTTTGGCGGGCTCTGAGTGCCTCTCCCTGCCTCTAGTCGTCTGGAGCCTGGCTCTGTGGAGAGTGGACTGGGTAGAAGAGCCTATAAAGAGGTTGGTTGCCCTGAGGGCTCTGGGTTGGCTGGTTTGTGTATGAAAGACACCCGTGGCTTGCTGCCTCTAGAAATTGGTAGCCCAGGGCTAGGCAGACCGCAGATATCAACGCACCAGAATAAAAAGACATGTTCCAGAACAGCCTATTCATTTTTCCATGGTGCAGCTCCCTCTTGTGGC
Organism: Lasiurus cinereus; assembly: GCA_011751065.1. NCBI lineage: Eukaryota > Metazoa > Chordata > Mammalia > Chiroptera > Vespertilionidae > Lasiurus > Lasiurus cinereus. The sequence continues at coordinate 21,979,967 of JAAGEH010000293.1, read as the reverse complement.
GAGAATTTATTCTCATGCTGCTTCTGAAATGAAGCCATAAACAAAATCGTTAGCCAAGGGACGACTTCATACATTTTAAAATCAAACATGAACTCTGGGTCAGCGTTTAGTTTGTCACCAGGTTGGACTTGGGCAAGCCCAATGAAGACATCTTTTCCAGGACTTTTTTATTTTTAAATAAGTTCAAATTTCAAAAGGGCTAATAGTGCTTTTGGAGCTTGCAACTAACTATGTTGAGCAAAGTTGGTTTATCTTTTAAAACAAACTTAAATCATGTTTGCCCAGCAGACATGGCTCTGGTTGAGCATCGACCTATGAACCAGGAGGTCATGGTTCGATTCCCGGTCAGGGCACAGGCCTATACTGTGGGCTCAATCCCACAAGAGGCAGCTGATCCATGGTTCTCTCTCATCAGTGATGTTTCTATCTCTCTCTCCCCCACCGCTTTCCTTTCCTCTCTGAAATCAAAAATATTAAAAAATAATAATAATAATAAAACATTTTTATGTCACAGAGCCTCTTGACCTGGCTAGCACACAGTTTTCTGGGAAACATGGATTATGAGTTCATTAGCCCTAAATCAATCAAATCTCTGACCTATCATATTTTTTCTAATGAGTCAGCTATGGTGAGGTAAGAATCACAGATCACCAGGGTAAGTTACCTTCCAGTTACCCATGTGCACAAACTGTGCAAAATTACAAGGAAGTGTGTAGATATACCTTCACCTACAAGCACCTTCCTCGGTTTCTTCTAGACTCTAGACTCGAGCTCCTAGACAGAGCAGAGGAAACAAGGAAATCTTAAGTCACTTAAAATAAAAACTGGCCCAAACCGGTTTGGCTCAGTGAATAAATAGAACGTCAGTCTGCAGACTGAAAGGTCCCAGGGGCATGTACCTTGGTTGCGGGCACATCCCCAGTAGGGGGCGTGCAAGAGACAGCTGATCGATGTCTCTCATCAATGTTTCTAACTCTATCCCTCTCCCTCTCTGTAAAAAATCAATAAAATATATTTTAAAAAATAAAAACTGGAGCTATAGTCAAGCTTACCATGTGAACAGGATACACACTGAGGGGCAGTGTGTCCATCCCACACCTAGAAATTGTTCCCTAAAAGGAAGCTAATTTATCCCAATAGGATATGGATATTAGAGACATTTCTAGAGATTTCTTTACATAATAGAGCAATTCACAATATAGCATGCACGTGTGTGTGTGTGTGTGTGTGTGTGTGAATACCACTCATCTAGGTAAGACTTGCATCATGTAGGCCACAGCCAAAGACCTGAAGACAAGTGACCACTAAACCATTTAGAAGTTCATGCCCTTCACTCTGTAGAACTGCCCCAACACAGCCAGCATGGACGTCAGACTCCAGCTCAGAGCCTCTGCCCCCGCAAGAGGTGAGAGCCAGCAAGAGACGGGGGTGGGAGAAGCATTAGAAAAATGCAACTGCATTTCTAGAAGTTTTCTCCAGTTTTTTAGCACCGTAGCTTGAAACCTATGACCTGAACAATCTCCAACCGCGCTCTGCTCCTCGCTTCAGCAGGCAGAACCCCCTACGAAAGTGCAACTGTGCAGTTCCCTGGGCCCCTCCCAGAGATCCTGCCCGTGGACCCGTCCCGGGCAGCACACAGGAAGCCTGCTGTTTCTGCTTCCCAGCGCAGTGCAGTGATGCTCAGAATGAGACTCCTGAACAATTCAGATCAAAGTAAGGGCTATGCCTGGTGATAATGTAAAAGTTACTCTCTGGGAGCCGTGTTTTGATCAGGGCAGAGATATCTAAAGACACCAGAAAAATGGCTCTCAAACCAGCAAAGCTTGATTTGATAAAATATCTTTAAAAGCAACCAGGATGTTTGCTTTTAATGCAAAGTCCAATGCAGGAAGTGGAGAAAGTGGATGGGGACATAGATAAAATCAGACTGGCTGTGTGTGGATGGTGGTTGAAGCTGGTGATGGTGACATGGGTTCATTCTCATATACTGTGTATTTTTATGTTTCCAGATCTCCATAATAAAAAGTTGAAGAAAAAAGAGAACATTAACTACTAGAGGCCCGGTGCATGACATTTGTGCACTGGGGGTGGTGGGGGAGAGGTGTCCCTCAGCCCAGCCTGTGTCCTCTCACAGTCCAGAAGGATGTCCACCTGCCGGCTTAGGCCCAGTACCCCCAGGAATCAAGCCTAAGCTGACAGCCAGAGATGCCTCTCGCAGTCCAGGGCTCTCGCAGTCCAGAATCCCTTGCTTCTTACTGCCTGTCTGCAACAGAGGCGGGAGAGGCTTCTGCCACCGCTGCTGGGCTCACCAGCTGTGATCCCGGCTTCTGGCTGAGTGGCACTCCCCCTATGGGAGCACACTGACCACCAGGGGGCAGCTCCTGCATTGAGCGTCTGCTTCCTGGTGATCAGTGCATGTCATAGCGACTGGTCATTCTGCTGTTTGCTCTATTTGCATATTAAGGTTTTCTTATACAGGATAAGCATATTCAAACACCCGTGTCACAGGGGCCAACATTACCTGTCGTAATTCTGCCCAAGTAATTGCCTTCCTTGAATTTCCCGGGCTCAGGGGCAAACTGATCTCTACTGTGAACTAGATCTGTTAGGTAGCATTAAATGTTCCATGTATGTCAGTGAAAACTTCCTTGTTCTCATTCCTGGAGAAAACATTCAGATGGTGTTAGCACAGCCCCTCATCGTCTGCATTACCTGTAACCAGACCAGGATTCTGGTTTTGATTCTAGGCATATTAGGAAGAACTGGAAAAAGCTTACCATCTAAGATAATAGTACTAGTAAACCCACTTAAACCAGGCACCGGTAAGCTCATTCTGTCAAACCCACTGAGAGTGAATGCGCAGTGCAGTGTGGCAGCTGAAGCTCACGTCCCCACAGTGTGGACTGCAGGATCAGGATGCCTGACTTCACCTGTGCAAGGCATGTGTCCGTTTGACATCCAGCATCCAGTCATGTACTTAATATTAGCAATCCTGGGTTTTTCTGACGATACCTACCTCATCTATATTCCTGCAAACACAAAACCTCTAATGTCCTTCCCACATTCCAGTGAATTGCCTCCCACCTCTCCTGGGGTGTGTGCTCTTACTATTGTTCTGTTTGATGAAACAATATTTCCTAGTATAACTGAAGATACTATTATCTTAATTTATTCTTCTCATTTTTAAAAAGACTTCTTTGCCCTAACCGATTTGGCTCAGTGGATAGAGCGTCAGCCTGCGGACTGAAGTCCCACATTCAATTCCAGTCAAGGGCATGTATCTTGGTTGCGGGCACATCCCAAGTAGGAGGTGTGCAGGAGACAGCTGATTGATGTTTCTCTCCCATCGATGTTTCTAACTATCCCTCTTCCATCCTCTCTGTAAAAAATCAATAAAATATTTTTTAACTAAATTTAAAAAATAGTAAAGCAGGTCACACCATTACTCTGCTGAAACCCTTCAATAGCTTTCCACTGCAGATAGAATAAAGTCCAAAGTCTTCACAAGGGACTGGCTCCCTCTACCCCTCTGGTGTCACTCAGTTCTTCTCCCCCACTCACGGCAGGCCAGCCAGACCTTCTGTTCCTCAAACATGCCAAGCGTTTTCCTGGCTCGCGGCCTTTCCACCTGCTCATTCCTCTGCCCTGTGCTCTCCTCCAGCTCGTTGCGTGATTTGCCCTTTCAACTGTCAGCTTTTAACTCATACGGCCAGTGTCAGAGATGCTTTCCCTGCCCACCCTGTCTCAGAAAGGTCTGCATTCACCCTCCACCTTGTCACCCAATCTGTTTCATTGTTACCTCTTATCCCAATCCAGGTACTCTGTGTATTTGTTTCCTTGTTAGTAATCTTTTATCACTGGAATATGAGCATCACTGGACTACGGCTTTTGTCTACTTTGTATATGGCTATATTCTTAACCTCTTGTACAGTGCCTGAAACAATATTTGCTGAATAAATGAATGGGTCTTCTTTATGCATCTCCTCTTTTCTTCATTAATGAGAGGCTAAACTAGAGTTCATAGTGGGAATAATAGGTGCTTAACAGAGGACATGCACTTCCAGGGAGAGGTAATCAGGGAAGCCAACATGGTAACAAAAAAAGTGGGGGTATTATTGTGATTGGCTGAGAGTAGAACATACTGGAAAATTCTGTCCTCATCATTGCCCAATAGCTATTTGAATTGCCATGGCTGTACACATCTCAGGAACTCTTGGGAGAAGCCATTTGGAAGTGAAGGTGACCTGGCCAGTTAAGGTAAAATGCCTGCTTCCTACAGGCTCAGCATCACATGACGGGGGGGGGAGGGGGAAGGGGGCGCTTTTTCTGTTCATTTAAATTTCTCACCAGCTGGCGTAACTGAGTGGCTGATAGTCACAGTTAGATTCCTGGTCAGGGCACATGCCCGGGTTGTAGGCTTGATCCCTAATGTAGGGCATGCAGGAGGCAGCTGTTCAATGATTCTCTCTCACCATTGATGTTTCTCTCTCTCACTCCCTCTCCCTTCCTCTCTGAAATCAATAAAAATTTTTCTTCAATAAATAAATTCCCATTTCTCTTTATTTCCTCTTCTCATAGGCCTCTGCTATTCAAACCAACTGCTTTGATTCACCTCCTGGAGCTCTTCAAAGCACTGATTAACATGTCACATTTAGTCTCTCTCCTCTCTCTGCAGATTTGTGTGTGTACAGAAGCTCCTCTGCCTAACATGGGGTTCCATCTGATAAACCCATCACAAATTGAAAATAGCATAAGTGGAAAATGCCTTTAATACACCTGACCTACCGAACATCATAGCTTAGCTTGGCCTGCCTTCAACGTGCTCAGAACACTTACATTAGCTCACGGTTTGGTAAAACCATCCAACTCAAAGCCTTTTTATAATAAAGTTCTTAATATCTCATGCAAATTATTATATGACCATTGTAAAATTAAAAAATCCTAAATTGAACTCTCGTCTTCGTTTATAAAAACACACACATGTATATTTGCTATCATTTTGCAGACATTTTTGAAACCAGGTGGTTGCCATGCTGAGTGGTTTACAAATGGAAACACTTAAGGGAAGGGGATGATTGTATAGGAAACAAATGGCTTTCAAATAAAAGATACTGACCGCAAAGACGTGCAAACTATTATCCACAATCAAGGCTCCTATGAGCAGAATAAATGAACCTAGTTCACCTCCTTTCCAACATATAGTTATTATTTTGCAGACATCAAGACACTTCACCCCTAAATACTTATACAGATATTTCCTAATTTTCTCCCACTTAATCTCAATACCATTATCACAACTAAAAAAATCAATAAGCATTCCCTAATACCATCTAGAACATAGATTATATTCAAATCTCCAAGAACTCTTTCTTTTGGAGGTTTTCATTGCACATCATATCAAATATATTAAAATGCATTCCTAGTACTGTTTTTCTGAAAAAAATTTTTAATGATTTAGCTAAAAATAAACCACTTAGTTTGTAATCAGCTAATCTCTCAGCAAGCATGGTACGTGGTCCTTTTGAAGGGAAATACTCTAACCTATTAATTGATTTAAAATATAAATAATGTGGGTTTTTGCCATGGCCGGTGTGACTCCCGTGCGCCGAAAGATCACTGGTTCCATTCCTGGTCAGGCCACATACCCAGGTTGCAATTCAATCCCTGGTGGAGTGCATACGAAATCAATGTTTCTCTCCCACATAGATGTTTCTCTCGTGTGCTCTCTTCTTTCCTCTCTCTAAATTCAATAAAAATGTATTGTTAAATATATATAATTAATGTTTTATTAATATTAGTGTTATCAATTAATAATGCCTGCACAATTTTTCATTTATAGACATTAAATTAAGTGTTTCTTACATTTTGTTTTCATATTTTGGGGTCAATCCTTTTTTTTATTTTTTTCAGGTCTTCAGAATTTGCCTTGGTCCTAGGCATGGGACCAGATAAAGAGAACTAGTTTGCCGGGAGCAAGAGATAGGAGAGGGTGACTCATCCTGTGGCCTCCAAAACAGAAATGGATTTCAAGCCACAAACACCTCTGCCTCCTTGATGCAGCTGCCATTGACCAAGTTCCAAAACCTGGGCTGAAGCAAGGAGTCTTGAGGCTCAGAGGGTGGAAGGGTGAGAGGTAAAAGCTGCTTCTAGGAGACAATGGTTTCCTGCAGGTGCAGCCCAGCCTCAGTGGGGCCCTCAGAGGGAACAAGGCTCTAAAACAGTACTTACAAAATGTAATCTGAGAAGCCGCACTGCTCAGAAACTCCAGGTGGGGACCCACAATTTGGAAGAGTTTGGTAGCTTTTTGTTTTGCTTCTGCTGTAGAGGATATCTGAAATCGTAACTACCTAATTGAAATTCAATTCATAAAACTTAGTCTGACTGTAGGAAATTTAGGAATGATTGCTTTCATAAGACAAAAATACAATAGAAAGTGAAGAAGTCTGTATTAGGCATTGCTTTCTCAATTGAAGGAATCCTAGTTATGCTTCCAAGAGGATTTCATTAGTATAAGTCAACCTAATAATTTTCTTGAGGCATAAAAAAGAGTTATTATTATTATTGACCCCATTTTGCAGATGGGGAAACTGAGGCTGGGAGACATAACATGGTTTGTAGAGGTCTTGCTGAGATTCAGTTAGTAGAATTAGATGAACCTGGCTTGCCATGATGATTCAAGAGAAAAGTGAGGATTTTAAGTATCTTAAGTGTGTTTTTTTTTTTAAATAAAGAATTGATTTTTTTTTTTTAAGCTTAGCAAAGGAGTTAAAAGCAGAGTTACTTCATTTTTACTTTCACATAACAAAACTCCCAGAAGACACATGTTCTCAGCAAAGTCTGAATGCAATACTGCTATGGTATCGTGCTGGGCATGAATTGCTCATTTCCACGAAGCATGACTCAGCCATCACATCAGGAATGTTTTTCCTCTGAAAACCACTTGGAGCCAATTGTTAAAGAATCAAGAAGAATCACTTAAGGATATGAGTGATCATCAAATGGTGAACACTTTAGGGAAAAGGGTGCTTGTGGAGGAGACAAATGAATCAAAAGCTAGATGCTGACTGTGAAGATGTAAAAACCCTATTATATGAAATCAAGGCTCCTAGAAGCAGAATTAACGAAAGTAGTTCCCCCGCCTTCCACAGTAATATTCTAGGACAGTGGTTCTCAACCTGTGGTTTGCAACCCCTTTGGGGGTCAAACGACCCTTTCACAGGGGTCGCCTAAGACCATCAGAAAACACATATTTCTGATGGTCTTAGGAACCGAGCGAGACACCCCTCCTCTATCCGTCTCCAGGCGGGTCCACCCACAGGCAGATACGCCCACATCCAAGTACCCGGCATGATAACATCATCGCGCCAACCCATCATATACACCCCGTACAAATACAGGTGTATGTGACAGGGTTGGCACCATAATGTACTTATACGGACCAGTCACACATGTGTAGAGAGCAGCTACTGTGTAGAAAGCAGCTGCTGTGTTGAAAGCAGCACTATTGAAGGTAAAATGACACTTCATGAATTATAATCACTGGGTAAATGTAAAATTATGTACTGTAAAATCATCAACTACTGCAAAAAAAAAATCTGTACCATGGGAACTTAATCTGGATGCTGATTGGTCTTCTTATATTCAGCTGTGGTTGATGTGAAAACTGCTCCCTTGTGATAGTAACAAGTATGTAAAAAAAACCAAAAAACAGAATGGTAAATCATAGGAAACTTTAATGAACTGTATTGACTGAACTATTCCATGTATCATCTTTTGTATTATTAAAGCTATTGTTATATATTATTTTCATTAGCAAACCATGTCATGACAATGGATCATGTAGAGAAGAATGGTAAGAAAAGAAAACATAGTGAGGATTTTTTACAGTATGGTTTTACTTCAATAATTACAGCAGGAATTGAGAAACCATAATGTGTTATTTGTTGTGAAGTTCTATCAGCTGAATCTATGAAGCTGAATAAACTAAAACACCATTTTGATAGCAAGCATCTGAGCGTTGCCAGCAAGGATACTAATTATTTTAGAAGCAAAGCTGATGGACTCAAGAAAGCCAAACTTGACACTGGTGGCCAGTACCACAAACAAAACATAGCAGCTGTTGAAGCTTCATATTTGGTGGCACTCAGAATCGCTAGAGCTATGAAACCTCACACCATTGCTGAAGATTTACTGTTGCCAGCGATCAAAAACATTGTTCAGGTTATGATCAGAGATGAATTTGTTATGAAATTGAGTGCAATTTCCTTATCTAATGGCACTGTCTGCAGAAGAATAGATGACATGTCTTCTGATATTCTTGATCAGGTAATCCAGGAAATTAAACCTGCTCCACTTCCAATATTTAGTATCCAACTTGATAAATCTACAGACATTGCAAACTGTTCAGTTAGTGGTTTATGTGAGGTATATTAATGATGGCGACTTTTTTTTTTTAACTTTGTTCTTATCATCCTCCGAATCCCAGGTAGGAAAAAGCGTATCTGTCACAGAGCAAAGACTGCCACAGACACAGCTCCTTCTTATTTTATTTTACTTCTTTTAATAAATCTTTATTGTTCAGATTATTACAATTATTCTTCTTTTGACCCCCATACCGCCCCTCCACCCGGCTCCCACCCCATCCTCTGCCCTTACCTCCGCCACACTGTCCTCATCCATACGTGCACGATTTTTGTACAGTCTCTCCTCGCAACCCCCTCATGCCTTTCTCCCTGAGAATTCAGTCCACTCCCTTCCTATGTCCCTGATTCTATTATATTCACCCGTTTATTCTGTTCATCAGATTTGTTATTCACTTGATTTTTAGATTCACTTGTTTATAGATATTTATTTGTTGTTCATAATTTTTATCTTTACCTTTTTCTTCTTCTTCCTCTTCTTAAAGAGTACCTTTCAGCATTTCATATAATACTTACTGGTTTGGTGTTGATGAACTCCTTTAGTTTTTTCTTCTCTGTGAAGCTCTTTATCTGACCTTCAATTCTGAATGATAGCTTTGCTGGGTAGAGTGATCTTGGTTGTAGGTTCTTGCTGTTCATCACGTTGAATATTTCTGGCCACTCCCATCTGGCCTGCATAGTTTCTGTTGAGAAATCAGCTGACAATTGTATGGGTGCTCCCTTGTAGATAATTAACTGTTTTTCTCTTTCTGCTTTTAATATTCTCTTTGTCTTTTGCTCTTGGTATTTTAATTATGATGTGTCTTGTGTGGTCCTTTTTGGATTCCTCTTGTTTGGGGTTCTGTGTGCTTCCTGGACTTGTAAGTCTATTTCTTTCACCAGGTGGGAGAAGTTTTTAGTCATTATTTCTTCAAACAGGTTTTCAGTATCTTGCCCTCTCTCTTCTTCTGGCACCCCCACAATTCTGATGTTGGTACACTTGAAGATGTCCCAGAGGCTCCTTACATTATCTTCACATTTTTGGATTCTTTTTTCTCTGTGCTTTTCCAGTTGAGTATTTTCTGCTTCTTTGTATTTCAAATCTTTAACTTGATTCTTGTGTTCCTCTAGTCTGCTGTTAGGTCTCTGTATAGTATTTTTAGTCAGTATATGTTCAATTTCTAGTTGGTCCTTTTTCATCTCCACTTGGGTCTTGCTAAATTTATCCATCTTTTCTAGGAAATTCTTAAAAAACCTTATAAGTGTGGTTTTGAAGTCTATATCCAGTCATTTGTTTTCCTCCATTTCTTTCATTTGTGATCTGTTCCTTTGTCTCTGCATATTTCACTGCTTTCCTGAGTTGGTAGAGTAGCTTTGTGTGCTAGCTGTCCTATATGGCCCAGTAGCTCTGCCTCCCCAGTTACCTGAGGTGGACACTCTTGGTGCACCCTTTTGTGAACTGTGTATACAGCCTTGTTGTAATTAAGTCTTTATTGTTGTTGGTATCACTGAGGGGAGTTGACCTCCAATTGGTTGTGAGGATCAGCTGTGTCTGTGCCCAGAGAACTTCTGTGCTAGACTCAGCCTTAAGACTTGCAAGATTACAACAGCCTCTGTGCTGGAGTCTCAGAGCTGAGCAGACAGCCTTGGCTTTCCATCCGCCCTGCCCTACATGGCAGCCCCTGGGTCTCAGTGCCCCTCATTAATCACTGGTGCCTCCATACCTCTGCCTTTCCAGCTTCCCTGAGTTTCCGTGCACTCCAGGGACCTGTATGAGTCTGGATCCCCAGGGTCTCACCCGAAACTGGGATTCAGTGCAGTCGAACCTGGATTTTAGTGCAATTGGAAGGTTCTGTTTTCCTCCCACTAGAGAAAGCCTGGGGCACAATCAGCAGTCAGTCCTCTTTAGATATGCCTCCAGACCTCTGCCTTTCACAGCTCCCCTAAGTTTCTGTGCACTCCTCCCTTTTCACAACAGTCCAGACTCCCCCCAAATGAGTCTCATCTGGAACTGGGATTCAGTGCAGTCAAAAGTAGGGTTCAGTGCAGTCGGGAGTAACTCTGTCTCCCTCACACTAGAGGAAGCTGCCAGGCACACCGCCGCCCATCCTCTCCACACGCGTGTCTCCATACCTCAGCTTTTTACAGCTCCTCTGAGTCTTTGTGAGCCCTTCTCTTTCCTTCTCAGCCAGCTTTCCTATGGTTCTGGATGATGTCCATTCTGTCTTTTAGTTGTAGTTTTGAAATTGTTGTGCGAGAAAGCAGTTTAGGTGTTTACCTATGCTGCCATCTTGGTTTCTTTCTCAAAGTGTTTTTTAATCAGAAAGCAAGACCACAGTTGGAAGCACTTTTCAGCGATAAAAGTGAACTGCAGAAAATAGCTTTCTTGGTTGACATTTTTGCCATCTTGAATGAGTTAAATTTATCACTGCAAGGGCCAAATGCAACATGCCTTCATTTGTCTGAAAAGATCCAATCATTGCAAATGAAACTTCAGCTTTGGCAAAAATATTGGATAAAAATAAAATTTACATGTTGCTTACCTTATCTGCTTTCTTTGAGGAACATGACATTGAACCAGACAAAGGATTAAGATGATAATTTCTGTGAAAGAACAGTTGCACATGCTTGCAGACAAAATTTCATTGTACTTTCCAAATCTACCTGACACCCCATTTACACTTGCCAGAAGCCCATTCATAGTCAAAGTTGAAGATGTTCCTGAGGAGTTCATTGAACTTATTAACAGCAATGTGAGAACTGATTTCTCTACAATGCCAGTTACAAAATTCTGGATCAAGTGTTTGCAGTCATATCCTGTTCTGAGACTGTGTTGCGCCTTCTTCTTCCATTTCCAACAACATATCTTTGTGAAACAGGGTTTTCCAGCTTGTTGGTCATCAAGTCTAAATACAGAAGTAGACTTGTTATGGAAGATGATCTTCATTGTGCTCTTGCAAAGACTGCCCCTGAGAATTTCTGATCTGGTGAGAAAGAAGCAATTTCAATCTTCACACTGACATTGGCTTTTTACGCATACTGTCACAAAATGTAGCAATGTAGTTTACTGTTGTTATATTAAGACTGTTACCCATGCTATACCATGCTTCAAGGCAAAATTTCATTTATTTGTAATTAGAAATAAATATTTCACAATATATAATCATATATTGTTTTGTGACTAATCACTATGCTTTAATTATGTTGTTTGTAACAATGAAAATACATCCTGCATATCAAATATTTATATTACAATTCATAACAGCAGCAAAATTAGTTATGAAGTAGCAACAAAAATAATTTTATGGTTGGGGGTCACCACAACATAAGGAACTGTATTAAAGGGTCACACGGCAGTAGGAAGGTTGAGAACCACTGTTCTAGGTAGAAATGAAAGTGGGAGAATTAAATATGTTTCATTATTTTGAAAATCTTGATTTAACACTTCATGATCTATTTCTAAATCCAGTGTATGCTGATATTTGCATTTAATGACTGTCAAAGTTATGGGGTGTGGAGTGGTGGGGAGCGGGGGGCGGGGGGGACCTCATAAAGATCCTCAGGTCCAAATAGGACATTATCAACCGGGCTTATTAAACCAGATAACGGAGTTTTCAACCCTGCCCACCAACTACACTAAGGTTTTTACTGTAATACATTTACTAAATGTCCATCCTCAATTCATTCTTAAAAACTAACTAGATGTTGCATTGACATTTTTTTAAATATAATTTTTATTGATTTTAAAGAGGAAGGGGAGGTAGAAACATCAATGAGAATCATTCATGGGCTGCCTCCTGCACACCCCACACTGGGGATTGAGTCTGCAACCTGGGTATGTGCCCTGATCTGTAATTGAACCATAACCTTTTGGTTTATAGGCCAACACTTAACAACTGAGCCATGCTAGCCGGGCTGCATTATTTTAACAAAGAGATCCAAACTCTAGTGTAAGTCTTAGTTTGAAACATTTTGAAACAGAGTGGAAAATTTAACTTTTAAAATGCTGATAGGAGCATATTTACAGGTGACACAGATTTCCGAAAATAGCCCAGCAGGTGGAAATATTTCCAAACAGTCACCAAGAAGGGACAGATTGTGTTTGTTTCTCTAAAACTAACTCTTCCCGAGCTGGCTTGGTCCAGTTGATAGAGCATCAGCCTGTGTTTGATTCTAGTAAAGGGCACATTCCCCGGTTGTGGGCTCAATTCTCAGTGGAGGGCATGCAGGAGGAAGCCGACCAATAATTCTCTCTCATCATTGATGTTTCTCTCCCTCTCCCTCTTCCTTCTCTGAAATCAATCAAAATATTTAAAAAAATAAAAATAAATAAACTCTTAAAGTAGCATAGTCTTAGTATGAAATACATCCCACACACCTGTTGTTACAGAAATGATGAACAATTTGAATGGTGTCATTTTGTGAAAGAAAATGTCTAGTCCATCTTTTAGTTGGTTAATTCTTTCTCTGCCATAAGATACCAGGGAATCATCTAAATGGCACCAAATGAAACACAACTTCTTTACAGCAAAGCTGGTTTATTAACTTCATGAGGGAAATGTTACAGTGACATTATTCCAAACAAAGGTAATGAGTTGAGATTTCATAAGGAAACATAGCAGTACACTGTCAATAAAGCATTGTCATCGATAGCTAACTACATTAGATTCTGGATTAGCTTCCTTTGGTGTTCTCAAATTGGCTTCTCCAACACATATTTGATGTTTTCTTTTCTTTTTTTAAAATATATTTTATTGATTTTTCACAGAGAGGAAGAGGGATAGAGAGTTAGAAACATCGATGAGAGAGAGACATCCATCAGCTGCCTCCTGCACGTCCCGCACTGGGGATGTGCCTGCAACCAAGGTACATGCCCCTGACCGGAATCGAACCTGGGACCCTTCAGTCCGCAGGCCGACGCTCTATCCACTAAGCCAGACCGGTTTCGGCTGATGTTTTCAATTAAAGGTCACTGTTCAAATAAATTCACACAGGAGTTACAAAATGTGTGATTTGTGCTTTAAAATTAATAGTTATTTGACAGCCACCATTTTGAAAGTGATTTCTCAATAGTCAATGAAGTATTTTATAAACATCTTAGAAAGTATCTAAAAGCTTTATCCATTCAATTAAGATGTGAGTTCTTTTAAAAGATAAAACATATATAGAAAAAATTAAAACAATAAATCATTACAAATGAGATACAAATAGCTTTAAATTAATAAATATTAAAGTGAAAAAATAAGTCCTTTCACAGAACTATAAAGAATACTTTCTACTAAGTTTTTAAAAAAGAAATAGTTAATTTCCTTTTTAAAAAAACATTTATAACATAATGAAAAAACATAAATGTGCTTGGAAAGTCTGTAAACTTTCTTTCCCCATGATAGAAAATGTTTTGAAAAGCAATGAACAGATTCCTTTCTTTAAAAAACTATCACACCCATCACAATTATTACAGTTGTCACTGTTTCACTATAAAAATAGTTACAAACAAATACTAATTTACATAAAGTCAAATCATTTTTTAATTTTAACATAAGAAAAATGCACTAATCTCTCTAAACACAAAAAAAGTCAACTTGATTTCCTCAAGTTCTAATATTTAAAACTGAACAATTATTTTCTATAATTATTACTTTAGTTCATTTAATATAATTATCTCATTTTTATCATTCAATTATCCAGTTAGGGCCACCATGATGATAAAACAAAAATCCGAAACTAGATTAGATACATACTTAATTGGTTTCCCACATTCTGAAAATATTGTAAAAGTATAATCATCTTTTGGCTTGATTTCTCTAAACTGATCAAGGACAGCAATCTATCAGAATTAGTTAATGTGCACATTTCAGTCAAAGTTCATGGCTTACATTCCATTCCTGTAATAGTTTCATATGCAAGTTTACTATTTTCTATGTGCAAAGTCTTAAATTCAAAGTGAAAATATGCAGATTAAAAAACTTTTGAAATGTTCTTTCCCCCACTGAGGAATAGACAAGATTTTTTTCACTGACTTGATTTTTATACTGAGAAGGAACAGCATGTTGTGGCTATAAAATTTAAAGATTTTAAAAATGGATGTACTGTAACACAATACTATTACAGGAATATATGTACACTCATAGCAATTAGAGGTGTCTTCTTAGAGCTACAATCCAAATGGAAGATGACTTGTTAATTCAGCCTTGAGTCATTAAGTTGTTTGGGGATGAGGGAAGCAGGAGATATTATGCCAGAGACACATCCTGAAATTACTAAAAGCTAAGAATAAGTATGTGATAGCCAGGAACCATATTTGCCTATATTCCCCCCAAGTTACAACTCCTCGTATGCTTTCGATTCCTTTTTTTACTGTTTCAAGATTTCATAATAAAATATAAAGCACCTTATGTCACTTCATTTGCACTAGAATTTGATTTGCTTTTGTGTAATTTAATAGAATTTAGTAAGAAAACAATTCAAATTACTCTTAAAAATAACAATGATCTCTGTAGAACTCATCGGCATTGATTAAAAATATTAAGTATCTAGAACTGTTGGGAAAGTTCTTTAAGAAATGAGATCCAGAAAACATTCTATGCCTTCTCCTCCCACTGGAACTAAAGTGTGGCTCTAACTTGTACCAATAATATACAATCAATCCACTCATAATACAGAAAGAGAACTCCAGGGAGAGGCAAACACAAGTTTGGATCCTACTGAGAATACTTCCCACTCAAAGGACACAACATGAAGTGTGCACTAAAGCCTCACTATTTTTTTTTCAGGAACACAGGAGTGAACAGTCACTGACTCTGAAACTCCATGGTGCTCTCACCTGAAGTCTCCTTCACTGGGCTCTAATGGAAAGATGTTTTGATCACCCTACCTTTCTTCATTTTCAATCTCACCTGGAAACCAACACATTTTTGTGTTGTCAGTGACAATCCTGATTACGTAAAGACCAAATACAGAAGTGAGCATGACGATGATAAACAGTGACGTGCCAGGATGACCCATTATATTTGAGAGTAAATCTTACAACTATCACTGCTATACTTCGAAAGTGTTTCTTTAGTCAAAATTCAACAGTATCATAAAGACTGTTACTTAGCACCAGCACGTCATCGCAGGCTTTGGTTCGGGCTTCAGGGTAACTCCGTTATCAGGGGGTTGACTAAGCATTAATGGTTTGTGGCTCTTAAGCTTATGAGCCAAGGTCATAAATATAGCTTCCACGTGATCATTATCATTGGGGTTTTTAGCAGAGGTTTCAAACAAAGGCATACTGTGTGTGTCAGCAAATTTTTGTGCCAAGTCTGTCGGTACCTGAATGGCACTTCTTAAGTCACATTTATTTCCAACGAGAATCCGTGGTATATCATTGGCTAGCAAATGCTGTTTGCATTCTTCTATCCAAGAGGGCAGGCTATGAAAACTAGCCATGTTGGTCATGTCATACACGAAGACAACAGCATGCACGTTTCTGTAGTAGTGCTGCACCATGCTCTTTCTGAAGCGTTCCTGTCCCGCTGTGTCCCATAGCTGGATCTGAAAATGAAAAAGAGGAAACTGAAATTTCAATTTCAAAGAGGAATTTCATTCCAATGATTCAACTGAAAATCTGAGTCACTGCATGGTCTTTAGTACTTCTTCACTTATACTACTTAGTTCCCTTCCATAAAACGCCTATTCTGTGTTATTTATCGGATCTACATTTCATGATGCTAGTCTACAAACTTTGTAATTTGTACGGAAGTAATGGAACAAATATTTCCATTGAGCATTTAAATCTCAGTAAATCAGATGTGACTGGATGAAATTTTGCTTTAAAAAAATGCATTTTAAAATATTAAGATAAAACTTTATAAGATTTTAACAAACATAAGTGTCTAATTGCTATAAATTTGGTTACTATATGCCTTTGTCTCTCTTTCACAAGGCTAATTTAAAATAGTAGACTGTCCAAACCTGTGTTTCTCAGTGGTTAGAGCATCACAAAGGGGAGTTCAATTTCAGGTCAAGGACATGTATCTGAGTTGTGGCTTGCTCCCCCACCCTCAGTTGGTTGGGGCAAGGGCAGGAGGCAACCAGTTGATATGTCTCTTTCACATCAATGTTCCTCTCTCTCTTTTTCTTCCTTCACTTTTTCCCGCTCCCTTCCTTCCTGCTTCCACTCTCTGAAAAGTAAGGGAGAAAATATCCTCAGGTGAGGATTAATTTTTTAAAAATAATAATAGACTTAACACAGATGTTAAGAGTCATGGGGTCTAACCCCCAAATTAACAAATATATACATGCTATGAAATCTAGGCCCCCTTGAAATAATTTACAGATATTCAAAGTATGGACTGGAAGCCTAAACTGGTGACTTCTCATTAGAGCAACATCCGAGGAGATATTGTAAATGGTCCTTAGTAAATGCCTCGTTAACTTAGTAATTACTTTTATGGCTCTCCAATAAAATATGAAGTTGTTATTTTATATCTCTTGTTTCCCAGATATCTTGATGTAATTAGAATGCACAGAGTTTTGAGCTGGATTGATGGGAAGAGGAGTATGGGTGAGTCAATCCCATCCCAAAATACAACAAACAAGGGTTACCCTAAGGATCAACATCCTCCTCCTCATTACTTATATTTACGGAGGACTTGAACAGTTCTTCGAGGCAGGTCTAAATTCTGTGTAATTTTTTTTTTTTATGTCTCAAGGATGTAAAAGAGATACATAGAAAACATAATCTAGAAATAAAGAGGGAAATTGCCTTGAAGATAACCATTGTTAATATTTGGGTATATTTCCTTTTCGTGGGCTTTCAAAAGGAACTTATAGACTATACTTCAAACATTACAAATCATTCTTCATTGATGATATCACTTTTGAATACCTGAGCCACAGAAAATGCTATGAAAAAGAAAAGATCAGCTCCAATTTTTTTGGACAGCTTTTATATGAGTCATCCACATTATTTCCAAAATATCTTTCGAAATGTTAAAGATACAGTTTGAAGTAGGCTTTTTTAATTAAAAACCAAACCACCTGAGATAGAATTCACATGTCATAAGATTTACCCTTTTAAAATATACTGTATATTCCCCAGGCTGTGCCATTATCATCATTATCTAATTCCAGAAGATTTTATCACTCCACAAAGAAACCTACATCCTTTAGCAGTCACCCTCTTTCTTCCCCTGGGTGATTTTGAGGATAAACAGGAGGCAGATTTGCCAGAAAAGATGGATTCCTTCAGACATTTGAGGCAAAGGAGGGTTATCCAAATAGCCATGTCTAGAAGACAATAGGAAATGCAGAATGACAGAGAAGGGGAGAGGTCTGGCCCAATCAAAGATCTGAGGTTATCTTAGTAGTAGAAGTGACAGCTGAAGTTAAAAGACTACTACTACAGGAGAGAAGGCAAATAGAAAAGCAAGTAAAGGTACATACGAGTCTCCCCCTGGATTCCCTCTATTAATCATACATACATAGGTGTCCCCAAAAAAATGTATACACACTTTGAATAATTATAAAGGCAGTGTTTATTAAAATTCATTTTCAAAATGTAATAGAAATCAGGTGTTAAAATGTGTATACATTTTTGGGGGACACCCTGTATATAGTACTTAGGAACAGATGAATAAATATAGACTTCATGACATTTCCTGAAATGTCACTGCTATAAAACATGCTCTCTGAAAATTTTCCATTCCAAAATTACAATTATTTAACATGCTTGGCTGTGGTGGCTTAGTGGTTGAGTGTTGAGCTATGAATGAGGAGGTCATGGTTCGATTCCCCATCAGGGCACCTACCCAGTTGGAGGGCTTGATCCCTAGTAGTAGGGGGTGTGCAGGAGGCAGCCTTCCTCTCTAAGACCAATAAAAATATATTCATGCTCCCATATTCATCACACAATGGCCCTGGTCTACTTATCACTGCCAGCACTTATCCCCATAAAGTATTCAACTTTATACACTGGACATGTTTTATATTTTTTCAATGCTAAGTATCTCTTAAATTTGTACCTGGTTCACCTGTGATCTTACAGTATAAAAGGCAATCCAGAAACAGGTAACGGGTCATCAAATCTCAACTCCTTCCCTTCCTCCCTTCTCTCTACTTATTGTTGTTAATCCTCACCCCAGCATACTTTTCCCTTGATTTTTTAAAATGTTTTTTTTGTATTGATTTCAGAGAGTAGGAGAAAGGGAGAGAAAGAGAAACATCAATGATGGGAGAGAATCATTGATCAGCTGCCTCCTGCATGCCCCACACTAGGGATCAAGCCTGCATCCCAGGCATGTGCCCTGATGGGAATCAAACCATGACCTGCTGATTAATAGCTCAATTACCGAGTTGTACTGGTTGGGCTTTCCATTAATATTTAGAAAGAGTGGAAACGAGGGGGAGGGGGAGGGAAGGAGAGAGGGAGGGAAAGAAGAAGGGAGAGAGGGAGAAACATCTATGTGAGAAAGATACATCAATTGGTTGCCTCCTGCATTCATTCCAACCAGGACTGGGGAATAAGCCTACAACCGGGGATTGAGCCTACAACTAAGGTAGGCAACCTTGACGGGAATGGAACCTGGGACTCTTCAGTTGGAGGGTTGAGACTCTAACCACCGAGAAAACTGGCTATGGCCCTGTACTTATTTTTTTAAAACATATTGCTCCCATTTGGGGGGAATTTCTCTCCTTGTCAGCTGTCTGCCTATGCCCTGCTTTATCTCTGCTTCACTCTCTAGTTATACAGCTTCAGAAATGATTGTGACAGAGAAGAATAATGATGTGAAGCCACCGGTGAAGATTATCAATTATGGCCCTAGTCAGTTTGGCTCAGTGGATAGAGCGTCAGCCTGCGGACTGCAGGGTCCCAGGTTTGATTTCGGTCAAGGGCATGTACCTTGGTTGTGGGCACATCCCCAGTAGGGGG